>LFYR01002147.1:113826-245672 GCA_001185155.1 Zostera marina
TGGTTCCTAAGCGTAGTAGCCTTAAAGCTTAGAAAGGTTTTTAAGAGTTCCTTGAATACTCTAAGGTACTAACTTACCCGTAAAAGTTAGAGGTTCTTAAGAGTGTCCTTTAATACTCTAAGGTGTAAGTCTACCCGTAAAAGACTGGTTCCTAAGCGTAGTAGCCTTAAAGCTTAGAAAGGTTTTTAAGAGTTCCTTGAATACTCTAAGGTACTAACTTACCCGTAAAAGTTAGAGGTTCTTAAGAGTGCCCTATAATACTCTAAGGTGTGAGTCTACCCGTAAAAGACTGGTTCCTAAGCGTAGTAGCCTTAAAGCTTAGAAAAGGTTTTGCCATTACCTGTAGACGAGTGAAATCCGGCAGTGGGTCGGGACTGGACTAGCCCGTGTTTGGGTGAACCAGTATAAATCTCTTGTGTTGTTTTCTGTTAATTTTAGTTCTATCTTTTGCTTAAAAACAATACCTAATTAAAAAGATCCCTCTTCCAGTTATCTGGTCAAGAACAGAGGTTGACTACTTTACGCAGATCCCTCATCCAGTTATCTGGTCAACTATCTGAGGTTACATTCATTGTTTTAAATCTTTATATTTGTCCAACTATTACTTATCATATTTATCCAGTTATCTGGTCACTTACTTGTTTATCAAATTATCCAGTTATCTGGTCACTTATTTACTTGTCAATATATCCAGTTATCTGGTCATTTATTTACGTATCAATTTGTCCAGTTATCTGGTCATTTACTCTACAATACAATTTGTGTTTTAAATATAACTTAGTATTCATATACTATAGTTGTGTTTGAAACATTATCAAGAAAGTTGACTCAGTATTCATATACTGTAGTAAGCTTCACAGAGTAATACTTAAATTACTATATCAATTAAAATAATAATATCCTTATATCATTACTGTTCAACCATTTGTTTATTAAGTGTTTACAGGTAATTCCGCTATCAACCTGTATAAATCGAAAAGAGGCTATCACCCCCCCTTATAGCCTCGGATCACGATCCAACAATAACTGGCAGCTAAGACAACTGGATATCAAAAATGCCTTCCTAAATGGCTTTCTAAATGAAACAGTATACATGAGACAACCAACTGGGTTTCATAATAAGAATTATCCAAATCATGTGTGTCTATTACATAAGGCTCTATATGGCTTTAAGGCTCTATATGGCTTAAAACAAGCACCCAGAGCCTGGTACTCAAGACTTCAAAATTTTTTAGTTGAAAACGAATTCAAAAATAGTCTTACAGATTCCTCATTGTTCCTCAAAGTGAACAATGAACATTGAATCTACATACTAGTCTATGTAGATGATATTATAATTACTGGGAATTCTAGTGAGGAAATAAATAGGTGCATAAAATTAATATGTAAACAATTTTCATGTAGAGACCTAGGGCTTCTTAACTCTTTTTTAGGAATGGAATGTATAAGACAAGGGAAAACCATAATTCTAAGTCAAGAAAAATATGTGTCTGATATATTGAAAAAATTCAATATGATGGACTGCACACCATGTAGGACACCAATGGTTCAAAATCCAAGACTAAATAAAAATTCAGGGACTCCTATAGAAGACAATACAATATACAGAAGCATTATAGGGTCCTTATAATATCTAACTATGACTAGGCTTGATATTGTCTTCTGTGTAAATCATCTTAGTCAGTTCCTACAAACACCAACTGATGTACATCTTAGTTTTGCTAAGAGGATGCTAAGATATATTAAGGGATCTTCTAACCTAGGACTGAGATTTACACCTTCAGTCAAACCAGTAAATTCTTTGATAGCCTACTGTGATTCAGACTGGGCAAATGATACTGATGATAGGAGATCAGTGTCTGGATTCAGCATCTGGTTTGCTGGAAATTTGGTGGCCTGGGCATCAAAGAAACAGGCAGTGGTATCAAAATCGAGCTGTGAGGCTGAATACAGGGCACTATTTGGGATAACTTCAGAAGTTAAGTGGTTCTGTAATTTGTTTAGGGAACTGGAGATTAGGTTTGAGACAGCTCCACAAATATTATGTGATAATAAATCAGCAATTTTTCTCACTAAAAATCCATCATCAAACCTGAAAACTAGACATATAGACATCTCACACCATTTTATTAGAGAGCTGGTGATGAAAGGGGCAATAAAAGTGGATTATATTGCTGCTAGTCAACAACTAGCAGATGGTTTCACTAAAGTACTGGGCACAGGGCAATTCATGGTTCACAGGGATAGGCATAAACCAATTCAACCAGTCCTGATCCTAGAATCCTAATGAAGGACAAGAGTAGGGTAACAAAATCGCAGGAAATAAGTAAACTAAAGCTAATTAAGGAGGCTTAGGAGAAATGATCTGAGTGCTGATAATAGTTGTGCTTAGGAGAAATGATTTCTGTTACCTATTGTAGGAAAACATTGTCACTAGGATAATGTAAATACTCATCACTGGAATGTTGGGAACATAGCAGTTAGTAATTTGATTCGGGAGAATCACCTAAGTATGATACTAGTAAATATCTTTAGTATTAGTTTCTGCTCTATGGGGTAATAAGTCTGTACAAGTCAGGTTATTACAAATAGAGACTGTGAAATAAATAAATCATGAATAATAAACTAATGACTATATAAGGGAGACTATAATACTGAGTATTAGTTTATATATATAATAATAATAATAATAATAATAATAATAATAATGATGATGATGAAAATACAATTAGATGTATATGATTATGAATAACATATATCTGAGGTGTTGTATTTCTGATTTCTGTTCTTATAGTAATACTTGTATTCATATTAGGAAATGTTAGATAAATATGATGTTGAGAATTGCAGGGTGATAATCTGAAATATGTTCTAAAACTATTTCTAGTTTGGTTTGATACATAATTTTTTTTTTGTTAAGGAATGGTCTATATTTTTCTGGTTTGATTTGTGGGAATGGCTACTGTGGATGTATGTTTGTGTGGTTGCAGGTCATACTAAGATAGGTCATGCCCGAATAGCTGGAAATTTAATCTGGAGCAGTAAATGTAAAATCTAGAGCAGTAGAAGCTTTGAGAATGAGCAGCGAGTTTTTTTCTTCTTTTCCTTTCTTTCTTTCAGGGTCTTAATTGGTATAACAGGAGGGTTTTCCCAGTAAAAATGAAAGAAAGAGGAGCAAAAATAAGAATCCCAGCTGGGTTTTTCGCCCCCCCTGTTAGCTCAATTAATTCATAGCTGAGTTAGTTCACAAAGCTACTAAGGAGGTGGACAGACAAGTTGATGATCGTAATCATGTTCAAATTGACAACTCAGTATTGCATTCTGGAGTTGTCAATTTGCGGGGGAATGTAAAGAGTTAAAATACTATAAAGGTTATCTTATAAATGTACCCATAATATGCTTAATGTGTAATAATATGCTTAAGTTGAATATTTCATTTTGTGAGTCAATTAAAGAGTGAAAGATTCTTGCTTTACTCTTCTTTTTCTAATTGACCTAACAACTTCCATCCACCCCCTTTCTTCTATCTTCTTCTTCTATCATTTTCTTGTTAATTGATGGCTATAAAGGAAACCTTTCCAGATTTCTACATGAAGGACCGACTGATGATAAGCTTGTTGATGCTGAGGTAAATGTTGCACCGTTGATGATAAGTTTGTTGTTCTTGATGACGTGTTGGATAGTATCATTGTCATGGATGATGATGAATTCTACAAGTACCTAGGCAGTCTTGGAAAGTAGATATATCATCAGTCGGACCGGTTGAAGTTTTTTTTGGCTTGCCTATTGCACCGGTTGAAATAGTTCATTTTGCGGTGTGTTGCTACGAACTCCGATTGGACGCACGGAGACACACCAATAATAAGAAACACTACAAGCTTGTCCGACAAATGGAAATATGGAGACCATTTTAATCTTGTTTAAAAATACAATGGATGTAGATAAGACAAACTTGATGGTGTTAAATAGCTGATAATTAGAGGAGGATAATTATATGGATCATTATATTAATTTTGTAGTAATGAAATTAAATGATGTTGATGAGACACACTTGATCAATGGTGATAAATAGTTGATTAGACGACAGACGATGATGTGAAAGTAATGGATTATGGTTAGACGAGGATGATGTGAAAGTAATGGATTATGGTTAGACAAGGATGATGTACAGTTGATTAATAGCGTGGTGACTAATGGGCCGGTGATGTAGAAAAATCAATGTAGCGTAATGGATAGCATGTATGGTAACAAGAATATTCGATGGCGCGTGTATGGTACGTAATACGAAATTGAAAATTATCTGGAGTATAATATTCAAATTATATGAATGTTGAAGATAGACTGGTAAGACTATCACATCATGATTAGTAGGAAAATAGGTATCTAAAATAAGAGTTGGGAAGTGTAAGAAAATCAATTACAATGTTAGAAGGTGATGGTGTGTGGACTCGCGTTAGAGTGCTCACACACACAATTCTCTAATATCACTCTCACTAATAATCGATCTCCCTCTCTCTTGCCATCTGGAGAGGTATTTATAACCTAAACCCTTGGGCTTACTGGGCTTAGCAGGCCTGTTCGGTCTGGAGTCCGTTTGGACGGGCCTCGGTACCAACAGAAGACATTACAATCATTAAATTTTAACTATTGAAAATAAATGGACAGGATTGTGTGCGGACACACCTGAAATTTTTTGTTCAAGTATAAAGTGTTGTAAAACTAATTTACTTTAAGATCCAAAAATGCATAATATAGCCATGCATATAGGCAGCGACGAATCCAAGAATTATTTTCTCTGGGGGTTAATTTTAAATCATTTAACCAAATTTAAAAATAATTTTTTTAATCCAATTGTTCTCGACAAGGTGTCATATTTTCGTACTTAGACATAATATCATTATTACTAACATTAAAAAATAAATCTTTTTCAACATATGTTACTAAAATATATATCATTCAATCAAACATCATCCATGTGATTGCGACAACTTAATTTCACAAGATTCATTTTTGAAAAAGATTTTCCCACTGAAGCAATTACAACTGGTAATGTGAGTATTAATTTTAACAAACGAAACACCAAAGAAAATACGATATCTTTTCTCTTCTCAATTAACTTTACGGTTAACTCTTCAATTTCATTCAAATTCGAAAGTTTTTCGTTATTACGTACATGAAAAATGTATTCTGACAGTTAATCTTCAAAAACTCTAATGTCAACAGTAGAAAAATCTACATGATAAAATTTCGTTAAATTCAGTTCCATTATCCGACGTCAAACAACTCATACATTGAATTAAATCCATATTTGATGTTACAAAACGATCGTTCAACTCTTTAAACTGTTTGTCAATAACTAGATAAAACAATTCAACAAGATGTCGATCAATATTTGTTATCTTCTGAAGTAAACGTACGTCTTGATCTACCAGAAAGAATGAATGAAGGTGTGGAGAGTGAAGTCAAAAAATAAAAATAAAATGGATGGATGGATGATGAAGACGGAGAAGGAAGAAGAACGAAATTTTTAAATCCCTATATATAGACGAACAACTATGGTAATTGAGATCAATATAATAATAAATTAATCATTAATAGATAATGATTAATTATAAACAAAATATTTTAAAAATATTTAATATTATTTAGTAATATTTTAAAAATTTAAAGTATATAAAACTAAAATATTTAATATTATTTAGTAATATTTTAAAAATTTAATGTATATAAAACTAAAATATTTAATATTATTATATTTATATATTTAAAATGGTGGGGTATAGTATTTTTTTTTCTTTCTTTTTCGAGGGAGGCTCAAGTCCCCCTCGCCACTGCATGTAGGTAATATATAACCTTTATAGTTTTTAAAGAAATTTCGATATCTATAAATTTACACTTAAAAAAATTCTAATATAACTATAAATTATTTATTAATTAACCCATAGATCAAAAATATTAAAATTTTGTCTAATCCATATAATTATAAGCAAGAAAAAAAATCCCCTTCAAAAATAGTTTAGGGATACTCCAACTAAATCTTGGTTCCGCCAATGGTATGATTAATTATTCGTGACGAAAATCCACCAACAATATATAGTCGATCACTCATATTTTTACTGAATTAAATATAAATTATTAATGAATATCAAGTGAATGACTCAAATTAAATAAACTCAACATTTTAAGTTGACTTTGACTATAATCGACTTTAATGATATTGGCTTTAGATAAGATAATTAAGAAATAATGATCTGTTTAAATAATCTTGGTACGTGCTTGCAGGTGTAATTAACTCTAAAACCTATTCAATCACACTATACATACCAAACCTAACCCTAACCATAACCCTAACCATATATAAAATAAAAGAATACAGTACATGACTTACTTTTATTATTGATTTGCGGCATTTTAGACGACCACGCGCCACTGGAATTCATTTCTGCAAAAAAAAAAAAAACATAAAATTGGCCCCTGTTTAATTAGAACTTTAGATGGTTCTAGCTTCCATCAATAAAATAACGTCGATATGTGTAATATGATGGTGAATTTAAATGGTCAAATATATTTTTTTTGAATGATTTAATAATTAAATGGTCAATTTATTGAATGATAATTGATAGCTAGTGTTACATTGGCCGGATGGATCTTAATATATAACTAGACGTTGAACATTTTAAGATTCATTACCCATTTTAATATTTAATATATAATGCTGGTTTACCGCTGGCATATACTTTAATTTAATCCTTATTTTTCAATGATTGATAATTGATTAATTAACTATTTTCCATTCTAATTAATAACAATTAATTTAAAATAATCTAAAAAGTTGTCTACAATTAACATTCTATATTTGATTCAATTAAACTCGTTGTAAACTAAATTAGCAGCTTAAAATTCATTTAATTTACTGTACTCTAAAGCTTAAGTTGTTACACGTACGTACAACTCAATTAATTCAGTTGGTAATTGTCATTATTGAAAGTTCAGAATTTAAATTTCAATGTATGCATTTTAATTTTTATTTATTTACCACGTAATTTATCAAAAAAAAAAAAAAACAATTATAAGTTAATCAAAATTTGGAAATATGATCAACAAAACTTTTTGACTAATTTATATACTTATATATTCTTGTCTGCTTGCATGTTTCTAATTTTTTAATCTATGATATTCTTTGTTTATTTTTTTAGAAAAATAGATTATCTGTAGTATATATACTCAAATCACAGTCATTTGAGAAAAGGATGCAGATTGATGATGGCACTATAAAATTGTTGGTCGGCTAATCAAAAAACATTATTCTTCACGTACACAATTTTTTTTTATATCGGAATGTACATCTCTATAGAATTGTTAACTTTCGAATGATACACCAGAGTCACATAATATATTATCGAGCAAATTTAAGTGGAAATGTATAAAATCAGATCAGAAATCTAAATTCTTAGTGGTAAATTTATGAAAATTTGGATCAAACGTTATAAGTTTTGTTAGTAAAAAGCAATGACACATACACAGATTATGTAGTCATCGTAATGATAAATTTTACTAATTAATTAATTAATTTTGTTAAATAATAACATATGGAATGTCGCGATCTTTCTGATGGAATATCTGGAATATCGCTTTCGGACAATATCATTTCAAAGTAGAGTTTTCTATTATTCAAATAGGACGAGTTGAATATACTTAAAAAGGCGGGAAAAAACAATTACGAACGATATAAAGTAATGTTGCCCTAACCCTAATATTTGAATATGATAATTAATTTTTAATTATTATTATTTTATAATGCAAATATAGACATATAGAATTATATATTATAAGTTAGTTTAATAGGATCGTGCAGAACACTGTACGGAAAATAATTAATAACATCATTAAAAAAAAAAAAATTTAGTATTTGAATGTTAAATAATTAATAATTTGATTTATGATATTTTATATATTTAAAGTTTTTAATTTGACATTCAATCATCTTTGAGTAGTGTTCCCCATGATCTAACTAATTAATATCTAACAATCAAAATCATCGTTTAAATATTGAAATTTTAAATTATCTCATGTCGGCCATTCTGTAAATTAATTAAATTATCACCGTGTTTAATTAAATTGCACACATTCTTTAATTACACTGAAACTATGTAATTAAGCAAAGTTTATTTGGATAAATTGATAATTACACTTATTTTCTCTCTCCGATTAATACATTAAACGTATAATTAATCATCACAACAGTACGTGATTTAAGGTTTATTATATATATTTATGTGATTATTTATTGATTTAAGTAATTGATGAAATCATGTCTTGTGTTTTATACAATTTTCATTTTTATACATCAAATCAGTAGAAATTGCAGTTATAAACTCATTATAGATCAATAACAAAGAAGTTAAGGGTGATATTTGCAAAAAATAAAGAGGAGGGTGATGGTGACATTTTCCTTCTAAAAATGTTTCATGTCGGTCTATAAATTTCTTTCATTGCTCTTCATTTCCTCACCATCTTTCCCACACAATCACTGACGGATTCTCGGAGATCGGATCAATTAATGGATTCTGTAGTAGAAGGAGGAGGATCAGATTCAAACTGGACTACTCATTTTAGTACGACGGAGGATCCAGAAATAATGGCACTTTTATACGACAACACGCCGTTCTCCTATGAACTGCACCACCACAACCAGGAGCAGGAGCAGCAGCAGCAGCAACAGCAACATGGAGAAAGTATGGAGTTGCCTTTGTCGATGTATCTTGATATATCCGATCATGATTACTATGCCCAGGATACCAAATATTCAAATGACTGCAATTCTACTATTACCGGTTGGTCGCAAGGTTGTGGAAGTAATACCGTCGGAGCTCCGATGAGCAGTAGTAGTTTTCATTTCGGTGACGAACCACTTACTCTTAATCCCCAATACCACAACCAACACGATATAGAAAGTTATTACTTGACTGAGGCGGTATCATCTGAATTAACCAATGGAAATCCGATCCCGATGGAGTTGTTTACGATGGAACCCGATCAGAATAACAACAATGGAGCGAATTTTTTAAATTCTCCCGCCGCATATCTTCTGAAAGACTCTTCTTTCACTGAGACAGAAGCAGCGAAAAATGACCTTGGTGAAGATTCCGGCCAGAAACCTGCTTCCAAAAGAGGACATCCCGATCCAGAACCCAAGAAAACCAGCAAGAATGCAACACCCAAAAAGAAATCCAAGGTGATCGATCGATCGATGAATCAAACCAACAAATATATATATGAATGATTCCAATTGCCAATTAAACTGATCATATATATATCTGCTTAATTGCAGGCGAATGGGAAGACCGTCCGATCGAAGAAAGACCAGAAGTCCAACACAAGCTGTGTCGATAATCCCGAAGAATGCAACGCTGCCGACATGAACAGCACCGCAGTTCAGACTTCCCTTACTTCAAGCTCCGAAGACGATTCAAGCTCGGTGCAGTTAGAAAACAACGACGCCGTCAGCGAGGAGAATTCCGTAACGAAAGGTGGAGCGAGATCCAAAACGCGAGCAGGCCGGGGATCAGCCACCGATCCACAGAGCCTTTACGCAAGGGTACGTACGTAAAACATAGATCTACTGATTTGAATTAATTAATACGACTACTCTAAATCAATATTATTTGATTACAGAAAAGACGAGAAAGAATAAACGAAAGATTGAAAATACTACAGAATTTAATACCTAATGGTACAAAGGTGGGTTTTTTATTCATTAATTTAACCTAATCAGAATCACATAATATATCGATGATAATGATAATGATAATTTCAGGTTGATATAAGCACCATGCTTGAAGAAGCTGTTGAATATGTTAAATTTTTGCAACTCCAAATCAAGGTAATTAATTAAAGATTAGTTTAACTAATTACAATTATTATTAGGTTTACTGTGGTTTAATTAAATTTTGTTGTTGATCATGAAGCTATTGAGCTCGGATGACAAGTGGATGTACGCACCCATTGCTTACAACGGAATGGACATTGGCCTTGACCTGAAGATCTCACCGCCGGAATGAGTTGGAAAATTTACCGACACCATCCAGACCACCAGCACCCAAGTTTTCGCCGATTATGAATAAATCTATTTTTTTAATGATTTTCGAAATTGGAATGTATATTATTTTATTTGTTTCAATTTAATTTCTATTTACTTATAAATAAATAAAATCAATAAATTCATTAATTGAAAGAAAGAAAAAAAAGATCGAAACGGAAATAACTGAATATCAGTCAGATCTGTATCTAACTGTATAAATATTGGATCGAGTATTCCTCCAGTGTTTTGGTAAATCAGAAATGGCTTTTCTGTCACGCATTAAACGGTTTCTGGCGAGGGTGAAAAGAAAGGAAGCTCGAGCTGAGGATCCTGAAAGAGCCTTTGAGGAATCGAGCATCGAAGAAGATTCAGATAACATCGGACCGCCGTTCATTGGTCCTTACGGTAGGTGTATATATATATATATATGTAAATCGTGATTTTAATTTTTCGTCGTCGAATTGATCGATCGGTTGGTTAATTGATCTCAGAACTTCGATCCAGTGAAGCTGTGGTGTTTAGTTTTGAGGAAGTAAAAGCGTTTACCGATCATTTCCCCGGGGACGATCGGTTTTTGGGGAACGACGGGTTTAGTAGGGTTCACAAAGGATATTGTGACAAGACGAATCAAGTGATTAATTAACTAATTAAATAGCTAATTAACTGATTTGTTTATTAATTGATTGATTAATTACTAATTACTATACTTACGAAGCAGCTAGTGGCGGTGAAGGAAAGGCAGGGTCGGAATATGCCGGAACTAGTCGGTTTGGGCAAGTTTAGGGAGGAAGCCGAAGGACTGCATTACATGCATCACCCCAACATTGTCCGTCTCGTCGGATACTGCAAAGAGGGCTCGGAGCGTCTGCTTGTGTACGAGTATATTCCGATGGGGTCTCTGAAGGATGTTCTTTACGGAAAGTGTATGAAGCCGAAATTGATTGGGTGGGGTAAAAGACTGAAGATCGCCTACGGTTTATCGAAGGCCCTGGTGTATCTTCACGATATTATGAAATGTCCTCACGGGAATTTGAAGCCATCGAATGTCTTGATTGGGGAGAATTACAAAGCGTTGCTGACTGATACGGGGTTGGCCGGAATGGAACCCAAACTCGATCACATTCATAAAGGATACAATGCGCCAGAGGTTCTTTCCCCGCGTGATAAACTCACCAAATCCTCCGACGTGTATAGCTTTGGCATCATTCTTCTGGCGCTCCTCAGTGGGAGAAAAGCTTACGACTTTACCAGATCAGAAAACGAACGTTTTCTTGTCGATTGGGCACGTCCGTTGATCAAGAAACAATCATATGAGGAATTGATCGATCCAAGATTGACCCGAAGAAATATCAGAGTTCCGAATCAAGAACTCCTTTATGTCGTTAATCTGGCAATCGAATGTGTTTGGGCGTATCCACGTGTTGATATCATGTATGCCGCAAACATTTTAAGTTTTTGCAGAAAAAGCTACCATTGATTTTTTTTTTCCTGAGAATTAATTCAACCAATAAAAAATGAACGGTCTAAATTTACCGTGAGATTTTTTCCTATTTTTAGAACCATTCAGGTGATAAAAACTTATAAATAAAACCTACTATTACCAATGAGGTTAAACTCATTTTTACACAAGAATGAAGATCGAACAAATACCATCGGAGATGATTACTAACGTTTACAGTATTCCTCGATTTGTGTCCGTCATCGGTAATCTTCTCCAGAGAAAAGCGGAGGCCAACAATCCCGGTGCCTTGATTCGGATGTCATCCAACCCAGACGACTTGTTGACTCCGTTTCATGGCAACTTCACCAAACTGTCCATCTCCATTTCCGATTTTGTAGACAGAATCTACACATACATGGAGTGCAGCCCGTCTTGTTTCATCATTGCGTTCGCGTATCTCGATCGTTTCATCGTTCGGTACCCAAACTTCTCATTCGATTTCTGCAGCGCTCATCGGATTATCCTCACAAGTTTCATGATCGCAAACAAATTCATGGACGATATGTACGTACTATACTCCGATGGTTTGATTTAATTAATTTAATCTTTAATTATTTCCATGTTAAGTTGTTGTTGTTGTGGTATGGTCTGTTTGACGAAAGATTTATAATTTACAGATGCTACAAAAATTCGGCTTTTGCCAACGTCGGTTCTCTAAGCTTGGCGGAGATGAATATGATGGAAGTGCAGTTTCTCTTCAAAATGGACTTCAAATTCAACGTCACTCCAGACGAATTTAATCGACAATCTTCTTTTATCGAAAGTCAAATGCAATTCGAAAATCCTTCCATCAACGATTTTCTGTTCGGAACGCAGCTTAATTTTCCAATCAACGAGGAAGAGGAGGAGTTTGATAAAATCCTTAGAGACTCTATGAGGATAGAAATGTAATTTCATAAAATAGATCGGTGGTTTAGACCTAATTAATTTTTGCATGTAATAATTACAAGGTTGATCCAATAAAATTTTAAATCATTTTTTTTCTTTCAAAACTGTTGGATCATCAATACGTGTCGATATCATATATGCGGTGAATATTCTAAGTTTTTGTAAAAAAAAGCTACCATTGATTTTTTTTCTGAGAATTAATTCAACTTGTTTCGATTAAAAATCTACCAATAAAAATTGATCGATCTAAATTTACCTTAAGATTCTTTCTTATTTTTAGAACCATCCACGGTGATAACAACTCATTTTTACGCAAGAATGAAGATCGAACCATTACCATCGGAGATGATCACTAACGTTTCCAATATTCCTCGATTTGTGTCCGTCATCGGTAATCTTCTCCAGAGAAAAGCAGAGGCCAACAATCCTGGCGCCTTGATTCAGATGCCATCCAACCCAGACAACTTGTTGACTTCGTTTCATGGCAACTTCACCCAACCATCGATCTCCATTTTCGATTTTGTAGACAGAATCTATACATACATGGCAATTTCGTGGTCAAAGTGGTCAACATTATGGATTTAAGTATTATTCCTAAATCTTAAATCCTAATTACTATTAATTATTTTTAATCTTTTGTTTTAGGGTTGCAAGTATACTTTGAAAACTTGAGAGGTCTTGAGCGCGTTAGCCTAGCTGTAAAAGCTCTGGCGTTGTAGTCTGTAAAAGCTCTGATAGGCGTTGGTCGATCAATATCTTTAGACAAGTGAATTTCGTGAGGGTATACCACGAGACTGGACGTAGGTAAGCTTGGACCGAATCAGTATAAATATCTTTGTGTTCTTTTTATTTTCGTTTTTATATTTTTTTAATAATATAATAAGATAAAATAACTAAACAGATCCCTCATCCAATTATCTGATCATAGATTGAGGTTGACTACTTTCTTGCAGACCCCTCATCTAGTTATATGATCATTGTCTGAGGTTACTTTAAGTTAAAATTATAATTATCCAGTTATCTGATCATTTATATTTATATATTTTAACTTATATTATAACTTTCGTGCTTATAAAAAAACTTAGTATTCATATACTATAGTTGTCTTAAAAATCACTATTATTCAAGTTAAAATCTCTATCCAGTTAACTGGTCATTTATAATATATTTTAACTTATAATATAACATGTGCTTATAATATAACTTAGTATTCATATACTACAGTCTACAGTTGTTTATAAAACACTATTTGATAAGTTGACTCAATATTCATATATTGTAGTAAACATTGAAAGAAAAAACAATATTATAATATATATATAATATTATGCTTACTAAATTTATATAATAATATCATATTGCTAACAATATCATATTATTATTATCTTAACTATTGTAATTTTTAGTGTCATTGCAAATATTTCTGCTATAATCTGCAATACGCGAAAAAAGGCTACCAATCCCCCTTGTAGCCTCAGATCATGATCCAACAATAACAACTTATAAATAAAACCTACCATAACCAATGAGGTTGAACTCATTTTTACGCAAGAATGAAGATCGAACAATTACAATCGAAGATGATCACTAACGTTCCCAATATTCCTCGATTTGTATCCGTCAAAATTCTACACTGACAGAAAGCCATGAATGAGGAATTCAATGTTCTAATTGAAAACAAAACATTGACGTTAGTCCCTCCTAACCCAAATATTAATCTGATAGGAACTAAATGGATTTTTAAAATTAAAAGGAAAGTAGAAGGTTTTATTGAAAGACATAAAGCTAAACTGATAGCAAGGGTTTAAACAACATAAAGATATAGAATATGTGCTTATTTACAGTCCATTTGTGAAATCTTCCACCATAAGAATAGTTATCTCTCTAGCAGTAAATAAAGGAGTTGAGACAATTGGACGTTAAAAATGTTTTTCTTCAAGGGAAATTATTTGAAACTGTTCATATCATTCAATTACTATGATATATAGATTAAGAAAAATCAGATTATATTTGTAAATTAGATAAGGCTATATACGATCTTAAACAGGTGCCCAAATGTTGGTACTCAAGATTAAGGGAATACTTGATGCTAAATGAGTTCATGAATAGCAGTGCTAACACTTCACTTTTTGTGTACGTATAACAAAGATGAGATATTAATCTGGGTTGTAGTTTATGTAGATGACTTAATGACTTAAATATCACAGGAAACATAAATGAAGAAGTAGAATCTTTTATCACTCATCTGTGCACTGAGTTCAAGTGTAGAGATTTAGGGGTCTTAAAGTTTTTCTTGGTATTGAGATTTAACATAATTCTGATGGTTCAATTAGCATGAGTCAACACAGATATGCTCTAGACATGTTGAATAAAAATAATATATTGTAGTGTAAGCCCAGTACAACTCCCGTTAGTCCAGGTTCTAAACTAACCAAAAATGAAGGAGTACTTTTGCAAGATATAACATCTTACATGGGCATTAGTTGGTTCTTTACAGTACTTAGCTCAAACGAGACCATACTTCTTGGTGTATTCAATAAACCAGGTTGTACAGTTTATGCAAGAACCTAGGTCTTCTCACCTTATTGTAGCCAAGAGAGAATTCTTAGATACATCAAGGGAACTTTGAACCATGGTCTGATATTCACTAAAAATTCGAATTAGTGATGCAGATTATGCAGGTGATCCAGACACGAGGAAATCCAGAACTGGATTGTGTCTATACATAGGTGGAAAGCACTTGGTCATCAAAGAAACAATCTACAGTTTCTAGATCAAGCGTTGAATCAGAGTATAGAGCTTTGGCTTCACTAGTTACTGAGATCAGATGGTCTACATTTATATGTAAAGATTTAGGTTTTCAGATAGATCATGTTCCTTTGATATTATGTGATAATATTTCAGCCATATTTATGACAAATAATCCGGTGATTAAACAGAGGTCCAAACATATAGAAACTGACATTAGAAAATTGATCACTAAAAATCAACTTCAGTTAAAACATACATGTTCCTCATTTACGAAAACGTAATAACTTTATTACAACACGAACTAGCATGGTATGTGTTCATTTAAAAAAAAACAAATCGTAATAGCATTAGTAGTGTGTTTACACGGACTACGAAGTACATTGGTTACATTATTTTACGAAAACGTAATAGCTAACACGGCAAGTGATCATCTTAGAAAGAACCAAGTCGTCATAGTATTACTGGTGTGTGTACACGTACTACCACGTACAACCACGTACATTGGTTATATTATTGCACAAAGACGTAATAGCATTATTAGAACACGAATTAACATGGCATGTGATCATCTTAAAAAGAATCAAGTCATAATAGCATTACTGGTGTGTGTACACATACTATATTGGTTACATCATTGAATGAAGACGTAATATAACAAAACATATAGTTGGGTACATGTACATAGTTTAAAAAAAAATCTATTTGGGTACATTAGGGTCACAGTAAATTTCCTTCGCACTATTCATTCTTTCTGAATCAATTTTTTTTGGACGATCACTGTTACCACTCTCACGGATCGAATTAATCATATTGTTATAACGACGAACAAATTGAAAGAATAGATTCTTTGCAGTAACCCGAGTCTTGAGAAACGAATTCATACCCTCGCTTCTCTGATTTTTCCCCAAAATTGAAAATAAACGTACCAGCAGGAACCGTGAATCCCTAGATCTGGTTTTCCAGACCAGCTCTGATACCATGTGAAGATTTCGATCTTGACAAAACGTCTCGGAGAAATCAGTGGGAAGAAACCCTAATGTGATGAAATGAATGGAGAAGAAGAGATCGATGGAGGAGGAGAAGAAGAGGAAGAAAAAGAAGAAGAAGAAATTAAAGTAGTTGAGTGATTTAACTACCACGAGAGAGAGAGAGAGAGAGAGAAATGTTGAACAAGATTAGAAGAGAATTAACCAACAAATAAGAAGGTTATCATAAAACAAGAGAGTGGAAGAAGAGAGTACAACTTCATTCTTAATAACTAATCTATGATGTTATTTATACACACACTTAGGGTGGTGTATTTACATTGTAGTCTAAATTTTACATACAATAGTGATTCAACCCTTATGGGTGATTTTGCATTTTCTTCCTTATCTTTTGTATTCTTTACACATATGCATTTATGGGTGACGTTGCTCTTATGTCCTTGTATTCTTAGTCTTTACATTAATAATTTAAAAAAATAAATTCAAAACATTCGTATCGCGACAAACAGTGGGGACTTTAGTTGACAATTTATTAGTAATATACAATATCAAAGTCGGTGAAATGATGAAGGAAAAGCAATGGATATGACACCCTTCATTGCAAGATCTTGATCGATAATTATAGATTTTGGAGAAGCCCCCATACATTCAATAAAAGTTTAAAACAACCTTGTAAATACATCGATGCTTTCGTTACTGAGATCAAGAAAACATCAAAAGAGGAAGTATTAGCATTAAAAAATTTAAATAAATCATTATTTTAATAAAAATGTACCTCATGAATGCACTAACAAAAATAACCGTCTTCCGATAATGATTGACACCACAGAACATCCCAAAAACCAAAGAATAAACGTTGGTCTTATAAACGGTGTCAAATGCAACTGCATCTTCAAGATCGACTACGCTTCCGCAGGAAAAGAATCCATCGGCACTCAGGATAGAGAGAATCAATCCGGCTCAAGTCCATCAGGTTCCCCATCTCCCCCATCAATTATGAAGTCTCCTTCTCGGAAAAATCATGCTTCTTCATCCAAGCAGCACAGAACCCACACCCACAAGTCACACAGCTCCAAACACAAGAGGTCACATGCATATGTCTCTGCTATAAATGATAAAGAGTCAATTTACTATTTGAATTCAGGTGACCATCCAGGAGCTCTCATGGTGGCTGACAAACTAAAGGGTGAATCAAATTATCAAAGTTGGGCCAATGCTATGAAGTTATCATTGATTTCAAGAAGGAAAATAGCTTTTGTTAATGGAAAAGTGAAAAGACCAGAGGATAGATCAGGGAGGGAGTTTGAAGCATGGGAAACAGTGAATGGACTAGTACTATCATGGATAGTAAATAGTGTTGATCCTCAAATCTCATCCACGCTAATGCACACTGAAGAAGCTTACATAGCATGGAAGGATCTTCAAGAAAGGTATAACCAAGGCAATGCACCTAAGGTTAACCAAATAAGGTATGAACTCAATAATTTGCATCAAGGTAATGATAGTGTTACAAGTTTTTATGATAAATTCAAAGCTCTCTGGAATCAAAAGGTAGAGCTAGAAGAAATTATTTTTTGCAAGATATGTGCCCCTAAGTATTCTGATAAAATGGAGAAAGATAAAATCCATCAGTTCCTATTAGGACTGAATGAGGATTTCAAAACCATAAGAGGGCAAATACTCTCTTATGATGAATTGCCAAGCATGAGCAAGGTTTTCTATCTTATTATACAAGAGGAAAACCAGAAAATAAATTTCAGGGATGATAAATCCAAAACAGAAACCTCTGCCCTATTTGCCAAAAAGGCTAATGAAAAAGAAGAGGGAAAAGGGCTTTACAGTAAGAATGGAAAGAAATTGGATACCTCCAAATACTGTGATAACTGTAAATACTATGGGCACATTAGGAAGGAGTGTTTTCATATCATAGGCTTTCCAAATGACAAAAACAAAGAAAACAAGAAAGGGAATAGGTTCAAAAAGGCTAAGACTGACTCAGCCAATCAAGCCTCTTCCTCAACATCTATAATACCAGGGATGTCAAATGAAGAGCTACTAATGCTCAAAGACTTCTTCCAATCAAATGGTATGATTTATGCTTTCAATTTTTTGAATTTTAAAATGAACCATGCTTATAATATGATAAATTTTAAAACAAATTGGATCATAGATACTGGGGCCTCCCAACACATGACTGGGAACCTCAAGTATTTTGATAAACCACCAACTGAGAGTGGTGATCATTTTGTCACCATTCCAAGTGGTGAGATATGCAATGCAAAATTCACAGGAAAAATAACAATTTCTGAAAACATAATTTTAGAAGATGTGTTATACATACCTCAATTCAAGGTAAACTTAATATCAGTAAGCAAGATAGTTTTTGATAATAATCTGAAAATACTATTTGATAATGAGAATTGCTATTTTCAGGAAAACAAGTCAAAGAGAGTGATTGGGAAGGGTAGGTGCCAAGATGGACTCTATCTGTTCAACTACACTCCATATGCATATGCCAACACATCTATACACTCTAAAGTCTGGCATAACAGGCTTGGACATATATCAAATGAAAAGCTTGCTATATTAGTTAAAAATCAGCAAGTAGATTGTATTCTTAAAAATGTAAAGAATGATGTTTTGGATGATTGTGATAATAAAATTTCGTTTTTTCAAAATAAAGAATGTGATATTTGCCCATTATCTAAACAAAGTAAACTCAAATACCCCAAAAGTTCAACAATAAGTAAAAATCTATTTGATCTAATCCATATTGATATTTGGGGCAAATTCCCAATTGAAACTCATGATGGTTTCAAATATTTTTTAACCATTGTAGAAGATCTAAGTAGATCAACTTGGATTTACTTAATTAAAGACAAAGCCATTGCTTATGAATGTATTAAGAAATTCATAACTAAAGTCAAAAACTTTTTTAATAAAAATATTAAAGCAATAAGGAGTGATAATGGGGGTGAATTTAAATCAAATAAATTTAAAGAGATGCTTGAGAGCTATGGAATCATACATCAAGTCACTTGTCCTTACAACCCTCAGCAAAATGCAAGGGTTGAAAGAAAACACAAGTGCCTATTAAACATAGCTAGAGCCTTACATATGCAAGCTAATATTCCTTTAAAATATTGGGGAGAATGCATATTAGCTGCAACCTATATAATAAATAGGATTCCATCAAAAGTTCTAGAAAACAAAACCCCATTTGAAGTTCTACATGAGCAAAAACCAAAATATAATCTCTTAAAAACTTTTGGATGCTTATGCTATGCAACAACACATTATAGAGAACATAAGTTTTCCCCAAGAACATTTAAGGGAATATTCATGGGATATCCTCCAAACACAAAAGGATATTTAATACTTGACTTAGAAAATGAAAAATTTCATATAAGTAGAGATGTAGTGTTTAGAGAAGATATTTTTCCACTCCATCAAACAAAACTCAAAATCAATGAAAATAGAGAAAGGAACATTTTTCCTATTCAAGAAGCATTCAATGAATTAGATTCTAGAGCAACACAAAACTCTGGAATTTTAATAAAAATTTCAGAAAAATTGGATAATAAGGAATCCAAAACACAGAACACTCTAGGAACCACAGAACAAACTATAGAACATCCTGGATTTCAGAAAAATCAAAACAGGATTGCTCTGGACAAGTCAGAGATAACTGAAAATAATCAGTCTGACCAGTCCTCAACTGAAAAAGAAAAATCACATATTTCAGAGGATTTTGAAAACAATTACCCTAATAAGAATCAAAACCAACTCCTCATCAATAATCAAGAAAAAAAGGCACATACTAAAAAACAAAGCTCAGAACAGAGCTTTGTAACCAATCATGAAGAAAAGGAACAATTACCTCAAAATAATGATGCACAAAGCAAGACTGAAACAAATAAAATTGTAAAAACAAGGTTGGGGAGAGTAGTAACTAAACCCAAGCATTTTGATGAATTCTATATGGATGATAAGTCAAAAAGCAAAATTAAATACCCCATGAGCAACTATGTATCATATCATAGGATAAATCCCAAACACAAGGAATTTCTCAAACAAGTCAATAACAATATAGAACCCAACACATATAATGAAGCATCTAAAGATCCAAAATGGATAGATGCAATGAAAAATGAGATGGAAGCCCTCATCTCAAATAAAACTTGGGATATAACTGAACTTCCTAAAGGAAGGAAAGCAGTAGGTTCTAAATGGATATACAAAATCAAGTATAAGCCAAATGGAGAAATTGAGAAATATAAAGCATGGCTAGTAGCAAAAGGGTTCTCTCAAAAAGAGGGATTTGATTTCTATGAAACTTTTACACCAGTTGCAAAAATGACCACAGTAAGGCTATTAATTGCTCTTGCAACACAAAAAAGATGGAATCTATATCAAATAGATGTCAATAATGCCTTCCTACATGGTGATCTCCATGAGGAAGTATATCTAAAGGCACCTCAAGGATTACTCCAAGAAGGAGATAAAAGAGTATGTAAACTCAAAAAATCCTTATATGGCCTCAAACAGGCCTCTAGAAACTGGTTTGAGAAACTGAGAAACACCCTATTAGAGATTGGATTCTTTCAAACAAAATCAGATTACTCTCTATTCATAAGAGAGAAAAATGAAAATTTAATATACCTAATTGTCTATGTAGATGATATAATCATCACAGGCAGTAATGAGCTAGAAATAGCATTCCTCAAAGTCCAACTAGAAAATAATTTTAAACTAAAGGACCTTGGAAAACTAAACTACTTTCTAGGAATAGAAGTATTATATTCCAATGAAGGAACCTTATTAACACAAAGAAAATATGCACTAGAAATACTTAAGGAAAGTGGCATCTTAGGTGCAAAAGAGTCCAAAATACCCATTGAGAAAAATATAGATCTCAAAAGTGAATCCAAACCAATCAAAGATCCAACCTTCTATAGGAAGTTAGTGGGAAAGCTAATATATCTCAACATCACCAGACCTGACCTAAGCTATGCAGTACACTGGCTAAGTCAATTCATGAGTGATCCAAGAGAAATTCATTTAAAAACACTCTTTAAAGTACTGAGATATTTAAAAGGAGCCCCAGGGCAGGGCATCCTATATAAAACAAGTGAAAACTTGAACATCCAAGCCTATTGTGACTCTGACTGGGCTGGATGCCAAATTAGCAGAAAATCTGTAACTGGGTTTTGCATCCTAATTGGAAGCTCCATAATATCTTGGAAATCCAAAAAGCAAGCTACAATATCAAGATCATCTTGTGAAGCTGAGTATAGAGCAATAGCTCAAACAGCTTGTGAATTAATATGGATTCACCAACTAATTAAGGAAATGAAAATAAAAACTAGAAATGAAACAACAATATTTTGTGATAACAAATCAGCAATTCACCTTGCTAATAACCCTGTTTTCCATGAGAGAACAAAACATATAGAAATAGATTGCCATTTTGTTAGAGAATTAATCACCCAAGGGGTATTCAATCTTAAGCAAATTGGAACCAAATATCAATTAGCAGACATGTTCACTAAACCCATGGGGGAACATGAAATTACTTCAGCCTCTGTCAAGCTTGGAGTAATAAATATCTACTCCAGAGCTTGAGGGGGGAGTAAAGAAGTAATTAACATATAATTACTGAATTTGGACTTAATTGAGAATAAGTAAAACAGAGATACTTACAGTTTTAACTAAGAAAGAAACTGTAAGGTTCAATGTGCAATCTTTACCACTTAAAAACTAATAACAAAATAAAAAGGAACGTGAGGACTGGACTGCAAGTTTATCCACTTAAAGGCCATCAAAGATTATACAAAAGAACGAGGACTAAAACTGCAAGTTTACCCACTTAACAGAATAAAAGAAATACAAGGACTGGACTGCAAGTTTACCCACTTAAAGGTCGTAAAAGAATATAGAAGAGTACGAGGATCAAACTGCAAGTTTACCCACTTAAATAAAAGTAATTGGGTAATTGGGTATTTGGATCAATGTCTGATTAAAGATCCAATTAACCAATTAATGTTATTAGTTGTATTAGTTAAGTTAGTTAGTGTTAATTTCAGTTTAAATAACTCTTGTAATTAACAAGTTTAATTAATTGATTTTCCACACTGATTACACACTTAGTGGTTAATTACACTTCTACAGTGTATAACGGCTACTTGCCATTAACCTACTTCTTTTCCCCTTTCTTCCCCTATCTCTCGCCGGACGGCGAGCTTTGTCGCCGGAGTTATTTCTTATCTCCCAATCCCACCGTTGGATCGACGTCAGCTTTTTAACAGATACGACCTACCTGAAGCCAAATGCCAAATTTAATCATGTATTCATATCCAAGTACATGTATTAATTTTTTAATACCATTGCGTCCATGTCGGTTGTAGTTCACGACCCTTCCTATACCCTTTTCCCATCCATTTCGCTCGTATTTCTTCCTCCTTCCACATCCTTTCCGTTCTGTCTATAATTGTCGACGGTAATCCATCATAATCTTCAAATCCCATTCCACCTTCGCGTTTGGAAAGCGTCGTATTTTCCCAAGAAACTTCATGCTGCGACCCCCAAATGAACTTATATGTGGTTGCTCTAATTATCTCTAGAGTAAAGGAAATACAAGTTAACTAAGAGCAATTAACTTGTATAAACACAATCTCTGTTTGCAGGACCTAATTGACATTTCAGATGGAAGATCATTGTATAGGAAATAACCCAAACGAGTGTGTGAGATACTGAAGAAACTTAAGGCGAAAGTGCAAAAGTTTCATGAAGTCCCACACGGTGATAAACAAGAAACTTAAGGTCCAAGTTGCAAAGTTTCCAATTAAACTTAATGGACTAATTTACGCATGGGCTACAACAGTTGGGCCAAAGACCAATTAGCTTAGCAAATATTTGTAATAACAAATAGTTAATTAGCTAAGTTAGTTAGGGTTGCAATTAGTTTTAAAAGACCAATTAACTTAGCTAATATTTGTAATAACAAATAGTTAATTAGTTAAGTTAGTTAGGGCTGTAATTAGTTTAAAAGGAAATCATTGTGACTTGATTAATTAAGTTAATTACATTCAAATTGTAATTGAAAATACTCTAATCTCCCTCCAACGGCTTCTAGGCGACAGTTAAGTCGCATAACCCTAGAATCCGCCCCAATCCTGCGCTGCTCCACTTCTACCCAATTTCTACCTTCAACTGAGCAATTGAATCCGGTAGCAGTCAAGCGAGTAGGAGATTTAACATGGTATCTCATGTCAGCGACGACGCAAACAACCCACCAACTTCCGCAAAGAAAGGACATCCGACTGATGAAGATTCCAGTCAAGGGAGTTCGAATAAACAAGGTAACAATGTATCTTCTGATAACAGTTCTAAACATGATTCCAGATCTTTTAAAAAATCAAAGGAAAAAAAATCGATTTCCAAATACAAGGATGAAGACAGTAAGAAGTACTCAAGAAAATCACCTTACTATCTCACCTCTGGAGATCACCCAGGTGCCCATATGGTGGCAGATAAACTCATTGGGGAAGAGAACTACGTAGCCTGGGCAAACTCAATGAAATTGTCATTGGTTTCCAGAAAAAAAACTAGTTTTATCAATGGAAAAATTAAGAGGCCGGTATGTGAAACAGGGGAGGATTATGAAGACTGGGAGATGGTCAATGGTCTGGTACTATCCTGGATCATTAATAGTGTAAGTCCCCAGATAGGATCAACTCTCATACATACAGAGAATGCTTATGAAGCATGGGCAGATCTTCAAGAGAGATACAAGCAGAAAAATGCCCCCAAAACAAATCAATTGAGGTATGAGATAAACACCCTAACCCAATCTAATGATTCTGTTGCTATTTTCTTTGACAAATTTAAATCATTATGGGATCAGTTCATAGAAATAGAGAAGCCAGATTGCAATTTTTGTACAAACTGCACTCCAATTTATAACAAGAAATTGGAGAAAGAAAAAATTCATCATTTCTTATTAAGTTTAAATGATGATTTTAGGACTCTAAGGAGTCAAATACTTGCATACCCCGAGCTTCCTTCTATGAATCAGGTTTTTTGTTTAGTAACACAAGAAGAGAAGCACAAAAACAACTCTAGGGAAACATTGGGTGGAAACTCAACTGCTCTTTTTGCTAAAAAATCTGAAAAAGAAGATAGAAAAGAGGAACCAAAGAAAAAAATGTATGGAAAAAATGGAAAGAAGTTGGACAGTAGGTTTTACTGTGACAACTGTAAGTTCTTTGGTCACACTAAAGAGGAGTGCTACCACCTAATAGGTTTTCCAAATGACAAAAAGAAAAACAGAAAAGAAAAGAAGAATTCTACTGAAAATGCAAATCAGGCCACAACTTCATCTGTGAATCAAGGATTGACCAGTGAAGAGCTCCTAATGATAAAGGATTTTTTGAACAAATCCTCAGGTATGGATTTTTCTTTTAATATTTCAAATTATGAAAAATCTTGGATCATAGACACTGGAGCCTCCCAACACATGACTGGGAGTCTCCAAAATTTTGATAAAAACCCAATAGAAGATTATGACCACTTTGTCACCATTCCAAGTGGGGAGGTATGCAAAGTAACTTCTATTAGAGATATAACAATATCCAAAGACATTATACTTAAGAATGTCTTATATATACCTCAATTCAAGGTTAATTTAATATCAGTAAATAAATTAACTCATGATTCAAATTTAAAGGTCATTTTGACAAATTCAAATGCCATTTTCAGAAAAACAAATCCGAGAGAGTGATTGGGCAGGGTAGGTGCAAAAAAGGACTTTATTTTTTAGAGTCTCAATCCTCTCAATATGCTTATACAACCATGGATTTCGAAATTTGGCACAAGAGGCTTGGACACCCTTCATCAGAAAAGATGAAAATTCTTGTTGAAGCCAATAGAATAAAATGCAAATCTATTTCTTGTAAATCCATAAATAGTTTTGATTGTAATAAAATAGACAAACATGATATTGTTTCTCAGAATAGAAGTTTTTCAGCAATAAATAAAAATTTTGATTTGATAAAAGAAAATTGCAATATCTACCCACTTGCAAAACAAAATAAACTAAAATATAAAAATAGTTTATCAAAATCAAAGGATCTATTTGATCTAATTCATATGGATGTTTGGAGGAAATTCCAAACAAACACACATGATGGATATTCCTCATTTCTAACCATTGTTGAAGATCTAAGTAGAACAACTTGGATTTTCTTGATCAAAAACAAAAGCATGGTTTTAGAATGTGTTAGAAATTTCATATTAAAAATCAAAAATATTTTTGACAAAAATATAAAAATAATAAGAAGTGATAATGGAGGGGAATTTAACTCAAATAAATTCAAGTCATTACTTGAAAATTATGGGATAATTCACCAATATTCATGCCCATATACACCTCAACAAAATGCCATAGTTGAAAGAAAACATAGGCATTTATTAGAGGTGGCAAGGGCATTACATTTTCAAAGTGCAGCCCCAATAGAATATTGGGGAGAATGTATACTAACTGCAGCACATATAATAAACAGGATACCTTCAAAGGTATTAAAAAACAAAACACCCTTTGAAGTTCTACATAAAAAAACTCCAAACTATGAAAATTTTAAAACCTTTGGCTGCCTATGCTTTGCAACCACAAACATTAGAGAACATAAGTTCTCACCAAGGACCTTCAAAGGTATTTTTATGGGATACCCATCAAATAAAAAAGGTTTTTTAGTCTTAGAAATAGAAAAAATGAAATTTCACATTTCAAGAAATGTTGTCTTTAGGGAAAACATCTTTCCATTTAAAGATATACCTAAAAACATTCAAAACATAGACAAAAGACCATTACAAAACTTTTATAGTCAAATTATACATGATGGCCACAATGAAACAATAAAACCATATTCTGAAAATACAGAATTTGGTAATAATAAAACATCACAGATTGGAAGATCATCCAATTGTGAAAATAACAGTGAACAAGAAAAAAGAAATAGTAATTCATTGGACACACATGAATATGATCAGTTTAATGAAGAGAACATATATAACTCTGTTGGAAAAAATACCCCAAATAAAATTATTCAAACTGAAGTTTTTAAAAAATAAACAGGAACAAATGAAAATGTATTAGAAATACAAAACCCAGAGCAAAAAGAAAACTCTGGATATAAAACTCAAAACAATAAACAAAGTCTTTCAGAACTATGCCCTGGGGTAATAAGAAAATTTTCTGAAAATTATTCTGCTAAGAATAGAAGTAAAAATTCAGAACAAGGAGAAGCCCTTGAACAAAACACTCTGAATAATCAGCAAGATTATTCAGAGAATATCCCAGAGCAAACAAATCAACAAGATTTAAGAAGGCCAGAGAATCTAATTCAAAATACAGAAAAGGAACAAATTAGCTCTGGACAAAATAGGCTAAATAGCCAACAAAATCATATAGAAAATGACTTAAGGCAAATCTCAGAAGAAAAACATCAAAACCCAGAGCTAGATAACAACTCTGGACAAATCATTCTGACCAGTTCAGATAGCAATTTTTAAAAAAATTCAGAACAAGACCAGAGTACAATAAACTCTGAAAATAAAAACTTAAAAACAACAAATAAAAAAACAAGTTTGTATGGAAGGAAAATTGTAGAACCAAAACATTTCCAAGAATTTGTTCTACAAAACAAGAAGAAATGTGATAAACCAAAATATCCTATGAGCAATCATGTCTCATATAATAGGATAAATAAACATCACAAACAATATTTAAAACAAATAACAATTAATGATGAACCAAATTCATACAATGAAGCTTCAAAAGATCCAAAATGGATTGAAGCTATGCAAAATGAAATGAAGGCTTTACAAGAGAACAATACATGGACTCTTACTAATCTTCCACAAAACAGAAAATCTATTGGATCAAAATGGATCTATAAAATTAAATATAAACCAGATGGCCAAATAGAAAGGTATAAAGCAAGGTTAGTAGCTAAAGGCTTCACACAGAAAGAGGGTTTTGATTTTTTTGAAACCTTTGCACCAGTAGTGAAGATGGTCACTATAAAAACTATAATAGCAGTAGCTGCCATCAAAAGATGGAATCTACACCAATTAGATGTAAACAATGCATTTTTGCATGGTGATTTACATGAAGAGGTATATTTAAAACCTCCACAAGGTATGCTTGAAGAAAAAGATAAAAGAGTATGTAAACTAAATAAATCTCTATATGGTCTCAAACAAGCTTCAAGAAGCTGGTTTGAGAAACTAAGAGGAGTTCTTTTAGACATTGGTTTTCTTCAAACAAAATCTGATTATTTTTAATTCATAAGAGAAAGAAATCAAAACATCCTATACCTCATTGTATACGTGGATGATATCATTCTAACAGGCAGCAATGAATTAGAAATTGGGATAATAAAAGTCCAATTGGAAAATCAGTTCAAACTAAAAGATCTAGGAAGGTTAAGTTACTTCCTAGGGATTGAGGTATTCTATTCACCTCAAGGAATATATTTATCCCAGAGGAAATATGCATTAGGAATTTTAGAAGAATCTGGTCTTTCTGGTGCAAAACCTTCCAAAATTCCAATGGAAAGATACATAGATTTAAAAAATGATAAATCTATGTTAATTAAAAACCCAACCTTCTATAGGAAGATGGTTGGAAAATTAATATACCTCAACATAACAAGGCCAGATATAAGTTTCTCAGTAAACTGGCTGAGTCAATTTATGCATGAGCCAAGAGAGGTTCATCTAGAAGTCCTGTTTAAACTAATAAGATATATCAAAAATGCTCCAGGACAAGGATTATTATACAGTAGAAATGCAAACATGGTGATTAGAGGGTATTGTGATGCTGATTGGGCAGCATGCCAAATTAGCAGAAAATCCTTGACAGGATTCTGTATCATGCTAGGAGATTCATTAATCTCTTGGAAAACAAAAAAACAGAACACAATAGCCAGATCATCATGTGAGGCAGAATATAGAGCTATAGCTCAAGTGACTTGTGAAATTGTATGGATTCACCAATTAATGAATGAACTAAAAATCAAAATACCAATACCCACAGATCTTTACTGTGATAACAAATCAGCCATACATTTAGCGAATAATCCAGTATTCCATGAGAGGACAAAACACATAGAAGTAGATTGTCATTTCATAAGAGAAATGATAAATCAAAAGAAAATCTCATTAAAACAAATTGGAACTAAGTTCCAACTTGCTGATTTTCTAACAAAAGCACTTGGTGATAAAGAAATCACAACATTCCATTCCAAGTTTGGAATATTAAATATATATTCCAAGGCTTGAGCTAGAGGGGAGTAAAGGAAATACAAGTTAACTAAGAGCAATTAACTTGTATAAACACAATCTCTGTTTGCAGGACCTAATTGACATTTCAGATGGAAGATCATTGTATAGGAAATAACCCAAACGAGTGTGTGAGATACTGAAGAAACTTAAGGCGAAAGTGCAAAAGTTTCATGAAGTCCCACACGGTGATAAACAAGAAACTTAAGGTCCAAATTGCAAAGTTTCCAATTAAACTTAATGGACTAATTCACGCATGGGCTACAACAGTTGGGTCAAAGACCAATTAGCTTAGCAAATATTTGTAATAACAAATAGTTAATTAGCTAAGTTAGTTAGGGTTGCAATTAGTTTTAAAAGACCAATTAACTTAGCTAATATTTGTAATAACAAATAGTTAAGTTAGTTAAGTTAGTTAGGGCTGTAATTAGTTTAAAAGGAAACCATTGTGACTGGAATTAATTAAGTTAATTACATTTAAATTGTGATTAATTGAAACTACTATTCTAATCTCCCTCCAACGGCTTCTAGGCGACAGTTAAGTCGCATAACCATAGAATCCACCCCAATCTTGCGCTGCTCCACTTCTACTCAATTTCTACCTTCACCTGAGCAATTGAATCCGGTAGCAGCCAAGCGAGTAGGAGATTTAACAACCCCTACCTACTATTGTACCTTCGTTGTTGTCACCGAACTTGACTTTTCGGACTGTAGACAACATGACTAGTTCTTTGAGTAGAGTTGAATCTCCGGTCATGTGTCTTGTGCATCCACTGTCGAAAAACCATTTCGAGGTTTGATTTACTTGCAATAGTTAGATGATCCTTTGGTACCCATGCTAAGTTTGGTACCCATGCAATAGTTAAACAATTTATATTTACTTAATTCATCTTTAGTCATCCATTTTTATTTTAAGCATGCAGTTGTAGGAGATGAATGTGATCTTACTCTATTTTTATGACTAGATTCCCTAACAAAGTATTTATTATATTTAATAGAGGAATCTGAAGATTTATAATTATTAACAATGCCAAACCCTAGAACAAATTTCTTTTAGCCAGTCCTTGAGTTGGCCAGTCTTTTGGTCAGTTTGATTGAACTATCAAAGTATTTTTGTAGAATAACATTTTTATCCATTAGATCTTTATACTTGACTTTCATGGTATTTGAAATCTTAGAAGAATTATCATGATCACGCAAAACTAATTTTTCTTTAAGCAGCTTAATTTCATTTAATTTTTCAGATAAGGTGATGCTTAAAATAATTTCAATTTCTTTAATTTTTTCTTCTAAATGTTGGATATTATCATGATAATTAAGCTTAGATTTACTAGCAGATAATTCCATTTCATTTATTTTTGATTCTAACAATTTATGATCTTCAAAGTTAGATTCCTCATATTCAAGATGATCAAGTAATATGATATTTTGTTCTTTTAGTTTCTTAATGATTTTATCATGTTTTTCTAATTTCAGTTGTAAACTAGAATTAGTTTCTTTTAACATCATGCATTTATTTTCTAATTCTTCTTTGTTGTTAGATTCAGTTTCATGCATGCATTTTAAAGATCTATATTTTCTTTTAGCACCCTGATATTTTTCACTTAGATTTAAATAAGCCTCTTCTAAAGAATTGAAATTTGGGCTAAAAGAAGGTACCTCATTGTCGTTTTTCCGAGCCATGAGACATTCATCTTGTTCAGAGTCACTGTCCGTCCATTGTGCTTGATTGGCTTTTTCATTAGCATAGGACAATCTGGTTTGATGTGATCAACCTTGTTACACTTTGCTTGATGACTCCTTTTCAGATGAATTCCTTTTTGGATAGCTTTTATATTCAGACCTTGATTTCCTTACCTTTTAAGTCTCTATTTTTCACTATGAAACGTTAGATCTTGTTTGTGATCAAAGCGAGTTCATCATTTGAAAAGTCATTGTCTGATTGGCTTTTGAGAGCTAGGTCTTTTTGTTGGATCGTGATCCGAGGCTAGAGGGGTTAATAGCCTTTTTTCGATTAATGCAAATTGTAGCGGAAGATTTGCAAAGCATTCAAAAAAATACAATATCTAATATGATAATAATATAATATTGTTAGTAATATTATATTATTATGTAACTTTAGTCAATATAATATATTATTTTATAATATACCGTAATGTTTTTTCTTTCAAAATTTCCTATAGTATATAAATACTAAGTCAACTAATCAGATATAAACAACTGTAGTATATGAATATTAAGTTATATTATAAACACACGTTATATTATAAGTTAAAAATATATTATAAATGATCAGTTAACTGAATAACGACTTTAACTCGAATAATAGTACTTTATAAACTAACTATAGTATATGAATATTAAGTTCTTTTATAAACACAAAAGTTGGAGTATAAGTTAAGGTATATAAATAATAAGATAATGGATAATAAATTTAACTTGAAGTAACCTCATATAATGACCAGATAACTGGATGAGGGTTCTGCAATAAAGTAATCAACCTCAGTTTGTGACCAGATAACTGAATGAGGGATCTCTTTGTTTCTTTTTAACTTATTAGAATATAAAGATTAGAAAACGAAAAATAAAAGAACACAAAAAATTTATACTAGTTTAGTCTCAACCTACATCCAGTCTCATGATGTACCCTCATGAAATTCACTTACCTAGAGGTATTGGAAAAACCTGAATCTTTTGCAGGTAGATTCCACCTAAGAGTTTTACCAGAAAACTCTATAAAATCAACCTTGAATCTTTACAGATAGATTCAACCTAAGAGTTTTACCAGGAAACTTTATAAAGCCAACTTTGAATCTTTACAGTTAAATTCAACCTAAGAGTTTTACGAGGAAACTCTATAAAACCAACCTTGAATCTTTACATGTAGATTCAACCTAAGAGTTTTACCAGGAAATTGTATAAAACCAACCTTGAATCTTTATAGGTAGATTCAACCTAAGAGTTTTACCAGGAAACTTTATAAAATCAACATAGAGTTTTTTGGTTCGGCTCTATAACCTCACACCTTGGTAATCTTGAGAGCAACCTCTCTCAACCAAAGTAGAACACGCAACAAAAAGATGTAAGAGTTTTGGACAACACTTCAACTTGACATGGATCACTCAAGAAGATTAGAAAAAGAAGAAGTGTAGAGCTTTGAGCAAAAGAGCACTTGGACACAACCTTGGAATGTTGGAAGCTTAAAAGCTTTGAAGATGGTGAACGTTGGAAGTGGAAATGTGGAGCTCAAAGTAGAGATTTGAAAAGTTCTTATGTTGTGGTTGAGTTTTCACTTGGTATGCACCTCTATTTATAGCATGAGCCACTTGATCTCCTTCATTGGATCTTAACTTAATGGTTCCTTGATCTCTCACAAGAATCCAAAATGTGTTGGAGATTCTTTTTTTCTTCAATGAGAAATAAGCTCTTGGATTAAGAAAATAAGCTCTTCTATTCTTGAAATAAGCTCTTTGATTCTTGTTGTCTCCAACGTGTGAGTGTGCACAAATCCCATGTGAGTAAGCTCTCTCTTCCATGTGAGTCATTCTCTTTGTCCAAGAAACTCACTCTTTTTCAACCCATGTGAATAACCTAATTTTTTGATCAAAGATGTTAATTTATATAATCAAGATTAAATAAAAATAATAGTCACATGGTAATGTGTTGAATTAAGCTTTTAAAGCATGTATGTCTCCAACGTGTGAGACATTCCTTTATCCAAGAAAATCATATTTTTTCATCCCATGTGATATCTTTGTCCAAGAAAAACATATTTTCTTATCTTATGTGAGTAACCTATTTTCTTGATTAAAGATATTAATTCAAGCATAATCAGAGTTAAGTATAATAATAATAATCACCTGGTAAGAAGTGTTGACATGTTGACCACGAATTAGGGTTTTGACTTTTGACTTAATTTACACATGGTCAAATAATTCTAGGGTTTAAGATGAGCCTAATTGAGATTATGTTTAATTTAAAATCAAATCACCCTATTGAGTAGTAAAGTCAAGATGTTGGCTTGTTGACCCTAAATCGACTTTGGACTTTGTTTAAATATGGTCAACCAATTCTAAGGTTTAATATGACCTAATTGAAATTAGGTTTAATCCAAAATATCAATTCACCCTATTGACTAATAACATGATTAGGGTTAATCAAACATGATTATCAATACAAACTATGTATCGACAATTATGATTCTACACTTTTTTCTTCTCAGGTTTTTCTTTGGACAAGAACCTTTCATTTTCATATGCCATGAGATTTCCACATAGGTTTACAACTGTAAGAGTGTCGATGTGGTGGGCTTCTTGAATGACATTCCTCTTGGAGTAATATTTATCTGGAAGACTTCGCAATATTTTTCTTACCTGATTCTTCTCAGATATGGGTTCTCCAAGGCCAGCTAGATCATTTGTAATACATGTGAATCTGACATTCATTTGGGCAATGGTCTCGTCCTCTTTCATAGTGAAACTTTCATATTTTGCAAGGGCATGTACGAGCTTGTTCTTTGACGTGAGACATGCCTTCATGAAGATCCTCCGAAGATTTTCAGATTTTGTGAGCTGTGTCAAAGCATCGAATTCTACTGTACTCGGACTCTCTCAGTGCATCATATAGAGCATTCATTGCTTGGCAGTTGTTGATATCATTGAGCTTATCAAGAGTACCCCATTCTTCTTCTTTTGTAGTGGGGATCTCGTAGTCTTCAATTGTAACTTTCCATACACCATTGTTGATAGACCTCAGATGAAGTTTCATCTTATTCTTCCAGAAGTCATATCTTGTTCCATCAAAGTGTAGAGGTTTGTGAGAAGTTAGGTGACCTTGATATGTGAAGGTTTGACCTTGGACGTCGTCGATGAGGAAAACCGCCGGTGAGAGAAGCTTCCTTCACTCTTGAAGAAATCAATGATCAGAAGAAGAGTGAACGAAGAAGGAGAAGAAAAGTGAACGAAGTGAAAGAAAGAAAGAGGAAAAAAAGAATGATAGTTGGGAAAGAGAGAGAGAACTGTCAAGAAACTTGTAAATGCAATTAACCCAAGTGGAGGGTTTGAACTTAAGCAGTCACAAGAAATGATGTTTAACTTGATATTTTTACACTAACTCATACCCTCTATTTATATACACTCTTAACCGGTGTATTTACATTTTACATCTCTTATTAATATATTTCCTATCAACTACACCCTTATGGGTGATTTTGCTTTCTTGTCCTCATATTCACTTCATTCGCCCATATGCTCTTAAGGGTAACTTTGCCTTCTTAACCATGTATTGTATAATTTTATTCTTAAGTCCTGATTATATCTTTTTAGTCCTTACATTCCCCCTCAAATGATAGAATCTGAATTGTATCATTTGAATATAAACCTATTTAGACTCCTTTTAGATCTTCATTTGTTCCTTCCTTTATTCCCTGCACCAAACTCTTGTATTAATACTCATTCATAACAGAGAGAAAAAAATATGTTTGGGGCTACTTAGCTCTGGTTAGATGAAATTTGCTATATAATCATCCTGGTTGTAACTCAGCTTTGGTATTCAATTAAATGAGCAGATGGTAGGGGTAAAAAACCCATGTGGGTTTCATATTCTTGCACCTCTTTTCATTTTATTTTCTCTGGAAAAACCCTTCCATCATGTCAAGTAATCTGTTTTCCCAATGCTTTTCATACAAAACCAGTCTTTACTTTGTCTTCTTCTTGGATGAATTTCCTGTTTATCTTCACATATACATGCAAACCAATGTTTAAAGCAATTCATATTTCCTAATTTTCATTTATTTATTTCCCAGTATCATTATTTTGATTCTGCCTCTGACCCATAATGTTTGTGATATTTATTAGTGTTTTGTTTCACTATCTCTGTTTGTTCCAACCTGACACCAGTACAGATCAGACCAGCTCCCGAATCACAGAGCAGAAACCAAGCTATATCTATAATATGATAATCGATAGCCAGAAGCTATATTTATTCTGCATTCCAGAATCTGAACAATTATCTTAAGACAATAAACCATGATGAATCTGGGTAGTCCCTATCATCGAATATTCATACATTAAACCTATCTACTTCCCATTCCTGTTATAGAATATTTATACAGTAAACCTGCACAAACCATGACAGGAAATAGAAAAAAAAAACAACAACCAAACAAAACAAAAAAAATGAAGTGAAGAGAAACAAACCACATTCATGTTAAATAGAGAAAAATAAACAAACCAAACAAACAACAACAAATAACTCTCATATTCATGCTAAAGTAATAAAATAACAAAAAAAATGAAGTGAAGAAGAAGAAAAAAACACATACACTAAACAGAAGAAGAAAAAACTCACATATTCATGTTAAACAGAGAGAGAGAAACACAAATCAAACAAAGGAAACTCACATATTCATGCTAAAGTAATAAACAAACACACAAATCAAACAAACAACAGAAAAGGGAGAAAAAAAATAACTCACATATTCATGCTATTTTCTTTAGTATTATTATAACTTTCCTTATTGATCTAACTTGTTGTTTGTTTTACCTGGCCCATATGATTCTTATTCTGACTCCTTCTCAGAACTTGTAATCCCAGTTATAGAGCCAACTGAAACTAGTTTATGTCTTTCCCTATGTTGTAAAAAGTCCCCAGTTCCTAATATTTTAGTAAACCCATCAGCAAGTTGTTGCCCTGATGCTATATATTCTACTCTAATTGCCCCTTTCATTACTAGTTCTCTGATGAAATGATGAGAAATATCTATATGCCTTGTTTTCAGACTTGAAGTAGGATTTTTAGTTAGAAATATTGCAGACTTGTTGTCACACAATATTTCAGGAGTTTATTCAAATCTAATACCCAGTTCTCTGAATAGAAAACAAAACCACTTAACTTCAGATACTATTCCAGATAAAGCCCTGTACTCAGACTCACAACTGGATTTAGATACTACCTGTTGTTTCTTAGCTGACCATGCCACTAGATTACCTCCAAACCATATACTAAACCCAGAGATAGATCTTCTATCATCTGGATCGGTACTGTAATCTGAGTCACAATAGGCAATTAGTCTATTTGAGGGTTCATCTAAGGGTGTGAACCTCAATCCTAAGTTTGATGACCCTTTTATGTATCTTAGAACCCTTTTTGCAGCCTATAAGTGTATATCAGTTGGTTTTTGTAGGAACTGACTCAATTGGTTTACATAGAATGCTATGTCTGGTCTGGTCATTGTTAAATATTATAAGGAGCCTATAATACTTCTGTATGATGTTTGATCCTCTAAAGGATTTCCTATATCCTTTGAAAGCTTTGGACTTAAAACCATTGGAGTTCTGGTTGGATTACAGTTGAACATATTGGTCTTTTTCAATACCTTTTTTATGTATTTTTCTTGACTTAGTACTAGTGACCTTCCTTGTTTTATACACTCCATCCCTAAGAAATAGTTTAGGAATATCTCAAATCTCTACATGAGAATTCTTTACATATTAAACCAATACACTTGACAACTTCATTTTCTGAATCATCCGTTACAATTATATCATCTACATATACCAGGATGTAGATTTTAGAGCCATTAGTTATCTTAAGAAATAATGATGAATCTGTTTGGCTATTTTTATACTTGTTTTCTAATAGAAATTTCTGGAGTCTAGAATACCAAGCTCTAGGAGTCTGTTTTAGCCAATACAAGGCTTTGTTCAAGAGACAAACGTATGATCTGGGTAGTTCTTATCCTGAAATCCTGTAGGTTACTTCATATACACAGTTTCACCTAGAAACCCATTCAGAAAAGCATTCTTTATGTCCAATTGTCTCAATTGCCATCCATAGTTCACAACAATAGATACAATTGATTTTATTGTGTTCATCCTAATTACAGGTCTATAGGTACTTGTGTAATCTACTCCTTCCTGATTATATCCTTTGGCTACTAGCCTAGCCTTATATCTTTTTATAGATCCATCTGATTTCCTTTTAATCTTATAGACCCATTTGCACCCAACAATATTCATTGTTGAATTCTTTGGTACTAAGGTCCAGGTCTTGTTTAGTTGTAATGCTTCTATTTCTTCAAGCATTTCTCTCTTCCATTTGCCATGCTTGTTAGCTTCATAATTTTTTATTAAGAATGATGGAGCTCTTCTATCTCTACTAGGATATCTTGCTTCTTGTACTTGATCAGAATTTGTTGCACTTGATTGTATTCCATTGTTCCCATTTGTTAGACTACTTACACCTTGAGTTGTTACTCCTAGTTGTCCTCTTTGTAATTGCTCTTCAGACCTTGGGTTGTTTGTCTGAGCTAATCTTTGTGTTGTACTTGGTTCAATACTTATTTGAGACCCTATTTGACCTATTGTTCCTCTTATTCTTGTTTTCTCTATTCTCGGCAGAATTATATTGATATTTTGATTCTCAGTTTTTGGATCATATTTACTTTCCTTAGGTTTTTGAAGAAAAGGAAATTCATCTTCATTGAATTTCACATTTCTAGAGATGATTATATTTTCGTTTTCTAGGTTCATACACAAGTATCCTTTGTGTTTGTTTGAGTATCCCATAAATACACACTTGACTGTTGTTGGTTCAAACTTGTTTCTTAGGTTTTTTGCTACTTGTAGATAGTAAGAACAACCTAAAAGTTTTAGTGTAGAATAGTCAGGCTTCCTGTGCGTTAGCATCTCAAATGGAGATATAAAGTTTAGCACAGAACTAGGAAGCCTGTTTATCAGAAAGTAGGCAGACGATATTACCTCTGGCCACATATCCTTGGGTAACCCCGATTGGCTGAATATGCACCTACTTGTTTTTAATAGGTGTCTGTGTTTTTTCTCCACTACCCCACTTTGTTGAAGAGTGTATGGACAAGAGAATCTGTGTGTTATACCCTTTTTGTTAAGCCAATCTTTTAGTTTGTTTTCTAAAAACTCTCCACCCTCATCAGTATGGATTGTTTTAATTCTAAGTTCTAATTGATTTTCTAGGATATTTTGAAAAGTGATAAATTTATCTGTAAAATCACTTTTGTTTTTTAAGGCAATAACCCATGTATATCTTGTCTTGTTATCTACAATTGTAGCAAAATATGTATAGTTTCTTTTAGAAATTGTTGGAGATGGTCCCCAAAGATCAATATGAAGAATTAGTTCTAAAGCTTTTGAACTTTTTATTTCATAACATTTAAAAAGAAGTCTTGACATTTTTGCCATAGGGCAATTATTACAGAATTTCAATTTTTGTAGATCTATGCTATCTAGATCTATTACATTTCCTATTTTATCTATGATTTTTAATGATGGATGACTTAGCCTCCTATGCTAGGTGATGTCTTGAAGTCTAGGTTGCATTGAATTTCTGGACTGAAATAGTAGAGTCCCCTTCTATTAGTTCCAGAAAAAAGCATCTCCTGCGTCTTCAGACTCTTCACCTAAAAATCCCTCTGGCCAATATGAATATAACATTTTAAATCACTACACAGTTTAGTGTGTTTTTTTAAGTTTAGGCACACATAAAACTCTATTTAACACAAAACAATTTGAATTGATTTTAAATTCCAATTTCCCTATTTTAGAGATTTTTAATCTATCCTCACTACCAATTATAACACCTCCAATACCTGAGTAGATTTCACAGTCATGGAGTAGAGCTTCATCAGCAACCATATGATTGGTTGCACCTGAATCTAGACACCAGTTCAGATCTTGTACTGTTACTATATTTGCTATCACTTCATCTTCAGATTCACAATTATCATCCATAGCATAGGGTGCAAAATTCCCTCTCTCTGGACAATTTCTAGCCAAATGTCTTGTTTATCACATATTTGGCATACAGATGTGGTGTCTTGTGATGCTGCTGGCAGATTATTCTTCTTAATAGTGGAGGCAGATTATTCTTCTTAATAGATGGAGGAATAGTAGTAACCTGAGGTCCAGAATTGTATCCCTTTTGATTGTATCTTCCTGAGTTGTAGGATCCTCCATATCTTCCTCCACTTCCTATTTTTGATGGTTAGAGTAGTTGACCTAATAATTTTCTTGAGTTGTTGAGATGTTCATCTGCTTCATTAAAATTTCTTCTTTTATAAGCAGATCTGACAGTTGTTCAAAACTGACCTTGCTTTGAAAATTTAGAGTGGTTCTAAAGATTCGAAATTCTGACACTAGTCCCCTTAGGATGTATTCTATAACTCTCTCATCAGTCATTGAGTATCCTCCTGCCGTCAGGGAGTGTTTTAGACCTTTAAATTTTAAGATGTACTCCTCTATACTCTTTTTTTGAAACAAAACCAACTGATAATATAGATTCCGAAACAAAAAAAAGGGTGTGATCACATGCGATCCACCCCACACCCTCCGCATTGTTCCAACCCCGGATCTTACGATCGTTTGGGCCTTCACAACCTTTGGGGAACTGACTCGATATTTCCTAGAACGATCTATGCCTCATCGTTTTTACGAAGTGGTCCTAAGCCAATGGGGAGTGTAAAAACCCTGGTGTGCCCAAGGCATCTTTTCCTTTGCCAAGGGAAAACTCTGCCATTACCTTTAGGTCCACTACACATAAGTGATTCCACATATCGTTTCTACTTTAATAATAGAGTCCACCCCCTGGGGGATAGAGCTCTATATGGATATGACTTTTTTGGTCATTCCATTTACCAATTTGCCCCCTCCTATAGTATTTGGCAAGACAGGGTTCTATTTTTAGTTGAACCCCATCCCACCATATACCTCAGTTTTAGTTTCCCTTAATACAAGTTCCTATTAAAATACGATTACAGACTCAATATCAAATATGAAGAATTAAACAAGTTTCACGTTCTCGCCAACTGGGCACCTCCGGTCCATATATCCATCCATCTCTGTTCCCTTCTCGTACCTTTTGCTTTATACTTGTCCACCTTGAATGACGCTGTTACATCCTGTACTGTCCTCCTCCCTATCTCCTGTGGGCTCGTGCGTCTGTCCTCATGCACTCTCCTGTTCCTTTCGGTCCAGATTCCCCATACTATCGCTGCCGTGTACGTCCACGTCAGGCCCCAGCATGGTGAGTTCTTTGTTCTTGCATTTGCCTGTGCCATGACCTGTTCTAAAGATAGACCTGCACACGTAATCAAACTGGGTTTTGCATTTAAAATATATGTCCATAGATCCTTGGAGAACTTGCATTTGAAGAAGACATGGTCTTGTGATTCCCATGTCCCCCCACATAATATGCAGCCTGTGTTCCCCCCTCCCATTCTACCCGCCCAGTCAGCTCTCATGGATATTTTGGACCACCTGGCCCTCCAGAGTGTTATGCTAATTTTCTTACACTAGTCGTCCAAACCCCCTCCCCGTAGTGGTCTATTGGCTCAGCATTCCTGACGGAGTCTCAAGCGTTCTTGAAAGTCAGGGAAGTCCCTTTTCCTATTCAGGTGTAATTATAATCAGCCTCACACTTTAGGTTCCCCTCTATCACATCCTTCTTATCAATGATTTCAGCCCATAGGGCCGAATCCGAGTTTGGGTGCTTCTCTATATCTCTGAGAGCGCGTCCACCCACGTATCTCCCCCTCATCCATGATGCCCAGATCGAGTCATCTGCCGACCATATTCTACCCAACCTTATCATCCTCTCCGCTTCAGCGAACTCTCTGAAGCACCTCAGTCCCATTCCACCCTCCTTTTTGGGGAGGGTCATCTGGTTTCATCGGACATCTTGCTTCCCACTCCACATATATCTGTAAGAGATGGATCTCAATTCTTCAAGGGTATCCGCCGGGAGTCTGCTCGACATATTCCAGAAATTGAATATGCCCATTATACCCCAATGATACAGCTGAACCCTGCCCGCATGAGACAACAACCTTGTTTTCCACCCCTCTACCATCTTATTGACTCTTTCAATTAGGGGGGCGCAGTCCTTTGGGTAGAGGATCCTAGGTGATAGAGGCAGTCCAAGGTACGTTGTTGGGAAGGTCCCTTCCTTGAACCTTAGGCGTGCCAGTAATTGGTCCTTATTCTTTGTGGAATTTGAAAAGAACACCTCACTCTTTGGGTCACTTACGCTCAGACCTGTCCTAGATTCGAAGACTTTAAACACTCCATCGATGGATTTGAAGGAATCCTCCTTGGCTTTGCAGAAAATCAAAAGATCGTCCGCATAGATCAAGTGTGATATTCCCATCACGTTGTGCTTCTTAAAGGTACTTATTTGCCTCCTCTCCACTTTCTCATTTATGAGAATGGTCAGGTTTTGCATCAAGAGAGCGAATATGTACGGGGAGAGGGGGTCACCTTGTCTAATTCCTCTCTTTGGTAGTATTTGTGGCGTCGGCGACCCATTCACCAGGAAAGATAACGATGATGTGGTTATACACATCATTATGATCTTGGTGATCATTTTACTGAACCCCATATCTATTAGAGTGTCCTCTATCGCCTGCCAGCTGCATGTGTCAAAGGCCTTCGCAAGATCCACCTTTATGGCTGCATTTGCTCCCCCACTTGCCCTACCGAATCCCGTTACCATTTCCGTCGCCAATAGATAATTGTCCCCAATCAGTCTTCCTGGTAGGAAAGCGGTTTGATTGCTGTCAATCAAGGTATCTGCAACTGGTACCACCCTGTTCGTTAGGACTTTTGAAAGGATCTTGTACGTTGTGTTTACGCAAGATATGGGCCTAAACTGATCCAACCTTGTGGGGCTCTTGGTTTTCGGGACCAAGGTAATGAACGTAGTGTTTACTTGTCTCAGTAGGGGCTCTCCTAGAAAGATAGATTGTATGGCTTTGACTAGGTCCTCGTCTATAATGTTCCAAAAGGCCTTAAAGAAGGCTCCGTTGAAACCGTCTGGACCAGGGCTTTTGTCTGAGTTTAGCGTCATGACTACCTTCTTAATCTCGTCATACGCTGGTATCTTCTCTAATTCCCTATTTTGTTCAGGCGTAACCTTTTTAACGAAGTTTCTGGTTTCGGTACTTAAGGCTTCCTCCCCTTCAGCAAATAGTGTCTGGAAGTGGTCCAACGTTTTTTTCTCCATCTCACTTCTAGATACCACCACCCTTCCATTCGGACCTAACATTTTGTAGAGGGAATTTAGGGTTTGTCTTTGTTTTGTCATGGCTGCAAAGAATTTTGTATTCTTATCCCCTAGTCGCAACCAATTTGCCCTACTCCTCTGCCTCGCATCCTCCTCCTGCACCTGTAGCATGCCTTTTAGATCCTTAAGGCATCCATCCAGCCTCACCTGGATATCCTCATCAAATGGTCTTACCTCCAACAGGTCCTCATTCTTCTGGATTTCTGCCTCTGCTTAGGCGATTCTCCTCCTTGCTTGATCCTCTGATGTCTTCCATCTCTTGAGTACCCTCTTCACATTGTTCAGCCTCCTTGTGAATATGTACATCGGGGTCCCCCATACCTCGATTTGCCAAGCATCCCTGACTACCCCTTCATTTATGGAATTCATTTTGCTAGTCTTTTTTATGGAATTCATTTCATCCCTAAGGGCTTGAATCTGATTTTTGTCTATTGGCGAAATGTCAGTTTCTAATGTCTTCCAGGCCTCTGCTGCTGTTGTGCAAGGAATTAGGAGAGGACCTCAGTTCGTCCAACAAATCCTAGATTGTATTTTGCTTTTTTTTCCGTATTTTGTATTACAGAATTTATATATATAAAAAAAAAAAACAGAAAAATCCCCAATTTTTTTTTTTATAAAACGTACTGGAGAACAAAGATACGATATTAAAGATATAGTAAAATCACTGAAAATAATAAACTGTGATGAATAAATCAAAATTGAAACAAAAGTCGGAATCAATCCGCGAGATTAAAATCTACTCAATCAAATAAATTGAAATAGAACTGAATTTGAACACGTAATCCAAATTGAAACAGAACTAAGACATAATCAAATCTGAAAACAAAATTCAAATTGAATAGAAATCTAAATTGAACAATGTAATCTGAAAATGTAATCGAAAAAATAAAATCCAAATTGAATACGTAATTTGAATGTAATCTGAACACAAAATTTAAATTGAACAGAAATCTAAATTGAACACATAATCTGAAAACAAAATATTCACGAAATCCAAAATATTCAGAAATTTAAATTGAATAAGTAATCTGAAAACAAAATATTCACGTAATCCAAATTGAACCTTTCGATTAAAACAAAATTTCTCTGGTAAAAAAAACTCCACGAAATCCAAGATTGATTTCGATTAAAATACTCACGATTATATTAATGATTAAAATATTCACAAAATCCACAATGCAATAAACGGATAAAATATTCAGAAATCGAATGCAATCATGAAGGAAAGAAAGAAATGTACAATATGACGGAAATCGAAATCCGTAAATCAAAATCAGTAAATCAATTAATAAACAAAAATTAAAATCCACAATATGATTTTACCAGGAAGAAACTTGTAAATGCAATTAACCCAAGTGTAGGGTTTAAACTTAAGCAGTCATAATAAATGATGTTTAACTTGATATTTTTACAATAACTCATACCTTCTATTTATATACACTCTTAACTGGTGTATTTACATTTTACATCTTTTATTAATATATTTTCGATCAACTATACCCTTATGAGTGATTTTGCTTTCTTGTCCTCATATTCACTTCATTCGCCCATACCATCTTAAGGGTAACTTTGTCTTTTTAACCTTGTATTGTATAATTTTGTTCTTAAGTCCTGATTATATCTTTTTAGTCCTTACATGATACAGGTCGTGATGTGCCATTGTAGTTGATGGTAGTTGTTAATTAGCTAGCTTCAACGGAACTTGAATCTGATACCACTTGTTGGATCGTGATTCGAGACTATAAAATGGGTTAATAACTTTTTTTCGTGTAATGCAGATTGTAACAGAAGATCTTCAAAAATACTCAATAATACAATAATAGCAAATTTGATAATAATAATAATATAATATAATATTAATTATAATATAATATTATTATATGAGTTTAGTAAATATTATACAGTATGATATAATATTATATAGATTGCTTTGTAAAAATAACTTACCAGGTTGAGAACTTAAGGTAAATAACTTCAAAGTAAATGGCCTTTGATCACCTGATAACAGGTCGAGGAATTAAAGTAAATAACGTGAAAGTAGATGGCCTTTTTGAGCACTTGATAACAGGTTGAGGACTTTGAAATAATATTAAGATAAATAAATATATTATATCTCATGCGTCAATACCTATATGCGCTATCTGTGCTACTCCCCCCACCCACGCTCCTCTAATTGTTATCCGACGATCAACCTTTCGTACTACCATTATCTCCGAAATTGAACAACCGACGGACATCATCTCGAGGCAATGAGACAATTGTCCGCCAACCCGTCAATCAACTCTCTATTGGTAAAGACGTTCTTCATTTTTTTTCCTGCAGTATTTAATGTAGATGTAATTGCTTCTGAAAATATTTGTCTATACCACTGTACATTATTCGTCTGTACAACTTTTTCCTTTGCACTGCTTTACAGATTCGATTTATACTGTTGTCTGATTTTCTTGTACAGCTATTTCCTTTGCACTACTTTACAGATTCGATTTGTATTGCTGTCTGATTTTCTTGTACAACTGTTTTCTTTGCACTGCTTTACAGATTAGATTTGTACCGCTGTCTGATTTTCTAATTTTATTTAACAACTTTATTAGTACTAGTTATTCATAGTTTAATGATTTCTAGTTATTACTAATTATTATTAGAATATAATTGTTAATTGTATATTATCATTAATTGTATACTGTGTACGTAATACTTTTCTAACAAGTAATCTATTTTCATTAATGAACTACTGTCACCTACTTTAGTCTATATTCATTATTTTTGTCTTTTCCTACTGTCTAAGTTATCTTAGATCTTTGTTTACAATTAATTGTATTATTTTTCAAGATGCGTAGTCAGTCATTACAAAACATGATGATATCCTTATTCTTTAGCCATTATTTATATATCAAAAACCAATTTATTTATAGTTTTCTACTTTTCATCATTTCATTTCTTCAAATTTCATTCCAACAGTTACACGCCTTACGATAACATCGCAGAAAATAATGAGAAACCATGCAGTAACCATCCAACTTTGATAGCAAACAAAACACAGATTCTAATTTCTAAGCAAAACTATACAGATTATCCCAAAAAACATAAATGTGTTGGGAATACATATTCTCTGATGGTAAAAGTAGATGCTCCAATAAAGACCACAAAATAAAAATCAACATAAAAGAACCCACCTACCCCAATACTGACCTCCTAGAAAAAAAGAACCAAACATCAAACCCTCATGAAGACCTCCCAAATCTTCAACATTTCCCGGCCACTCCAAGGTATAGGAAGAAAAAAGAAAAAAAATGATGATAATGTTGTGTACTTCTTCAGCACTTGGATCTGGACCGCCATGTAGTGACTAGAGTGTAGTTTTCATCTATGCCATGTGGTCCTATTACTATTAGGATCATCTTCTCCTCCCTCGCGCGCACAACTCACAGAGTAAAAAAGATAGTTGGGTTGCAGAGAAGAAGAAGAGAGCAGAGTGGTCGAGCAAATCATAGATATATAACATAAAAAACTGAAGACTAACCTGTTGTTATTTCTTGGACGACGAAGCTCTTCAACAGTCGACGAAACCCTAATGGGTTCTGGAAAAAACGAAGAAGGAACAAACAGGAACGAAGAAGAACGAAAATAAAAAAAACTTACCACAACCTAGAGCAATGTATAACTTAAACCAAGCACAACCTAGAGCTTGAACAACGGACGAAGATGAACTACGATTTGGACAGGAGACAGGAGCTTGAGGAGGGTTGGGGATTTTCTTCAAATCTTTACAGACAGAATCCCTCTGCCATTACTGAGTAGATTTTATACCTATAAAGTCGTAGCATGCACCTACGTACTACTAGTGGTACTTAATTACTAAACTACTATCCACATAATATATTATACTACGAAAAAAGAAACAATTATCGCTGCCATTATTGTAAGAACAGCTACCAACCAGTACCACGAATCCAACGACCACAACACGTTTAGCGCAGATAGCGCAAACAGTATTTGGCGCACTAGATTTCTGCCGTATATATATAATAGATAAGTTAAAATCGAATGTGATATGAAATAATAGTAATCGATTTTATGTTAAATAATAGCTAGGAATTTAACTAGAGCAATGAACACAATGAGATTTATACTAGTTCAGTCTAAACGGACCTACATCCAGTCTTGTGAAATTACCTCACGAAATTCACTATCCTAAAGGTATTGACAAAACCTACCAGAGCTTTTACAAGATACAACGCTCAAGAACCTCTCAAGTTTTCTAAGTAAACTTGTAACTTCCCCAAGTCTTTCCAAGTAGACTTAACACCTAAGAGTTTTTCAGGTAACTCTATAAAACCAACTTTGAATCTTTGCAGGTAGATTCAACCTAAGAGTTTTGTCAGGAAACTCTATAAAACCAACCTAGCTAGAGCTTTTTGGTTCAGCTCAATAACCTTCCTTACACTTTGGTGATCTTGAGACAACCCTCTCAACCAAAGTGAAACACACACGAAAATATGATGTAGAATGTTTAGGAATACAACACTTCAACCTTGCTATGAAAACTAAGAAGATAATTAGAAGAAGAAGTGTAGAGCTTTCGACACCTTTGAGCAAGAACACTTGAACACAACTTGGAGAACTTGGAAGCTTAAAAGCTTTTGAAAGTTGTGAACTTTGAGAGTGGAAATGAGGAACTCAAAATATAGATTTGAAAACTCTTATAGTGTGGTTAACGTTGGCAATGGGTGTACCCCTTTATTTATAACATTGGTCAACTCATCTCCACCTTTAGATCTTCAATCAAAGGTTTCATGATCTCTCACTAGAATCCAAAATATGTTGGAGATTCTTCCTTCCTTCTATGTAAGACGTTGGACTTTTGAATTTGTGTAAATGAACTCACCAATCCCTGTGAATGTTTTCAACAATTCCTATGCTTATAGAGCCAGGTTCGGGCTCGTTAAGATATATCATCTGGGCTCGAGCTCGGCGAGCCCGAACTCAGGCTTGGCTCGTCAGAGATTTTTCAGGCTCGGCCTCGCGAGCCCAGGCTCGAGAATTAAAATAAATTTTTATATGAAGATATGGATGGAGGATTGAACCCAGGATCTTTCACATGCTTGACAAACGTTTTACCATCTATGCTATACCTCCATTCTATCTAAATTTAATATTTTTTTAGTTTTTTATACTTCCTGAGCTCGAATTAAAAGAAATAATTATTTAGAGACATGAAGGTTTGAACCCATGACTTCTCAAATACTAAACAAACCATTTACCAACTATACTACACCTCTATTCCCTATAATTTTAATATTTTTTTAATTTTTCATACTTACAAACGAGCCCTCATGAGCTTAACGAGCCGAGCCGAGCTTGGACATGCCAAGCTCGGGCTCGGCTCGTGAGCCCGAGTCGAGCTTTATTTGACACCCTTATCCCATGTACATAATATATTCAACCTGTAAACAATTGCTTCACCCCATGTACATAATATCTTCAACCCATGTAAATATATTTTGAATTAATTCCATCCTTATTTTGTAAATTGCTAAAAGACAAAGATCAAGAATATATAGTCAATGTTAATTAGATATAATTCAGAAATACAAAATGTTGACCTGTTGACCACGAAATTAGGGTTTTAACTTTTGACTTGAATTTATACATGGTCAAATAATTTTAGGGTTAATATGAGCCTAATTGAGATTAGGTTTAATTCAAAATCAATTTATCCTATTGAATCCCAACTACAACATGCTGACCACAAAATCGTCTTTTGACTTAAGTTAGACATGGTCAAATAATTTTAGGATTTAATATGAACCTAATTGAGATTCGGTTTAATTCAAAATCAATTTACCTTATTGAATTCTAATTACAACATGTTGACTTGTTGATCACAAAATCATCTTTTGACTTTTGACTTTATTTAGACATGGTCAAATAATTCTAGGGGTTTAATATGAATCTAATTAAGATTAGGTTTAATTCAACTTCAATTGACCCTATATATGGAATATCAACATGATTAGGGTTAATTAAACATGATTATCAATACATAATATATATCAACAATTTAGGTTCTAAATTCTCCCCCTTTGTCGATGGCATATTTGTTTTGATTCATATTTTCAAAAAATTTACTCTTCATGTTCATGATATGATCTAGACTTGTTTTGATCATTATCAATCAGATCAAGTGGTTTACGACTTTGATGTCTAAATCCCAGGGGAGCTCGTATGATGGGAAACTGACAACATATTAAGTTAGGCTCGTACATCGGCCTATTGGGGTCCAGATGACTATACTAGATAAACTGAGAAGTAGCACAGTTAGTTGGGTCCAATCGATTAGAATAAAGGGATCAAAGTAAGATGAAACTAGCTTATTTAGTAGATTATGGGCCCAGTCGACTAGGTACAGCCGACTCCATGCAATCTACTAGGTTATTCTCTATTAGAGAAGACCAACCTATCCCCAGAAAGTCTATAAATCAAACTAGCACCCCATTGTGTTGGGGATCTGAAACTTTTCATTCAGAACACGGAGTAAAGTGAGCTTCAATTGTTGAAGAGCTTCTGATTCTCGACATGCAATTAAGTCAACCACACAAACACACACTTAAAAGGAAGTCGACAAAAATATAGGTCCAGTCGATTAGATTCTAGTCGAATCTAGCTTATTGAAGCTACTGATGAGGTTCAACCCTCATGAAGTACTCCTTTATCCAATTACAATACAGAATGTGTTAATACAATATAAAATGTTAATACAATACAAAAAAAACTCTTTACAATCTTAATTTGTAACACTAACTTGTCGGCATTTTTCTCTTTAAAGTTCCTCGATGAGACACACTTTTCTGAAATCTTTGCAACACTAACTCATCATCAATGTTCAAAGAAATGTCTCTTTCAACATATGGAACTAAACAATCATTCATGAAATCACTTCCGATCCGATTTCTAAGACGAGTCTTAATGATTTTCATTGCAGAAAATGTTCTTTCCACTGATGCAGTTGCAACTGGCAAAATCAACGCTAATTTAATTAATAAAAACACTAATGGATATGTTACATGTTTGTTGTAAACCACCAATGTTTCAGCTAGACTTCCAATACCCTTGACTTTTGAAAATCTTTCATCAGATCGCATATCGAACATGTAGTTATTAAGCTGACTTTTAAGCATTCGTAGATTGAATGATGAAAAGTCATTTGGATAAAACCCAGCAAATTTTACTAACTTATCTACATTTCAAAATAAAAAGAAGATCAATCAGGTATTTCAAAACAAAAGAAGATATATAAACAAATATTTGATGTTACCTGCATCAAAAGCTCGGAAAGAAGAAGATGGATCAAAACACGACATACAAAAAAGTAACTCAGTATTTTTCTCATCAAATCTTCTATTAAGCTCTTGGAGTTGCATATCCAACACATGATAAAAATGTTCAACTTGATACTGGTACAAGTTTGTACTCTCCTTTATGTTCCTTCTGTGACGACTGGGCATGGCATATTTATCATCCATTGAGACTATCTCGATATTATGTTTTTCACAAAAAGAAGAAACTGTGGTCAATAAATTTTCCCATCCATCATCTCTCAACAACTGGAGTCGTTGTTTTACAATTTTGACTAATTTCATCGCATTAACTAGGTCTTGATCTTTTCTTTGTAATGCTTGAGACAAATCATTAGTGATCGACATAATGGATTCCATCATATGCAAATAGAATATAAAATCAAAGCATTTGATAGAGATCAATACGTTGTTCGCATCAACTCTTTGTTGTACTGTAGAAGCAATACCATTGTTAGAAATGAGTAGAAGTACTTCCAAAACAGAGCCAAACATATGGATTAAATTAGTTATTGAGCCGAAATGTGAACCCCATCTTGTATCTCCTGCACGTTTGAGAGATCTTTCTTGATTTTGACCTGTACCAGTAAAAGCTTCTCCCAAAGCAATTGCTTTTCTTGTATTGCATAAATGTTTTTCTCGAAGAATATCTAGACGCTTGGAAGATCCTGTAACAATACTTGTTGCATTGGCAATGGTATTAAAAAACGTGGCGACGTTCAAATCTTTCGATGAAACTGCAACAAGTGTCAATTGTAATTGGTGTGCAAAACAATGGATATAATGTGCAGAATTATTTTCTTTCAATATCAATGATTTTAGACCATTCATGTCGCCTGACATATTACTTGCTCCATCATAACCCTGACCTCGAATGTTAAAAATGCTCAGATTATGTTTAGAAAACATATTGTCTACGTTTTTTTTCAAACTCAAAGCAGAAGTATCTGTCACATAGCTAAGCCCTAACAAACGTTCCATTACACACCCCTTATTATTCACATAGCGCAGAACTACAGACATTTGCTCTTTGCCAGATAAATCTCTAGACCCATCAATCAAGATAGAAAATATGTCATGATTCAAATCTTTTAGTATCGCCTCCGTTGTTTCAAAAGATAAGCTAGCAGTCATTTGTTTTTGGATACTTGGTGCTCTCATTTTCTGATTGCCGGGAGCATTCCTTATCGCTTTATTGAGTTTCTCTTCCCTTTTAGCAAGCAACTCTAACAAATGTAAAAAATTACCTTTGTTCAAAGAGTGATCAGATTCATTGTGGCCACGAAAAGATAACCCTTGGCTTATCAAATATCGAACAACATGCAAAGTAGCTGTAAGAATAGTTCGGTATTCATCATCTTGTGTCTCGTCTTGCTTGACTACAACAGTTTCTGTTTGGTTCTTTGTATTCTCGAAATTACAATATTTTTTCCAATTTTTTGAATGACTGCTGTTAACACCTCCAACATGTTCGAATAATCTTTCAGGTTTCTTCCAGTTTTTGAAGCCTTTCGTAACAAATATTTCGCCCCCAGATTGATTCCCAATATCTTCTTTGAATAAGTAACAACATAAACAAAACACTGAATCTAAGGAAATGCTATAATCTAACCAATCTGAGTGTAAACGAAACCATTTTGAATTGAATCGACGTTTCTTTTTACCAAATACAGTTTGAGGGAATATATGTTCATCTGGTTGACAAGGTCCATTTTGAATATACCGTCTTCTAATAGCATCACGATCATTGAAGGCATAATCTGACATTTTCGGTCGCAATCCTGGATCGGATGGCAAGTTTCTCAAAATTATATCAATAGAGGTTTGTGCATCTTCTTTAATAACAATAGGATCATCTTTTTTTCTTTTGAAATATCTTTCCATCACTGAAGAGATTTCAAAAATAACAAGGAATACATAAATAATTTAGAATTAAAACAAACAAATCAAAATAAATATTCACAAATCTTTTAGCCAACTGGTGGTACACGCCTTGTCACAGGTCCTATTATTAGGGGGAATACTGCTGATATATGACTGTATACCAGTCACACATGTCAACAAGAATTAGGGTTCCGTTCACTTTATGACGGACCCTCGATCGGAAGGCTTCCACGAAAACGGACTAAAGTTTTCGTCGAGACCTAAGTCCACTTTCCAAATCGTCGATTGGAGCGGCAAATCACCGAGTTGAGGACAAGATCGTTAGAGTCTGGCAGACTGCTGATCTTTTCCTTTGAACTCGCCGATTTCACCCACAAATCGTCGATTCACCCCCAAATCACCGATTTGGATCGTTACTCGTGTCCAGCTCGAGTCATAATGGCCAGGCGCGATATCCGTCGTATTACGCCCTCATAGATCCTATAAAAGGGACCTTGGGCTCACTCCAAAAGGCACCAGTTCCATCGATTCTAGAGTGTGATTCACGGAGCAATTTCTGATTTCCTTCCAGAAGACTTGACGTAGAGCGCACATCGTGGATTTCAGAGCCTCCGACACGAGAAAGAAGTCGCTCGCACTACCGTGAGTGCTGGTAGGATAATTTGTGCTTCATCAACAACTATCCAGTTAGGACTGACCATGGGTATTAGGATATGGACTTACACATACCCTACCCGATTTGGTCGGGAAATATTCTGGATGGGTCGGATGAAAATCTTTGATCTAGTAAAAAAATATTCACCCATACCCTACTTAATGACATCGGGTATCAGGTATTAACCTACCCAATCCAGTAGATTTATCCATGCTTTTTTATAAATATGCTAAGTTTCTAAATCAACACCACACTTGATTTATTTTCAATTCCAACTTGCATGTTTATTTAATACCCTATTTTATTTTGCTAAAAAACCAACCATATTAAATAATTTCAAAACCACCAACTTTGAATTTTTTAAATCAATTTAACAAATCTGTATTTCTGACCTGGAGAAGGCCGAAGAGGATCAGTCGTCGGTGATCAGCGGTGACGAATTGATACAACGTCAATCTTCTTGAAGATTTTAAGGATTTCAGGAGTTTAGAATTTGATCAAATTTCCATGTTAGAAATTGAGTAGGAAAATTACCAAACGGGCTAACTTTCTATGAATGCAAAATTATAACAATTGGATTTTCAAAATCAATCTAATTAACAAATCCATATTTCCGACAAACAAACATCACAAACACACAAACTTTCAAATTTCCAACCTGGAATTCGAGGAGGTCGAAGGAGGAGGATCAATCGCTCGCTCTGTTTGGTGGCGATGATCTAACGACGATAAGTGAAGTTTAAAGATGCTAATTGTTTAGGAATGATCTCAGAAGTTTGGAATTGAGTCTATTTAAAGGGCTAAAGGGGTTTTATTTTTCAAATCATACCTTTAGTTTATATAATTCCCGGGCCAGCTTTAGGTGAGAACCTCGTGAGAACTTTTGATCTGAGTCTTATATCTACATCCAACGGTTACCAATAGAGTTGATTATTTAAATTATTTATGGTGAAGATTCCCATGTATATTCACTTTTTTGTCACTATTCACTCCCAACATCCTTTTGTCCAGTGGATATTCCCCTTTACTTTTCACACCTACTTTCCTTACCTACTATTCTCTTTCCCTTTGATCAACTTTTTTTACTCTCACGTTTCCTCCCCTTCCTTCCTTCCACCTTTTTCTCACCATTTCTTAACCTCCTCCTCTATATCCCTTAAAACCATATCTATTACAAAAAATGGCCAACGAATCTCCTCCCATTTCCGGTGAGGTATGTTTTTTTTAATATGTTTCCCTCTCTATTTAGTAATCAATAAGGAATCATCATGTTAGGTTGGGTTAATTTACACTATCTATTTTTAATGATTTTTGGGTTTGGATGACTAAATTAGGTTAGTGCTATTTCACTATTTGCACTATTACTAATGATTTTTTAGTTTGCACTATTTCACATGCGTTTGCATATTTTTATTGTTCACAGTGCACAGTACATAGTGCATTACACTTAGTCCATCAGTCATAGTACACAATGCAAAGTCAACAGTGCATACTGTCCATTCCGTACTACACAGTACTGCACATTGTGCATAGTGCATAGTGCATAGTGTATCATTCATATAGTACATAGTGCATCATTCATATATTACATAGTGCATAGTGTATGGTGCATCATTCACAGTACGAAGTATATAGTGCATATTGCATAGTGCATAAAGATAATATGCACAACTCATTACTAATACTTCAAAAATGGTAATCGCAGATTGGTGATACAGTCAGATCCGAACACTGAAACAATTGGATCGTCCTGTACCCCGTACTTTCCCGAGGTTGGCCAATTATTCAGCACTCACGACGAGGCCCGAGATGCCTATATGGGTTACGCGCGCTGGCAATATTGGTTTTAACGTTCGTATGGCCAAAATCAAGCTCTATCTGTGGAATCAAAAGACATGACAAACGTCGTTGCCCATCAAAAGAGCATATTTCAACAAGAGTGAGATGATGCCTATATGAAGAACTTTGTAGATTTTTCTAAATTAATTAGAAATGCATTTTATCATTAATTTTTTCAAATCTATTTTATATGCATTTTATCATTAATTTTTTTCCAAATTTATTTTAATCAGTTCGAACATCAATTTCAAGCCTGTTAATATTCGCTAAATTAAATACACAACAACACACTAAATATTCGAGAAACCCTACTGACCACACACATAAACACCATAGGCACGAGTTCAACATATCAATCATCGAATGTTGCCATCAATCGAATCTCATCTAATTATAGAGACCATTTTAATCCATATCCAACATGCCCAAGCGCTAATTAAAGCCTCAATTGCCAACAACATTCGCAAACTATTGTCGTCATCTTTGCATAATGGCGCTCTTCGTTTGTGGGCCATTTTCTTCGCAAACCCCCAGGAAATGAGGTAAGTAAATATCCATCAGATTCCTAGATTTTTATCTTCGAAATGAGGGGAAAAAATGAGGAACACCAAAGAGGAAAGATTAACAAAGTAAGGAAACCTAAAAATCATCAAACACCGTAACTGAAACGAGGTGAAAATATGTGAGAGAACAAACCTCAGAGGGAACGAGTTCGACCTTGCCGGCGCCTTAATTCCCATTACGATCACCAGTTGAGTTCAACATGGAAAGCTTCGAGAAGATGTGGAGAAAACCCTGAAAAAAATCGCCTCTGAGGTAAAGAGAGCTTGGAGAAAATCGAAGAGTGGGTTAGAATGAATGTGGCGTGCTCCAGTTCGAAGGGTTTCATCATAGGCATACTGAATGCAGGTACAATCCTCCTTCTGTCCATCGGTCGGTCTCTAGGATGTTCAGTGTACAATCTCTTGCAGGTGTGTCAATGACTCTCGAAAAAGCACTCATGACCTGTGGACAGTTATAATTAAATCACTTACATTGGACGGTGAGGATGAATAAGGGTTCTCAGCTGAAGCGTTCTCTATAATTCCCTTCTAATCACAATTCACAGTAATCAAATTTTTTTTTAACAACAGAGGATATCTCTCTACAAGATATAAAAATATCAACTTTCAAATGATATAACAGAATCATATAATATATCACTGGATAAATCACAATGAAAATATACACAACGAGACTTGAACCCTGAAACTCAGAAACCTTAATAGTTACTGTAATCAGTTGAACTGATCATCACTAGATAAATCGCAATGAAAATATAGACAACGAGACTCGAACCCTGAACCTCAGAAACCGTAATAGTTACTGTAATCAGTTGAACTGATCATCACGATCATCATTTTATTTTTGAACACATATCACTGGATAAATCACAATGAAAATATACACAACGAGACTCTTCATCAATAGTTATTGTAATCAGTTGAACTGATCATCACGATCATCATTTTTTTCCGAACACATATCACTGGATAGATCACAATGAAAATATACACAACGAGACTTGAACCCTGAACTTCAGAAACCTTAATAGTTAATGTAATTAGTTGATCATCACAATCATCAAGCAACCCATAAAATATATATATTTCAATTATAAATGAATGTTTGTACTTTATATATAAAAAAAACATATAAATATTTTTATAATTTATTTGCTTTCAAAATTAAATAAAGATAGGATCATCTAATCATCTTGTTCATATATAGACTATAAAATGATTCCAAAGGTTTATTCTGGGTTTATTCGGGTATTCGGGTCTTTATCTTATTATAAGTTATTCGGGTATGATATGGACACGTGGTCTCATTTATGGTCCCCACTATCCAAACAGAAAAATCCAAACAAGAAAAAAAAGGTTAAATCCAAAAATAATTCACATGTTTGGTCTAATGGTCCCCACAATCGCACTATTCAACTTGCACCAAATCTAAAATTATCCAACACGTTTGTTAAATATTAAATTACACCAAATAATTCTATCAACCGTTGGTTACGAAACAATGGCGAATCTCAGCCGTTGGTTTTAAAGTACTTGTAACCATCTTGAACCATTGGCTACTTGCATCGCATGTTTTATTTCCACGGAGGCACGTGCATGGATTGCTGACGACAATCCCATACTCACTGGCGTCAAGGCAAACTTCGACCAATCCATCTTCACCGGAGATCTGAGATGCGACGTGTAACTTCGAGGATGACTTCAACGACCATTTCTCGTCGGACCTGTTACGGAGTTTTCCAACGACCACTGGGTTTCCGACGCCGATGGCTCGTAAACCTAATCCAGTGCCTTTCAGATTTAGTGTACCTTCATCGGTGTATTCCCAAGGTTCTGATTCACTGCAGTGTCCTAGAACCAGTGCATGTGCATCTCCAAATGATTTTCGTAACAGGCAGAGTCCGGTGGCTGGATGGAATAGTATTGTGTATGGAGGAACTTCGGAGCATCCCGGACCTTTCAGTGGCTTCTGTATTCCGGTGATACGGTGGAGGAAGGTGGTGTTACGAATATCTGACCAGTTTTGATTGAGAAGACCGTATACTTCGTTTAACTCCACGGTATCTTGCCGGAGGTAGTAGTCTCCTTGGAGTGTCCATAGAGCCCAATCTAAATCCAACTCCGCCGCAAAAGCCATTAAACAGCTAAAGTAACGGTTATCGTTGACGTTGGTACCTCTCTCATCTATACCGAACTCGCTGAGAAACAATGGATAATCGAAGGGTCTGTCGAGAAGAAAACCGACATTTCGGCTCATTTTTCCGGTGATTCTTCCACACACCTCGTTGTGGTTCTCTTCGATCCATGCGGTTCCGTCGGAGAAGGAGTACCAGTGGAACTCGAATACGAGTTTGTTGGCGAGTCTCTCCGATGTCTCCACCTTCTTATTCCGAATGAAGCTCAGATCAGTGTCGAAGCTCAGACCGGATAGTATGATAAGTACGTTAGGATTCGCCGCGTTCACCGCCATGGCTCCTCTCGGCATATACTCGAACCAGGATCCAACGTTCTGATTCGAACCACGTAGCTCGTTTCTAAGACTCATTCCGACGACGTTTTTATACGGTTTGAACAAAGTCGCCATCCTTACCAGACCTTCGATCCAGGTCTCTGGATCGAAGTACCTATCTCTGAAGAACCCATTGCCGTCGATTTGATTACAGCACCATCCCGGTTTGGTGAGATGGTTATCGAGAATAACCATGACGTCGTTCTTTTCCATATTGGCCACAACTTTCTCGTAAGCTTCGATGGTCGGGAGATCGATCAAGTCCGGATTATTAGCATCGATCTCCGATATGGCATGGTAAAGTCCAAGTGACTCGAAGTTCCGACGAACCGTGAGATGAGCCAGGGTGTGATTCGTCGCCAAGTCAGTAGGCCAAGTGAATCTAACACAGTTGAAACCATTGAATTTGATATATTTCGTTATCTCATCGACAGGTTTCTTTCCTAATCCTTCTGCGAAAACAGTCTCCAGATGGGAAACCCAATTCACGCAAGCCAACTTCACCCGCCGTCCGTCTCTTCCGACGATCCATCTGGACTTCGTAGAGAGCGTCTCCACCCGTGAATAATATTGAAAGAGAATCATCGTATAGAAAATAAATACGATACCCAGAAATGACATCCGATGATATCTCATCCTCGTCGGAGATAGAGATTCAGTCAATGTTCCCGGTCACGTTCGTCGGAACATTCAAAAAAAAAATAGTGAAACCAGGTGTTAAAATCAGTACGTTGAATCGGATGGGCCATTTAGTCAGCCCATTTATGATTTAGGGTTCATTTTTGTCCACACCTTTTCATTGGTGTAAGCGTGTAGGCAGTGTAGCCATGAAATACCATTATCAAACGAGAACCGTTGGATTTAACTTATTTCGTTTTTACCGTTGATTACGATATGACCGCTCAGACGGACCTAAATGACCAGTTCCCATGGGCCCAATTCGGCCCGTTTACGAATTTCTATTATAGGATGACGTCATTATGACGTATCAGTGTATACTCGGTATCATCACTCTCCTCTGCTTCAATAAAACAACTTTCACAGTCGCCGGCGATGAGAACCATGGCGGTTGCGGTTCCATCTTCGAATCCATCGGCCATGCCTTCCTGTGTGCCGAGCACGTCATCTCCCGAACCGCTTCTCCGAAATCGCAAGTTAAGAAACTTCCCTCCCTCCTTCCGTCAGAGGAATCTCAATCTGACGGCGTCTTCTCCGTCGCCGTTCTATAGGAAAAGCGACGTACATGAATCTGAATTTTCGAAGGAGGAGAATGAGAAGAAGAGGAAAGAGGAGGTGAATCGGAAGATTGCATCGAAGAAGGCGATATCCGTTATTCTTAGACGGGAAGCTTCAATGGCTGTGATAGAGAAGAAACGTGGAAAAACGAATTCGAAGAGGCTTCTGCCTCGATCCGTTCTCGAAGCTCTCCATGACCGCATCTCCGCGTTGCGCTGGGAATCTGCACTCCAGGTATGCATGATTTTTTGTGCTGAATTGGGGATTTTTCTATATGCTCAATTAAAACCTGAATATTGAATACTGAACTAAAAAAATAACTGTATAGAGTTCACTTAAAATGCTGGAACGTTTTGTTTGTTTTTGAGAATATCATTTCAGTGTTTCTGGTAGAATCAACACAATGATGCAAATATTTTCAGAAAATATGATAATCAATCAATATCACTATCAGCCTTGAATTAAAGAGGGCATACTTTTGTGTATACTTTCAATCTAAAAGAGATTTTCAAAAGATAATTCCTTTGCTATAGATCCCTATAAGACTAAAACCCTAATTCCTCACTTGCACCCACAGAAACTGTCAGCAGGGGAAATACTGAGGAATGTAAGTATTGCATATGGTGCGGTGCTACACCCTACAGAAAAATCAATCTTCACCAGATTGAAATGGTAGCCATACTGTTATGGGGAGTCCAACCTCTTGAGGTAGCCGGGGACAAAGCTATATAAGAGAGAGAATGCTTTTACATGTTTTTTATGTTCTCATTTTATGTTTTCATTTATGCATGTTCTACATTACCCTACATTGTAATTGGACACTGCCCACCATCACTTTTTTCAAAAATGAAATATTTAATTCCTCAAAAAATAAATATTGAATTTTCTTTACTTAACCGAGAGACCTGAGAAGAGTGGTTCTCTCTTAGTTTAATGTCTCGCTGTCTCTGTGACTCTAAATTCTTATAAATTAATAGAAACATTCAAGATTTTACAGTTTTTTTGTGTGTTTCTGCTTTTCTTTTATAATTCAGATCATTTGATTTCATGATAAATTGAATGTTTGTTGATGAATGCTCTGATCAATCACATAATAATCAAATAACCATTCTAATATTTATTTACCTGATTTGCAATGGCCTTGGTACTTTGGTAGGTTTTTGAACTTTTGCGTGAACAGTTATGGTACAGACCCAATACTGGCATATATATAAAACTCATTGTCATGCTTGGGAAATGTAAACAGCCGGAAAGAGCACATACTCTGTTCCAAGCTATGGTTGATGAAGGCTGCGTTGCAAACCATGAGTCATATACTGCTCTCCTCTCAGCTTACAGCAGGAGTGGTCATTTTGACGAGGCTTTCTCATTACTTGACGTTATGAGGAATACCGATGGTTGCCAGCCTGATATATATACATATTCCATTTTCATAAAATCCTGTGTTCACATCTTTGCATTTGATAAAGCCCAACGTCTTTTGTCTGACATGAAGAATGAGGGAATCAAACCCAACACCATCACCTACAACACACTTATAGATGCATATGGAAAATCAAGAAGGTATGTGACAATTCTTCAGCCTTTTTTCTCCTCTTCTTATAGTTTCCTTAGGCTTTGCATTTTAAAAGAAACTTATTTCTGAATCTTTTGTTCTTTATTTCCAAAATATGTTCAATTTGTGATGGAGGGGAAATGGGATTGTTGTAATTAATTTGTTTTCCTTGAATCAAAGAATGTCATTTTTAAAATTATTGTAGGTTCAAGGAGATGGAATCAACACTTCTGGATTTGCTTTCAGACCAGGATTGCAAGCCTGATGTCTGGACAATGAATGCAACAATTCGAGCTTTTGGTGGTAGTGGGCAGATTGAAACTATGGAAAAATGTTATGAGAAGTTTCAAAATTCTGGAATTTCCCCAGACATTAAAACCTTCAACATCCTTCTAGATTCTTACGGGAAAGCCAAAATGTACGAGAAAATGAGTGCTGTCATGGAGTACATGCAGAAGTACTACTATTCTTGGACAGTTGTGACCTACAATGTGGTGATAGATGCATTTGGAAGAGCAGGAGATCTGCAACAGATGGAATATCTCTTCAGATTGATGAAGTCCGATAGAATCAAACCGAACTGCATCACCTTATGTTCAATTGTCAGAGCATATGGCCGTGAGGAGAATATATCGAAAATCAAAGGAGTGCTAAGATTGATACAGAACTCCGACATCATGTTGGATACAATATTCTTCAATTGCTTGATGGATGCATATGCAAAAGCCGGTTGTCTTACAGAGATGAAGGAATTACTGGACACGATGAATGGAATGGGGTATAAGCCTGATAAGATAACGTACACAACCATAGTGAAAGCGTATGAGAAGAAAGGTTTGGGTGACCGTGTTAAGGATTTATACGGTATAATCCGGAAGGAAACTCAAGTGGAAGATTCTGCTTCGTGAATGTAAATTATTGATCTGCCGAACTTCCAAGCTAAAAAAAGAAGTAATGGTAAATTATTCATTATTGATTGATGTTAAATACTTAATTTTTATAGTTCCTCTGAGCTTTTTTCAATCCAGTGGTGTTCTTTCTCTTTTGTATACTAACAAATTCTGTTGAGTGTGTAGATAAAATGAAGAGCCCAGGTGGCAGGACCGGACTTTGCAATCTTCAGGTTAGTAATTTGTTAATAGTTGATGGAATTTTTTTTTTTGGAGTCACTACAAAGGGATAGATTATATATAGCTTAAATGATCTTATAACCATAAAACTCTGCATAATATTATAGATAGATAATTAGTAATTTAGTGGTGTAAATCTCTCAAGCAAATATTTATACAATCTTGGGAGTGGACCAAGTGGCCTCACATTAGTTTAGAACTCGGATCAGGTGAGACCAGTTCTAAATCCAACCAAAAGTTGACATTTTCTACTTTTTATGATGTTGATGAAGGGCAAAAAATTTAAATTCAAATTAAATTTATTAAATTCTTAATGCTATATTGCCATCTATGATCTAACTGTCTATCTAAGTTTCTAAATCATGACGCATGATTTTTGAAATTAATTATAAACTATTATCATATATGAAAATGAAATCTTCCCACTTTTTTGTCTTTAATGTAACTAGCTCAATGTCTTTATTGGTCCTGCCCTATTTGACCATTATCGACCTTTTTAGATAGTTTTTTTATAATGTAAAAAAGTTTATCTTCGAGTGATATATCGGAGACATACTATATTACTTATTACATCGGAAATTTAATTAAAGCAGACAATGAGACTACCTTAAAATTTCAGAAAGTTTAATAGTAAATGTTGAGCTAATTTCTCTATGTTTGGATAGATTCTATACTTGATCCTGCTAGAGATGTTACGATGATGGCTTGTAGTAATTGAGGTATCAGCGAGCTACTTCGATATGATGATATTCATGTTTTTTGGACAATCATCGATGATGACATCTTTCTACAATATGTAAAAATGTTTACCTCTGGTTGATATATCACAATCTTATAATAAATATATCATTAGTTACAATTTATATCGTAGTGAAAATTTAATTAAAATACATAGTGAGACTCAAATTTTGGATTTTCAGAAACCTTAATAATAACTGTGATCGGTTAAACTAATCTCCTTGTGTAGAGTTAACTTTAATAGTAACTGTCGATATTTATTGATGATACTTGATACCTTCTGCCCATTGGAGTGTCCCAACAGGAACATCAAGACCCATCGGGTGGAGTACTAATGATACACACGATCCGCTAGAGCGGTCTGGGAACATCCCCAGTTAGTTTAGTCGACACTTGTGTAGTTGTGTTATAGAGAGAGAAAGATTAAATCTTAATCCTGTAAGTCCATCTCCAACTACACATCATCATTTATATTCTTCTTTTGACCTTTGGTGCTCGATATTTATGTTCAAATTATTAATTACCATGTCCAAATCATCACGCACGCCTTTATCAATTGCAAATCAAACCGTGTCCAAATCATATTTTTTCTTGATATATATCTCGATTTTTATTGTCTTCAATTGAAAGTAAAGTAAATTTAGGATGCCAAACGAGTCGAGTTTTTGCTTATAAAGTCAGGTTCGGGTTCGAGCTTGACTCGTTAAGGAATTATCTAGACTCGGGTTCGACAAGGAATTATCCAGGCTCGGGTTCGGCTGGTTAAAGAATATTTCAGACTCGGGCTCGAAGCTCACAAGCTCAGGCTTGAAACTCGCGAGCTCAGGCTCGGGTTCGATAAGTTTATCGAAAAATATCTATATCTATATTTAGTTTTTTTTTATTTAATTTTTTTTGTAATTTATTCAATATTTCTTATCAATTGATATCTATAAGACTATAACTCTTATATTTATATTTTATTTAATTATTAAAAATCTCTTAAGAGTTTGTCAACTCGGTTTGGTTTGATAAGCTTTAGGCTCGCGCTCGAGTCGAGCTTTAGTTGACATCTTAAGTAAATTATAGGAGTCAGATGTAACAACTTTTGGGTTACTGTTATGTGGCTTCAAGGGCATAAATGTAACAATATATAATTTCTGAAACCGTAAAAAATAAAAAAGGAGGATAAGATTGAAAAAAGACCCCCCAAAAAAGATGCTCTGGAACATAAAAAGATCGGTGTTAAGCCGTTAACCGACTGGGGGAGAGGAGAGATGAAGACGACGGTGATGATGGACGAAGCTCTCTGCGACGAGATGCTCCAGGAGATTTTCCGAAAACTACCACCTTCATCCTCTTCGGCGATCTCTCTGGTATCTCGTAGATGGTTGACTCTCCACCGATCGTCTCTCACGTCACTCACCCTCCGTATCCCAAAACACTCACACCTACCGTCTTCTTTCCTTGTCCTTCTCCTCCACCGCTACACCTATCTCCTGTCTCTTACCGTACTACTTCCCGTGAGTTGCTGTTTCGATGACGATGATGATCTGGAGGATAATTCCGATAACCTTCTCCTCTGCCTCATCGCCTATCCTCCCCACCGTCATCGCCTCCGACACCTACGATTTATGCTGGGGTCGGTGTCTTCGGCGGCTCTGCAAAAGGTTTCGATGGTTCCTCCTTTTAGGAATCTTGTCTCTTTGAATCTCTCCCGTATCCGTCCGTTGTGTTTCCGTTGGGTACGGTTCTTTCCGTGTCTTAAAGAACTGTCCGTTCTGAATTGCTCCCCCTCCACTGACGATTGTCTGGTCCCGGGGGAGCTTGCGGTTCGTCGAGGGTTATTGGAAGAGGAGGAGGAGGTGGTGGAAGAATTGGGACTTGAGGTTATTTCTTTGTGTGGAATTCGTTGGGGTGATCATGGGTTCAGATGGCTTTGGCGTCGGTGTGGTAATCTAAAGTGTCTCCAACTACGTAGCTGCGACGGCACTGGAGATGGTACTGGAGAAGGTACCAGGGGGGATGATGTAGAATACCGTTTATTACGGAATTATAATTTTGCCCGGAAACTTCGCAACCTACAACGTTTGGAATTACGATCTTGCCGGACAATCGCAGATCGAGTGCTCTTAGACGTTGCGGACAACTGCCGGTTGTTAAACTCTCTGTTATTATATGACGGTGGAAGCCGTGAAGGTCTTCGCCGGTTCATCGAACGGTGCACTAAATCTCTCCATACACTCGATTTCCGGCTCCCACTGGACCTCGACAACACACACCTGATCACCACAGCTGAAACTTTCAGGAACCTCACCACCCTAAGACTCCACAGCTGTTGCCTCATCACTGGAGACGGACTCCGTTCAATCGGACAAGTAACCGGAGGTTCCTTATCGGACCTCACGCTTGTGAATTGCGATGTCATCGAGAAGGAAGTCGGATTGCTAACCTTTCTGGGTCAGACACTTCGGCTACTCCGGCGATTGGATCTTTCACATAACGATATGCTCGTCGACAGAGAATTGGGATCGATGCTGGCGTCATGTAAAAACCTAATCGAGATTCACCTCAGAGGCTGCCAACGGCTGACAAACGTCATCGTCACTAAGTTAATTAAATGCTGCGAGGGTTTGGAGACCGTCGACGTTACTAATTGCGGTGGAATTAACATCCATGGCGTCGAGACTCTCATCGGAGATTCTCCCCGTCTTAAAAAAATAGTCGTCGACGACTCCAATTTGTCTCCGACGGCTAGGTCTTCCGCTTACCGGAGATCCATCCAGGTCTGTTAATTCATCTAACCAATCAAAAATTCACACTGTATTTATCATGTAAGATTCTGTTATTTATGTATTTAATAATAAAAGTGGGAAAATTACAGTATCATCCATTTTGATATTTTAATTTATTAGAATGACACCATAGTTTCTTTATTTATTAAGCAAATCCATCTATCTATCTAAACAAGGGAGAGAAGGTAAGTTCCAGCATGGTCTTTAGCTTCTTTGTCAAATGGAGAATCCCCTAAATACATGTTGAAGTAAGCCCTGCAAAGCAATTCACTCTCCACACTACTTACAACCTCTCCTTTTACTGCAATTATATAAAAAAAACGATTCGAATTCGAACCGGTCCATATTAGGGTTTAACCATGCATACTTAAAAAATCACGAGGTTCAAGATTTGAGTCTCACCTTTTGTTTGGAGAATGAATCCTGGAAGTTTGGCGATTTCAATCATAGACCCAGATGGAAGTTTCAGACTACTATTCACTTCTCCCATTAGCCTGTAATCAAGAATGATGTTTGAACTTTGAACTGAAATTCACATGAGTTAGAATAAAAAAGAAGAAAACTTTACTTCTTTACAAGCTCAGTGTTATCCTGTCCATCAGTGAGCTTCTTCAGAGAAGCTCCAATACTTTCATCAAGGCTCTTTCTTATAATGCTCATATTCAGACCACCAAACACTATCACCATCCGAAGCACCATGCCAATATCCGCATCGATCACAGCTTTGTAAAACTCCTCGGTCGGCTTCATTGGTGGAGTTGGGAACTTGGCCTTCAGATGCTCCTTCATACTTGCGCCGTCTGCGTAAATACCTGTAATTTTCAGATTAAAAAAAAATCCACTTTGTTAAGTATGAAAAGATGTGGGATCAAATTAAGTTACATATATACATACCAAAGGAATAGATCTTAAAATTGATGCCAACAACACCCTTCTTCCTACACCCAAGAGCTACCAATTCTCTGTTATCGTCTATTTTTACAGGGAAGGAAACTTTGGACTGGAGCTCAATCTCCGTTTCCACCTCCGTCACTTCAGTCGAAGCTGCTCCAGTCTCTGCCATTTTCTATTTTTTCTTTGTGTTGCTTACTTGTTTGGATTTGTAAGAAAGAATCTAATTTTTATAGCCAATTTCAATCAAACATAAAAAAATTGGCTGTTGAAGTTGGTGACTCCAACTAACAAACATAATATTGATTTCAACCAGATTTCTCAAAATATAATTTTTTTTAAAAATTTATGTCTATCAGCCACCTAACAACTACCACCTTCAGACTTCAGAGATTTATTTTCTTTCATGTCAACCAGCTAACAATTGATTCGCCCAACTAGATAAGTAGTGATGATAATACTTAAAATAGGCAATGAGAAAAAGAGATGGGGGAGGAAGATCAAAATTCGACCTTCTCTGTGTTGCATTAGGTACCATATTTATACAGGTTGTGGAAAACCTTTAGGTTGTCCTCCATTACACTTAAGTCATCGTCACCCAACATATAATCAAAAAAAACATTTATGGCTAATTACAATTAAAACTACTTAATTACACTTTGGATTTGATTTGATCTTGCAAGAGAAGAAAAGAAAGGAGACACCCCGCCTTTTAATTTGATTCATGGGAAAACACAAAGATTTCAACTGTCTTTGCTTGTATAAAGCAGAATTAGTGTTGGTTAATACTTTGGTTAGCAATGAGCAGTTAATTCGGTTAGCAGATAGGAGCACTGTAGGAATTAGTTCAATTCACTGAATGCTTTCGCAACCTGAACGAACGAACGAACATCCACAATTTCCATTCAGAATATATGTATGTTTTTTCTTCTTCCTTTGATTGATAAAAAAACTGAGTGTTATATTAAGCATACATACAAAAATAGTCAAGATTCCCTTTGGCAATTTCCAGGCAAAAGGAATTTATACTTAGCAGCATTTTGCAGTAGAAAACCAGGAAGATGAACTGCAGAGTATGAACTGGGTATTGGTCCAAGCTTTCCAATGATTTCTCTAAAAGTATACTCTTCAGGAAGCATATCAAACAAATCTTTTCCCTGGCAGATAATGTTCTGGATCCTTGATGGTTCGAGAAAATAAGAAAATCTAACTCGGTCGACGTGACTGTAAGCCTTTATTTTAAAAATGAAATCACTAATCCGGCGGAAGCAGAAGCTGCAGTGCCAGCCTGAATCAGATAAGATGTTGTCACTCTGTCGAAAATGACCATACCTGGTTTTTCCAACTCGGTATCTATGAACGGAAGCCCTCCAACTCTGATTATCTACGAGGAACTCGTAAGAGTAGAGATAGTTGCGGAGACGGAGGTGAAGGACCTCTGGGATGTCATCACACCACCTTAAAAGATTTATTGTGTGCCCACTAGGAATTTCATCGACATCTGACATGATTAGTAAGTCATCATCTGCAATTCCTGCTAGCCTGATGAGCTGATCAAGCGCGACTCGTTGGAAAGATTCCTCAATGAATGGATTCTCACCTTTAACAAATCGTCCACCAGCCATGCCATAAGTTAATCGAGACTCGATAAAATGAAAATCACCACGGTTGCGTGCAAAGAACAGGGGTTTCACATTTCCTGTAAATGTGGAGTTGGATTCCAACAGAGCAAATTCAGAAACATACGGACGCAACTCGTTCCATCTGATGGCAAGGATGTCTAGTTCGTTGCTGAACAACACTGCATCAAACACCTTCCTCGGCGTCTCTCGGATTCCCCATCCATGTAACTTGCAAAGCTTTACCATCGACACATTTTCATGGTGGAAATGAGGTATCTCATTGAAGGCCTTGGGTGGATATTCCCACAATGGTCTAAGGAAATATGTGATCTTTTGCCCGTGTATGTACAACACCACACCCGCAATTGGAACCAATACAAGTAGAATAAAAACTAGCTTAAGATCGACTCCCCTGACCATACACAAGCTGCTTAAACCTCTCGTCCTCTGTAACAATCCCAATTTATATTTTTATTTAGTCAGAAATTAGAATACGTACATAATTAATCAAACTACAAACATGTCAAAAGCTAAATACCACAATCCCAATTTTCCTTCCACATTTCTATAAAACCAATAAAAATCTAAACAACAACAAAAACTCTAAATCGATTGGGAAAATCACGAAATCCCAATCGACAAACCCTAAATTGTCATTTTGGGCAAAATACCCCCAATTAATTTTCCACGTTTCCCCCAAATAAAAACAAAACCGAAATTTGAAAATCGTCAGGAAGATGAAAAACAACAGAAAACTAGTTTGATTACCTGACCACAAACACCACCACTATCGCAGGTATCATCCGTCTTCTTCGAATTGCAGTATCCACTACTACTTTCCGCGATCGTCATTCTCTCGTCGTATGTTCTTCTTCCCTCCGGCCCTCCTTCGTCTTTAATCTCCGCCTCTCTTTCTCTACCTTGGATGAAAATTGCTGGCTTCCATTTCGATTGGATGACCGAGTGACCGACCGTAGAATGCAACCGACCATTTTAGCCGTTGCAAATGTGACAATGTCCGTCTAGAAATAGCGGGAAATTTTGTAAAAAAAAAACACGACTTATAAGTTATAACATGAAATATTGCAATTATACCTAAAACCTATTTACAAAAAACCCCTCGAAATATTTTTTTCACACAAAAACCCTCCAAAGTCAAAGTCATCAACTCATCATTGTGTTTTCAACTACTTTATGTAGTTGTGAAGATACGTTATCTTTTGAAGTCATGTTTTGTGTGTGATTTTAGGGTAAGATATATATAGGGTTAATTAACTAACATTCCATGTGATTATAGAGTGTTTATGAAACAAAACCATAGTTTAATGTGTAAAAATAGCTAATAGAGTGTAGTTTTCAAAAGGAACTCAAATAAATATCACACCAAACTTCACATCATTCTTCATTTCTTCACGTTTGATCAATCGATCGATCCACCATTTCTCTTCCGCTCCAGCAGGTTCGTTTTCTATCTGTTTTGGTTTCGGCTTTTGCTGCTTCTCTTCTGATTTTGATATTATTTTGTTTGCGCAAATCTTTTTGTTTTTTTTTTTTAAATTCAAATTAATTAAATTTAGATCAAATCATATAAACGCGTGCTCAAACGGCCGGAATTTCGATGGGCAAAAGGAATAGTCATGGGAAAGTTACCTGGTTCTTAAATTTTTTTACCTGTTTATCAATTTATTTTCCGGATCTTAAACTATTATCTGCGTGTCGATCGATTACAGGATGAGGCTGATTTTATCAACAATTATTGGGATGATTTTAGGGTTTTTTTTAGGTACAATTTTTCCTCAACTTACAACATTTGAGGTATGTATGTATATATATATATATATATATATATATTAGATGAAATTAAAATAAGATTTTACTATTTGAGAATTAAATGAGAACTTATAAATCTAATCGATGAGTTGACATGAAAGGTTATGATTAAAGTTTTTACTAGTTTTCAAATAGTAAAATCTCCAACACCTGAAATATTTCTCCTAAATTACTCAAGTCTGATATTTGCTTTGCCCTTGCAGTACACCCAATTCAACATCAGCTTAAATCACAGAAACGCCACTATAGTAAATAATTCTATTCTAATTACTCCTATAAATTCTTCAAAGGTAGGTATATATATAGAACCATATAATTATCTTGAAATTTAATAAATCTATTTAATTTAATTTAATTAATTAATCCTCTCTCTATATATGATATATTATAGGTTGATAATAATATTAATAATATTCTGGAAGCAAAAAACCCTAGAGGCGCGGAGTTGCTTCCTCCAGGGATCATCCGATCAGAGTCGGATTACTATCTAAGGAGATTATGGGGAAACCCAAACGAGGTTGATAATTATTAATTCCTAGCTCTAACATTTTTTTAGGGGAATCATATATTTTTCGAAATCCATGCGAATTAAATATTTGATATTCATAAAATTCAATGAAGGATTTGCCAATGAAGCAGAAATATCTGGTAGCATTCACTGTAGGGGCAAAACAAAAACAATACGTCAATGCGGCCGTGAAGAAGGTTGTATTTATATTGATTATGATTTGATTAATATTGATTCCTAGCTAATTAGGGTTGAACCTTGACAATTAAAACTTTTGTACGTAGTTCTCTAGTAATTTCACAATACTACTTTTCCATTATGATGGACTAACAGACGAATGGGACGAGTTTGAATGGTCGAAACAAGCCATTCATATCAGTGTTAGAAGGCAAGCTAAATGGTAACATCTAAAACCCTAATTTTCATGATCAAAATACATAACACTCAAACCCTAACTCTAATCCTATATATATTTCAATTCTCTTGTTTGATTAATTAAATCGAAGGTGGTATGCAAAGCGATTCCTACATCCAGACATCATTGCAGCGTATGAGTATATATTCATTTGGGACGAAGATCTTGGGGTTGAAAACTTTGACGGCGAAGAGTGAGTTTGATTAAATTTGTTATAAACAACGAAATTAAGATCGATTCGTAAATTTCAAATTCAAATTCAGGTATTTAAAAATTGTGAAAAGGCATGGATTGGAGATTTCACAACCAGGATTGGACTCCAATAAACGACCAGTTTGGTTATTGACAAAAAGACAGATAGATAAAGAGATTCACAGGTAAGATTTTAATTTAATCATTAATCATTATTATAAAAAGTGGTTAATTAATTTAATTTGTCGTTCGATTCATCAGATTCGTCGATGAAAGATCTGGAAGATGTGCTACTCCATATGTTCCTCCTTGCGCTGCGTATGATTGATCTACATAATTAATTGCATTATAATGATTAATTACATCTTAAATTTCGAACTTGATCTTATTAATTACTTACATGATCATTTTGTTAATTAATTCATCATAGATTTGTTGAGATAATGGCTCCAGTTTTCTCAAGAAAAGCTTGGAGATGCGTCTGGCATATGATTCAGAATGACTTGGTACATGGGTGGGGGTTAGATCTTTCAGTCAGACGATGTCTTGAGGTAATTAAAATAGGACGATTCAGATGAGATAACATATTTGAGATAGTTTGAGACATTTGAATCTCAATCATTAAATGAATTTTGATATTTATATCGAAATGAGGACTTTAATTTGAATAAAAAAATCAATAACGAGAGAAAATGAGGACATATATATCTCATAAACTATCTCAAACATGCTATCTCATAGGAATCGTTTCTAATTATAATACTTACACTTGTTAGATGACGGCAAATACAGTTAAGTTGAACTGTTATTTGGGGTTAGTTTTTTCCCATCAAGATTTTGTTTTTTTCATTGATAGTCAGCGTATGAAAAGATTGGAATCGTAGATTCTCAATATATTGTTCATCTTGAGTTTCCAACGCTCCGCAATCAGGTAAAATAAATTAATAAAAAAATTTAGGTGTTATTTTAATTTTGACATAAAATTTTCGCTCCTTGTAGAGTGATGTAAAGTTAGATGAGGGGAAACAACCATGGCATATGGTATACTAGCTATGTACTTATATTTATTTTTTCCTCAAAATTTTCAAACATGTTTTGTTTTGATTTTTAATGAATCGATCAGGTCCGCGAAAGGTGTAATCATGAGTGGAATATGTTTAAAGGGCGCTTACGATCGGCCGACCAAAAATATTTTAAACAACACAACATGAGCATGCCAAATGCCACATATTTTTAGATCAACTTGTTTTGATTCCCCCCCCCTTTTTTTGCATAAGCAAATGACTGAAATGAATTATAATGACATACACATAGGGTTCTCAGATAAAAACAAACCACATGAAGTTTGTCTATTACATAAAGCATTATATGGATTTAAACAAGCTCCGATCTTATTGAAACTTGATATTCTAATGTACACTTGTTTTTAGTAAACGATGAATTTAAAAACAGCAGATCTTTCATTGTTTCTAAAACTAACTGAATCATATAAAGTCTATATTTTAGTGACATTGTATTTGAAAAAATGTGTAGATGACATTGTATTTATCGGAGATTGTGATAGTGAGGTTAAAAAAATGTGTGGAACTAGTATGTAAAAAGTTTAAGTGTAGAGACCTGGGAGAATTAAACTTCTTCCGTGAACTTAAATGCATAAGACAAGGAGACTCTATGATATTAGCCTTCCATTACATTTTATGTAAACAATTAAGTCAGTATCTCCAAGTCTCAACTGACCTACGTACACTTACAGACAACATAACAAATAATAAGATACTTAAAAGGAACTTAGGACTAAGATTCATTCCATCAAACAATGAAAAATTAACAATAATCGACTATTGTGATTATGATTATGATTGGGGAGAAAAACCATGAGATAGAAAGTCTATAACAGGACTGAGCATTTGGTTTTCAAGAAACCTAATAGTATAGTTGATGAGGGTGGATTCCGATCAGTGCTAAACGACGCTTCGAACAAGCGTTGGACCAGAAATTCCACGGAAATCAGCTCGTGCTTTTCAGTTGCTCAGGCTTTGCTCTACTGGAATTTCTCTCTCGAATATAACCTGCCCGAATGAATGAGAGTGACCCTCTATTTATAGAGCATCTTATGGGGGTAATCTGGTAATTAGGGTCATAATTGCCTAACTGCTCAGACCTGGCTCCAGGTCGACTTTTCCTGCTTGACATCCTGGGGTTGACTTTTCCAAAAGTCGACCTCCGGCCCATAAGTCACTTGGAGCCTCCCATAATCTATACAGGTGTTTCCATCCATTCTGGGCTATCCAAATCTCTAATTGTTGATGTCGTGACCAAGTCTGGGATACTGTATCACCAGTATCCCCCCCTTTATTTCATACTAGGTTTCCTGAGAGATGCTTTTGGGTACTTTTAATGCGATTTGTATGTGTCAGATCCTGTATTACCAGTAGTCAACTAGGAAACAATGTGAGATAACTAAGTCAAACTGTGAATTAGAATACATGGCACTCACTTCTACCATATATGAGTGAAATTAAAAACCTATGTAATATGTTTAGGGAACTTGAAATAAGATTTAAGGATTCACGTACCTAGAATATATTGTGACAACAAGTCAACCTTGATTAACATCCTGGTGTGCCATGGTGCACCAGAACCTTAGTGTGCCATAATCCTCACGACCACTTGATTAACATCCAATGATTACATTTCCGTTATTTACCTACCTATAACACCTTGGATCTTGCTAATGAATACCCCTAATTATGCCTGCCATTTCCGTTCTCTCATCTTCAAAATTCACCAGACCAATTCAGACCACGATCACCCCTAATTCACTTTCTTCAGAATGTTCATACCTCCTAATTCATCAAACTTCTTAATCCCCCTCTCCCGCAATTCAATTTTAATTTTCAGTCTTCGCTCTCGCTCTTCTCCAACGCAACCGGACACTCATTTTACTTTTCACAGAGGCGATTACTAGACGACGTAGGTAAACAATTTTGAATTTTTTCTACATTTCTCCTCTCCCCCTCCCTAGACGACGCAAGTGACAATCCTGAAAAATAAAAAGAACCCCTCATTCTAACCATTCTCCAACATAAAAAGTGATTATAGTCATTTACAAAAATTCAGTTCACTTTCCGGCCAACTCATTCTATAGAATTGTTAGAATTGCTAGCCGGAAACATAAACGTAAGATGAGTGTACTTTCTATCCCAATACACAATAATGGATCTCCTAACAGGAATTTGATTATAATTGTACTTGCAGATATACGACATTAGAGCAAATTGTGGGAACTCCAACCTATGTCATGACTTTTCAAACATGGACAAATATCACAACAACAATATCTCATGATTTGTTTATACAGAAAATGGATTCTGTGAGCTCTGTTCACGGTAGATTTCCCCGGAAGAGGAGAGTTTGCGGACCATCAAGTTGTACCAGTTTCAAAAACATAGTTTGCGGACCATCAAGTCCTCAGACTGCCCACGACGTTGATTCAACACCTTTGTGGAGGACCAACAAGATCCGTTTGATCGAGAAGATCAGCTCGAGACAGTAGAGACCACCTTAGCACCCGACGAGGCAGGCCTTTCGTTAATTTGTATGCTGAAGAGACTCTGTGTTACACCCTGAGTTATAGACGCCAACCAAGGTTATATTCTGTTTAGGACTCGTGGGACAGTTAAAGGCAAGTTGTGCGATATTTTAGTAGACGGAGGTAGTACTGATAACCTGATCGCAAGAAGGTCAGTCGAAGCTTTAAAATTACCGATAATACAATACCCCCAACCATATTCCGTCTCATGGATCGACAAGGCCAATGTGAAGAAGGATTCCGAGCAGTGCCACGTACTAATTGTAATCGGCAAGGAATATCAGACCTTCGTTCTATGCGACATCGTCGACATGAATATGTTCCATATCTTAGGTACTGTAAAGGAACCTTCTGATACAAGGCCTGCTGAATATGAAGCTTGGTTAACATGTCATGATGTGATTAGGCAGTGGTTATAGAGTTCTATTTCAAAAGAAATAACATCTCAAATTATGTATACTGATGATGTATCAATCATGTGGTCTGACTTGAGAGATCAATTCAGACAATCCAATGAAACTTATATCTATCAACTTACAAATGAGGTTTTCCTGACCTTTCAAGGGAATGAATCTACCTCAACCATTTATACAAAACTTAAAGTTGCCTGGAGGGAGGTTGAGGCATATGGTGAGGTTCCAATTTGTGATTGTGGAAATTGTACTTGCAATGTGAATGGTAGAATAAAAAATAGAGAAGAAAAATTAAAGGTAAGGAAATTTGTAATGGGTCTGAATGAGGAATTCAGACAGGTGAGATTAAATATTCTTGCTATGGACTCTCTGCCCAACTTGGGAAAGGATTTTCATATGATTTCTCATGAGGAGGCACAACATGGCCTCCAAGGTAAACAAAATGTTGTTGCTCATATTTTTTATTCTTCAAGGTCCTCCTCTGGCAAGCTTGTGATCAAGAATTCCGAGCCTTCTCATGCTGGGGAGGCTCCCATGATTCCATCTTCTGCACACTCTAAGAAAAGACTTCCTCCACCCACTGAACCTATATACTACAAGAGTGGGAGGCAAATTAATACAAAATATTATTGTGATCACTGCTCAGCTTTTGGGCATACTGAGGATAGGTGTCATGTATTGCATGGTTATCCTGAGGGTCATAAACATACCAAATTTGGCTCATCTTCTACTCCAAACAATACCAATCAAAGCAAACCAAGGACAAAGGCCACTGCCAATTGTGCCACCACTTCAAATGCCTGGTCTTCCTGGGAATAGGAGAAGACTCCTGAGGATGACTCAACCAGAGAAAAGTCTGATGAAAATCCCATTGGACCACATGGATTTCTATTGTACTCTAAAAAGTACAACCCTAAGCCTAAGAAATATGATTCAGGTACATCAAATTCTATATTCAATTCACTTCAAATAATTTTTGGATAATTAACTAAGGTGCCTCTGAACATTTAAGTGAAAATGCTTTCTTTTTTCAATTTATCAAAACTTGTGATGAAATTTCAATTTCTCTCCCAAATGGGATGAGTCAGATAGTATCTTCCAAAGATTATGTGGTGGTTTCACCCACCATTACCTTAAGGGGAGTATAAAATATTCCATCATTCAATGTCAATTTACTTTAGTTAGCAAAATTCACTAAAAATGATGTTATTATTTTTGACAATGTCAAGAAAAAGGCTCTTGGTCAAGCAGACTCAATAGAAGGATTATATTTGTTGAAACACTTGTCGAGAAAGAAACATTTTGTAGGTTCCTCCACTTCATCAAACTTGTGGCACCAGAGACTCGGCCATACATCAATGAAGATATTGAAGAATTATCTTAACATTAATTTACACAAATATATTGAAGAATTTGACTACACTGAGACCTTTTCTCTAGTGGCTAAGATTGTTTCAGTTAAAACTCTCCTTGCTGTTGCTTCAATTAAAAATTGGCACATATTTCAGATGGATGTGAGCAATGCCTTTTTTCATGGTGATTTAGCTGAGGACATTTACATGGCCTCCATCTGACATGCTCCCATCAGATCAATGACACAAGAGTATGCAAACTCAAAAAATCATTGTATAGGCTGAAACAAGCCAATAGGAATTGGTATCAAAAATTAACCAATTCACTCATTTCCTTTGGTTTTCAACCGTCCAAGGTAGACTATACACTATTTTTCAAACAAACTTTATCTTCATACACCTGCCTTCTCATTTATGTTGATGATCTTATCATATCGGGTGACTCCATAAATGAGATAAACAAGTTAAAAATTCACTTGCATAATGAATTCCACATCAAAGACCTTGGTAGACTAAAATATTTTTTTGGAATCGAGGTATCCCAATCAAACCAATGTATCTTCATACCACTACAAGAAAACAGATCTTTAGGGACGGATTATGATTGTCCTAAATCTGAAGAAGGATTTCGTAAAAAGCCCGCGATGCTAGCGACGGCTTACAAAAGCCGTCCCTAATTATGATTTTTTGTTAATGGTTAGCGATGACTCTTCGTTAAACCGTCACCGCCCTTGAAAATTATGGAGCTAGTCACTGTCGTTTACTAAAAAGCCGTCTTTAAATATTTTGATAATTTTTTGGGGGAAAATAATTAGGGACGGCCTATGAAAAAGCCTTCCCTAAATGGGTAATTTTTATTTTACCTTAAATATTTTTAAAATTAAAGTTTAAAGTAAAAATTAAAAAAACAAAGTTTATAAAATAAAATTAAAAAAAAACGTAAATTACCCAACCCTTAAATTCCTAACCCCCAACTTAACCTATCTCTCCGATTTTCAATTTCTTCCAAATCCAATCGTTCCGATTTCTTGCATTCCATTCCGGCATTGGCGACCGCGCCTTCTTCATCTTCCGACGAGTGCGAATTCTTCATCTTCCGGCAGGCGCAGTGAGGACAGTGATCGAGTTCTTCATCTTCCACAGTGAGGACAATGAGGGCAGTGAGGACAGTGAGGACTTGGTGAATTAAAACCCCCCTCCGGTGAGTTCTATGACATCCTCCGGTTTAGTTTTATGTTCTTGGTGAAAAATATTTCACAATACAATCCTCCCTAAATCACAATCACAATATTTATCACAATACAATCCTCATTTAAAATATTTCTCTGTTTAAAACCCAATCATATTTCTCCAATATGATTGGGTATTTCTCTGTTTAAAATATCATGTATTTAAAGTTCTGTTGTTTGAAGTACTACACTTGTTCTATTTTAAATCATGGGTTCTATTTTAATCAAAAGTTCTGTTACTTAAATCATGGATACGTCTTTATGTTTCTAAATATAGAGAATTTTACAGTGATTTGAATGGTTTTTTTGCTTTATTACAGGTCGTGTTTGTATTCCAATAATTGTTTGAGTGATTTGAATGATTTTGATCCAACATCTGTGCCTAGCATCTCAGAGTTTTTTGTTTTAATTTAATTGTATTTGAAATGGGTTTTCATATTGTTTTTTATTTCAAAAGTTGCTGCATCTGATTCTCTTTCCGATGCCGATTGCATTTTTATAAATTTCGAAAAGAAATTTTGTCTGAACTTTGAAATTGAACTGTAATTTTGATTTTCAATCATTTCTTTGTAAAATAAGTTTTTCTGATGCTCTGTAATGTTAGTTTGATATTGGGTTCAAAATTGACATACCCGAATCCAGATTAGAGAACCATATCCAAAAATGTTTCTGGATTCTCCTCCTTATTTGATTATTAAACTACATATAATTATCCATATTTATTTAGATATAAATCATGTAATTATTAAACAAAGTATTTTCAGAAAAACTAAATAATTATGAATACCAATTCTAGAGAATTAAACAATTACCCTTAACAAAAAGTTATAAGAATAAAACAATAAACCAAAGGCAATTAGGCAACCATTCTTATTTTTTTAACAATATGCACTAAGTGCATCTAAAGTTCCAAATTCAAGTACATTAGAAAAATAGTGAAATTTAGTTATCAAAATTTCCAACAATGGAGAAGGTAATTATGTAATGATCTTATCATTAGGATTTTGGCAACATTGTATTACTCTCTATTAACATATGGTTCTTTTCATCATACTCTCTATTCACATTACTCTAAATTATTTCTTTTATGTCGTATGTTTATTTGCAGGTTTAATTTTATGTTATATATGTTTCGAGTTAGTTTCAGGTGTGCCAAAGCGCGCATACGTCGAAAAAAATTCGATCGTTAGATTCTAATCCGTCGATTGACGATGCACTATTTATCAACAACTAAATGAGTTGTGCGTCGTATGTTATGATACGACCCGCACCTCAACTAGGTGTCTCAAGAAAACTCTGACAAAGTGGGTCAATTACGTTTCCGACAACTTTATATTTACGTTACTTGCATGTTTCCTTATTTTAATTATTGCATGGTTGATTAGTTTCCGTGTTCTATTATTTAATTGTTAATTGGTTATTTTCATTGCATGATGTCCTTATTTGCATGGTTTCCTAGTTTAGCATTATTAATTTTATTACGATTGTAATTCATAATTATGGAAAGTAGATCATATATTGAGTCTGTATGGTCTATTTAAACCATTTTCGTCGAGTTATTTATCATCAACAATTTCAATTCAATTCCATTTGTTACGTCCGAGCATCTTCCCGGATACGAAGCGTATCAACTTGGTGCTTTCAATATTCTTCATTTCCTCTCGCTATGGTGGGTCGTGGCACACACACCACAAACGATATCGATGACCTCAAAAGAAGCGTCGACGAATCGTTCCAACTACAAGCGGTGGAGCTCGCTACTTCGTGAACCGAAATGGCAAATATTCAAGTTGCACTCCATGAAGTCCTTTCAAAAGACAGGGGTAAAAGCCCGATCGATGAAGTCGAAAGAAGCCATAACCAAGATCGTAAGATCAAATTCGAACGTGGCCGCAACCAACATCGAGATCGTTGTCGTTTCGCCAACTTTCCCTTAGCAAATCATCATTACTATCACTACGACGAACGGGAATATGACAATGAATATTCGACCGAACCTCCACCTCAAGCTTCTCTCCGTTTCGATTTTCCACGTTTCGCAAGCAAAGATCCCCATGCATAGATTTATCAGTATGAACTTTTCTTTGATTTCCATCAAACACCACCGGCGAGAACATTCCACATAGCATCGTTCAACTTAGATGGCGAGGCTTCCAAGTGGCTCAAATGACAACAAACCGAAGCTCCCATTCACGGATGGTCGGAATTTTGCTCGTTGTTAATAGATCGATTTGACGAAGAAAACTCTGAAAGTCCCATGACCCAGTTCGCTCGTATTCGACAGATCTCGACTGTTCGTCGATACATAGAAGAATTTGAAACCCTAGCCACTCACGTCCATGGTTTCTCCTCACGTTTTCGCCTTGATACATTCATTTCCGGCCTCAAACCAGAACTCAAAAGAGAAATAATCTCCTATCACCCTCGTACGATGCTAGAAGCAAAGAACCATGCATGCACTCCTACACGAAGACAAGTACAATGAATTGCGGAAGATGTTCTGTCATTCAATTAAATCTTCCGCAAACTCCAACGAATCTTCTAATAAGCTACCACCAGGAACCAAATTACTTACACCAAAAGTGCAACGTTGTTGTCGAGAAGCCGGTCTATGCTTCAACTGTGACGAGAAATACACTCGTGGAGTCGTGGTCACGTTTGCAAAAAACCTTCTCCTATCCTCCTCATGAAAACTCTCCTATCGGACGACGACAATACCAAAATTAACATCGTTCCTTCTGCCGAAATTGAGAATAATGAGACAACACAAGAAGAAGAGCATACTCAGGTCGAGCTCCATTCCATTTATACGGAAAACTCATCCGCTCGCTCGATTCACATTGCCGGTGAGATCAAAGGAGAACGAGTCAAGGTATTAATAGATTCACGAGCAAATCTTAACTTTATTCATGAGAAGTTAGCACAACAACTAGAGCTTCTCGTAGACCACACCCGAAGATTCCAGGTGATCGTTGGTAACGGGAACACGATGACTTGCCAAGGTGTTTGCCACAATGTTTGCCCACTCTTAGGCTCTCTACCGATCCGGGTCAACCTCTACGTAATTCCATTTCATGAAGCTGATATCGTCTTGGAAGTTGATTGACTCAAGGACTTAGGTGATATTGCTTTTAATTTTAACAATCGAACATTATCTTTCACCCATCAATATCGATAGGTTCAAATCACAGGAATAAAACTGCAACTACAACAAGTTACACCTAGCGTCATGTACTAGAGTTTCTCCTCGGCTAAGGAGCATGATTCATTTTTCCTCCGTGTGGACTTTGTTAACAACGAGAGAAATCAATTTCAAGAGTCCCATATTCTGATCCACTCTGTCGACCCTGTGGTTCAGCTTATCCTCAACGACTTTGTAAATGTGTTTGCAACTCCACATGGTCTTCCACCTCACCGTTAGTCTGACCATGAAATAATCATTCACCCGGGAGCTGGCCCGATCAAAGTACGTCCTTATCGCTATGCATATTACCAGAAGGTGGAAATGAGTAAACTTGTTTCATCCATACTTGAGGAGGGAATAATCCAACCAAGCCGGTCTCGTATTCATCCTCAGTTATCCTCGTTCGTAAAAAGGACGGTATTTGGCGATTTTGTGTCGACTAACGACGTTTTGTCCGGGGATTCGCTTCCATCGCGGCTCCACTCACCAATCTCGTGTGTAAGGATAATTTTTTATGGAATGACAATGCTCAGACGGCCTTCGATATATTAAAGAAAGAGTTGACCTCTATTCCAACATTGGCTCTACTAAACTTCGATATCCCATTCACCGTAGAGACCGATGCCTCAAATCGTGCTATAGGTGTTGTCCTAACACAAAAGAATTATCCCATCGTCTACTTTAGTAAAATGTTCACCCTTTCAATCAGAGCCGGATCAACATACGTTAAAAAAATGACAGCAATTGTAGAGGCGGTAAAAAAATGGAGTCAATGTTCACTTTTGAAGAAATGCACGCACAATACTCAACTAACATTACCTATATCAACTCAATAACGTTGGAAGAGTTGATATATGATGTCCTTATTTGCATGGTTTCCTAGTTTAGCATTATTTTATTACGATTGCAATCCATAATTATGGAAAATAGATCATAGATTGAGTCTATATGGTTTATTTAAACCATTTCCGTCGAGTTATTTGTCATCAACAATTTCAATTCAATTTCATTTGTTACATCTGAGCATCTTCCCCGATACGAAGCGTATCATGTTACATTATCCTGGAGTTGTACTTGTTACATGTATTACGTTGTATTGGCGCCTTTGACGAATGTGCGCCCTATATGTTTCAATTATCATTAAAAGCAAATAGGTCATGGAAAAAATTTAAAAAATTGAAACAATTAAATTGATTGTTGACTAAATAATTCAAACTGTAATTTGATATAATTTATTCCAAACTCACAAGTGTTGGTGCTAAAAAAGCTTATACAAGGGAAATTTGATCTTCATTTCACCAAAAATTCGAAGTATGTAATTTCTAATTTCTTATTTCAATTATCATTTTAGTTTATTAATATAATTTTTAAATGCATTACTTAATTATTGTTTAGTTAATTTTTTGAATGTATAATTTTTTAGTAAACAAACTTATATATGAAATTTTTGTTTTGGTAACTATGAAATTTATCTTAATTGAATGAAATTATGTAATTTTTTATTATTATATATTGAATGAAATTCTATATTTAGATTGACTAAATTAACGTGGAATTGAAATTACAAAAGGTTATAATAAAATTTAGATTGTCATTAATTAAAATTATGTCGTTTACGTGCATTCAAAAATTAAACACGTATTTTCTATCTATTTTGTAGAATGATCGACGACGGTCAAAGTTAGATGTACAAGAGAATAGATAATAAGAGACAGATCATCGACTCATTTGTTGAGAGTGTCCGTGAATTTTTGAATTTTGCCTTCATCCATTCTAGCTCCATTGGAGAAAGAGGACAGATTAAATGTCCTTGTGGCCAATGTTGTTGCTTGAGTAAGGAAGATCAAAATACGATGGAAGTTTATTTTTACAGATTCGGTTTCTTAAGTGGCTACACGAATTGGGATAAACATGGTGAACCAAAAAAGAAACCACCTGTTGAAGTTTGTATCATCCCTCATGATGTTGACATGGTCCACGATGCAAATAGGCCAATTGATTTGCATGATAAAGAACCGAATGTTGAAGTTCAAAAATTTTACTAACTTCTGAATTTTGGTCATGAAAAAGTATACGAGGGTTGTGAATCATCTATTTTGGAGATCTTAAAAGAACTCGTCTCCTGCAAACGAGATGTGCTGCCAGAATCAGAGATCCCTAATCAATCAGATTAGGGATGTGCAGCAAGGAATGAGAGTGGGAAAAGTAGTTAGTTGAGAACAAGAAAATTGAGTAAATTTAAAACTTGTATTCCAACTTGTGTTTATATCATTTACATCCAACTCTTTATATAGAGTTGATTATGGGCTCAGTTCAGTATTGGCCCATTAATATCTAACTGAAATAATAACTGAATTAATACTAAGTACAGTCTAACTAATTAAGTATTTAATAAACCTAATTAGATAGAATTAAGCTGCTGATTTTTAGTCTTCACATCATCAGCTTCCTCTGTCCTCACAGGTTATGATCATAATCACAATACTCCCCCCTCAAATTGGGGAGTAGATATTATCAATGCCCAATTTGACCAATGCATCATCCATGAGTGCTTCTCCTACTACCTTAGTGAAGATATCTGCCAGTTGGGTGTTTGTACTCGTATGTTTCAGTTTTATAACTCCTTCCAATTTTTCTCTTGAAAAATGACATGCCATTTCAATATGCTTTGTTTTCTCATGGAAAACTGGATTTTCAGCAATGTATATTGCTGATTTGCTATCACAAAATATAGTCGTTGGATTAGCTGAGTTTATGCCTAATTCACCCAACAATTGTCTTAACCATACTATCTCACATGACACAGAGCACATTGCTCTGTATTCTGCCTCAGCAGAGGATAATGCCACTATCTTTTGCTTACTTGATTTCCAAGAAATTAGGTTATTGCCTAATTTTACACAAAACCCTGTCATAGATTTTCTGGTTAGGGTGCATGCACCCCAATCAGCATCACAGTAAGCACTAAGTTCTAAGTTCTTGTTGTTTGATATTAAGATTCCTTGCCCTGGTGCTTTCTTGAGATATCTCAGCAGCTTGTATACTGCCTCAAGGTGCATCTGTGTGGGTTTTTCCATGAATTGACTTAGAACTCTTACTGTGTAAGTTATGTCAGGTCTAGTGACATTGAGATATATTAATCTACCTATTAGTCTCCTATATATAAAAGGATCTTTAAGTTCTTTTGATTGATCTTTTCTCCAATCAATCCCTTTTTCCATAGGAATTTTTGAATTAGCTCCTAGCAGTCAATTTTCTTCTAGAAGGTCTAGAGTATATTTTCTTTGGTTTAGAAATATTTTATTTTCTGAATGGGATACCTCAATGCCTAAAAAATAATTTAGTCTCCCAAGTTCCTTTATTTTGAACTTTTCTTGTAATTTTAGCTTTAGATCTGAGATTTCATAAATTGAGTTTCCAGTTACTATTATATCATCTACATATACTAGTAGATGGATAGTGTTTTGGTTTTCATTTCTTGTAAAGAGTGAGTAGTCTGATTTACATTGTTTGAAGTTCAATGCTATTAGTACACTCTTTAGTTTTGCAAACCATTGTCTAGAGGCCTGTTTTAGGCCATATATGGATTTTTTAAGCTTACATACTCTTGAATCTCCCTCTTTGAGGAGCTTTGGAGGTGGCTTTAAATAGATTTCTTCATTTAATTCCCCGTGCAAAAATGCATTATTTACATCTAATTGATGTAATTCCCATCCTTTGGTGCAAGCTATTGTTATCAGCACCCTTACTGTTGTAATTTTAGCCACTGGTGCAAAGGTTTGGTAATAATCCAGACCTTCAATTTGAGTATACCCCTGGGCCACCAATCTTGCTTTATATCTTTCTATTTCTCCATTTTATTTGAATTTAATTTTAAAAATCCATTTTGATCCAACCACCTTTCTATTTGGTGGTAGATTGGTGATAGTCCAGGTATCATTTTCTATTAGGGCTTGCATTTCTTTTTCCATTGCCTTGACCCAATTTGGATCACTTGCAGCCTCTTTGAATGTTCTTGGCTCTTTATTTATTGTTATATTTTTTATCAGGTTTTTATGTTTGTTTTTCAGTCTATGGTATGATATAGACTTACTTAACGGATGTTTTGTGCTAAAATTTGCTGTTTCGTATTCTTCCTGATCATAGTATAAGAAGTTTTTATCTCTGTGTTTATTTGATTTTATTCTGTTTGATACTCTTTTTATATTTGATTGTTTTTCAATCTCTGTGATAGATTGATTGGTATTTTCTATCTGATTTTTGTTTCTGTTTTCAGTATGCTCTTGAAAAGAATCTGATGAAATGCTCATGTCTGAGTTATTCATAGATTCATAAATGTTTATTCCTTCTGTTGGCTGAGTCTTATGACTTCTATTATTTATTTCATTTTCTCTTGTTTCTGTCAAATCATTTGATTTTGACACATCTTCTTCTAATAGATTTTCTGTGCAAGGTTCATTTTGTTGTTCAGTCCTTTGCTCAGATATGTTGTTTTTGGACTTTGGACTCCCTAAAATCTCATTTGATTCATATGAATCGGTAGAGCATGTTATAATGACATTTTCATTTTCATTATGTATGTTTTGAGGAGTATCTATATGATCATCCTCTATTTTTAATTTGATTTGAGATTCCATCTCATCAATTTTTTGTTGTGAATTATTTTCTTTTATTAATTTGTTTTTATCATTTTCTTTGCTGATATTGTTTTCTGTTAATCTAGACAGATCATGGTTTAAAATATTCAGGTATTGAATAAATGGTTCAAATATAGTTTGATTACCATTTTTGTCTGTAATGCTTCTTTAATAAATTTGTAAGGAAATATATCTTCTTTGAAGGTGACATTCCTACTGGTAAGTATCTTACCAGTTTTAAGGTCTTGAATTAAAAACCCTTTGATTCCTTGGGGATACCCCAACATGATTCCTCTGTTGGCCCTATTTGAGAATTTATTCTCTTTTTCAGTGTTATTCATATAACATAAACAGCCTATGGTTTTTATATAACCATAGTCAATTTCTTTATTATGTAATACCTCATATGGTGTTTTACATCCTAAAGACTTTGAGTTAATTCTATTCATGATGTGTGCTGCATTTAAGCAACATAATCCCCAAAATTTTATTGGGAAAGAGGCTTGTATTTTTATTGCCCTGGCTATATTCAAGATGTCTCTGTGTTTCCTTTCTACCTTACTATTTTGTTGTGGAGAATAAGGACATGAGAATTGTTGAATCATTCCATTATCTTTTAAAAAATTTGTAATTTCTTTTGTTTTAAACTCTAATCCATTATCAGACCTAATTACTTTAATTTGAGTCTGATATTGAGTTTTTATCATTCTAATAAATTCTATGATTATTTGAGTTACTTCTGATTTATTTTCCATTAAATAAATCCAAGTAAATCTACTCTTATCTTCTACAATTGTGAGAAAATAGTTTTTATTGTTATAAGTTGATTGGGGAAATTTTCCCCAAATATCAACATGTATTAGATCAAATATTTTTAGAGAAGAGGTATGACTCTTTTTGTATTGCAATCTGGCTTGTTTTGCTATTGGACATACATCACATTTATGAAAAACATCCTTTTTATTAAAATCATTCAATCTGAAATTATTACAATCATATCTAGCTAATTTCTGAATTTTTTTAAACGAAATATGCCCAAGTCTATTGTGCCAAGTTCTGATATCAGTGGCACTGTAAGCAACAGCTTCTTTTATGAACCAGTATATTCCATCAAAAGATCTAGCTAGTCCAATCAGTTTCTTTGATGTTTTGTCCTGAAAATAACATAATTCTTCATCAAATATGACTAAAACTTTGGTAGATTTGGATAGCTTTTCTACCGAAATTAAATTTGTTTTAAAAGTTGGGATGTAATATACATCTTTTAGCATTATATAGGGAGATAGTATAATATCTCCTATAGCTTTGACTAAATGTATTTCCCCATTAGGTATGCTAACTCTTATATTTTTGAGAGTTGGTTTTAGATTTATAAAACAATTTTTATTTCCACTCATGTGGCTAGAAGCACCAGAATCTGTTATCCACATATTGTTAAAATTATTTTTAGAAGAATTAAAAGAACACATACCCGGGTTGTTGCTTATGAACTGCTTAATCTTTTGGCAGTCTTCTTCAGTGAGGCAAATAGAAGTATTTGCAGTATTTGCCACCTCTTCTCTGTTCCTTTTCTTTTCAATCTTCTTCTTTGCAGGATACCCATATAGGTGGTAACATTCTTTTTCTGTGTGGCCATAGAAGTGACAGTGGTCACACCTGTTTACAGTATCTAGTTTTTTTCCTTTCTTACTGTATTTCCACTTTTCTGAGTCTAAAGGCCATTCTGGTCTAATTGATCCTCCTCTAGCTGCCATTGCATTTTTATTGGTATCTAGGACCATTGGTTGAATCCTAGACATGACATTCTTTGTTTGTTTTTCTTCAGTGACCACAGTTGAATATGCTTGATTAAGGTTAGGAAAGGGTTTAGTTGATAAGGTTTGGCTTCTAACAGTTCTGAAATTATCATTTAGACCAATTAAGAACTGTATAACCTTGTCTTTTTCAACCTCAGTTAACCATTCCTTCATACCTCCACAGGTACAGGTGGGTTTCTTGATTATATCATCAAGACTATCCCATATTGCCTTCAGTTTATTAAAATAAATTCCTACTGGATCACAGTTTTGACATAAATTGTTTAATTGATACCTGAGTTGGTATCTCATCTGCCCATCACCTTGATTAAATCTTTGCTCTAGATCTTCCCATGCATCAAAAGCACTGTCAGCATATTCTAGGGCAGAAGCTATGTGGCTTTCTACTGAATTTATTATCCATGATTGGACTATGCCATTCACCATCCTCCAAACCTGGAATTCTTGAGAAGTCTTGTCTGCAGGCTTCATAATTGAGCCATCAACGAATCCTTCCTTTCTCCTAGTATACAGATATCTTAGTATTGCCTTGGACCAAGTTGTGTAATTCTCATCTCCTTTGTGTTTATTGGCGACGATGATTTCTTTTGGATTGTCAGATGAGTGAAGGTAGTATGGGCTGAATCTGTCGGTCATTGCTTCTTTTAAATTGAAGCAATCCATTCTTGAATTTTTCTTGACAGAATTGCTTTTTTCTGAGACATTCTGTTCACGATTATCATTGTTGGATTTTTCGTCTGGTACCTTGTGAGGACTTGCATCAGCAACCTGTTCAGACGCCATCTTTCAAGAATCTTTGGAAAAAAAATGTCACTGGAGTGACTGATTGGGGCGGAAGCTTTGATCAATACCTAGCGATTGATACCATAAAAGAACTCGTCTCCTGCAAACGAGATGTGCTGCCAGAATCAGAGATCCCTAATCAATCAGATTAGGGATGTGCAACAAGGAATGAGAGTGGGAAAAGTAGTTAGTTGAGAATAAGAAAATTGAGTAAGTTTAAAACTTGTATTCCAACTTGTGTTTATATCATTTACATCCAACTCTTTATATAGAGTTGATTATGGGCTCAGTTCAGTATTGGCCCATTAATATCTAACTGAAATAATAACTGAATTAATACTAAGTACAGTCTAACTAATTAAGTATTTAATAAACCTAATTAGATAGAATTAAGCTGCTGATTTTTAGTCTTCACATCATCAGCTTCCTCTGTCCTCACAGGTTATGATCATAATCACAATAGATCTTAAATGAATTGATGTATCTTTAATCAACCTATAAATTTTCTGTGGAAGATTATGATACATTAATGAAGACTATTCAGAAGGTGTTATCAAAACCGAATAAGCTTTCAGATACATTTTACAAGGCGAAACAAAAAATGAAGAACCTTGGATTGGGACATGAGAAAATCGATGCATGCCCGAACAATTACATATTGTATCGAAAAGAATACAAAGATTTAAACGAATGTCCGACATATTATGAACCTAAATTTAAGATCAGAACGAGTGGTGGTCGTGATATTTCTGTGAAAATTCTTCGTTATTTTCCTTTAATACCTCGATTACAACGATTGTATCATTGTTCGAAAATTGTCAAAGAAATGGTCTGGCATAGTACATGTCGTCAAGATGTCCCCAATGAGCTACGACGACATCCATCTGATGGTCAAGCTTGAAAACATTAATTTCGATAGTACTTATCCTTAATTTACCTCTGATGGTCGAAATGTGTGATTCGGTCTTTCTTCAGATGGATTCAATCCATTCGGTTATTTTTCGTTACAATATTTTTTATGGTCAGTTATCGTGACACGGTACAACCTTTCTCTTTGGATGTGTAACACACAACAGTTTCTGTTTTTGACCATGTTAATTCCTAGTCCGAAAGGTCCGAAAAAAAATTGACGTTTATTTAAAACCATTGGTTGACAAGTTAAAATTGTTGTAGACTAATCACTCATGTAGTCGAGACATGTGATGCCTTTAGTAAGAAAAAATTCACAATGAGAGCATCACTTTTGTGGATTAATTCTGATTTTCCAGCTTATGTCATGTTATTTCGGTTGGAGTACACATGGGAAGTTAGCATGTTCGTATTGCAAGGAAGAGAAATACTTTCTCTCTGACTCATAGTGGAAAACATTGTTATTTTGATTGTCATCGTCGATTTCTTCCGGCGAATCATTTATTTTGACAACATAAAGACAAATTTTTAAAAAGAATCGAAAAAGATGATTGATCCAATTGAACGTATTCAAAGATTAAAAATTCAAGCATGTTTGTCATTAAAGGATGATGTTATTTTCGGTGGATTGAATGATAAAAAAAAGTTACTAAATTTTGAAAAGACGCACAATTGGACGAAAAAAAGTATATTTTTCGAATTACCATATTGAAGTACTTTGCTTTTTCGTTATAATATTAACGTCATGCATGTTGGGAAGAATGTTTTTGACGATATTTTTAATACAGTTATGAATGTTAAAATGAAAATCAAAGATAATCTCAAAAATGCAATTGGATATTCGCCATGACTTACACCCTCGGTAGGTGGGAGAGAAGGTAGTAGTTTCGAAAGCGTCGTATGTTTTGGATAAAATTCAAATAAAAAAATTTGTGAATAGGTGGCACATCTTCGATTTCCCGATGGTTATATCAAATATCTCGAAATATGTGAAACCAGGTGAGAATATTATTTCAGAAATGAAGAGTCATGATTGTCACGTGTTCATGCAGAGATTGTTACCTTTTGCGTTCAATGATATGCTACCGAAAGAGTTTATCAATGTTATCACTGAGGTCAGTCGTTTTTTCACCAACATATGTTCTCCAACAGCAAAAGTAAATGACGTGAAAAAACTTGGAAAGTCCATTGTGGAGACGATTTGTAGATTGAAAAAAAAATGTCACCTTCGTTTTTTGATTCAATGGAACATTTGTTGATCCACCTTCCATATGAAGTTGAAGTTGGTGGACCTGTGCAATATCGATGGATGTGCCCATATGAGAGATAATTTAGTGTTTTTTTCGAAAATTATAGTGTTATATATATCGATTTGATATATATTTCTTTTTTCAGATTTATGTTTTTCTTGAAAAAAAAAGTTCGCAATAAGGCATATGTCGAAGGGTCTATTACGAAAACTTACATTGCTGAAGAACTATGCACATTTTGCTCAATGTACTTTGACAATACATTCGTATCGAGATTTTGCAGAAAATCAAAAACTTTGACGATGGAGTAATTGAATCTACTGGTCATTTGTCGATATTTGCTCAACAAGCTCGTGCCTTAGAAGGTGGTGACCGTAGATATTTAGAAGATAGAGAATACGTGCTCTTCTCAATTGCGATGAAGTGGAACCGTTCGTCAGAAAATTTGAAAAAAAATTGTTAGAAACATACCCAAACATATCTGACGAAGAATTGCAACAAAAGACTGATTCAGAATTTCATCGATGATTCAAAAATCAAATGAATGATGTTGAAGACACACGTCTACGTATTTTTGCAAAAGGTCCGAGTAAAGAAATTGTTACTTACAAAAAATATATTGTAAATGGATTTAGATTTCATTCAAAAAGCGAAGATGCGAACAAGAAGTCACTGAACAGTGGTGTAATGGTTCGAGGATCTTTTTCATATGGAGACGATGAAAATAACGATTACGGGATTCTTCAAGAAATTGTAAAACTTGATTTTCTTGACGATAACATTCGAATTTGTATGTTTAAATGTGTTTGGTTTGATATTCACAAAGGCATTAAAACTGATAAATTCAAAACGGTCACAATCAATACAAATTCTAAACTCAGAGCATATGATCTTTTCATTTTTGCATGGCAAGCAGACCAAGTGTGTTACATACCAAGTGTTTCTGGAAAATCTAACGATTGACACACAGTCTTTAGAACGAAAGCTCAAGATACAATTGATATTTCTGAAAAAGATTTGAATATATATCAAGACGATTTCAGTGAATACGATGTGAACACCGTCAACAATGACAACCAAATCGATGATATCCCTCTGAGCAGTCATGAATTTACTGAAGAATCGAACAATGATACCAATGATAGTAATAATGACAGTGAACATAGTTGTGATGAAAATGATAGTACTGATAAGAATGATTCATCTGGTGATAATGAAATGAGTTTTAAATTTATATTGTAAGTCTATTTTATTATACTTCTATTATTTTTATGTTATCGTGTTTGATTAAATTTTTTGCTTTTCAGATATGGTATGTGGAAGAACCGCGAAGGGACGTAATTTTAGAGGACGAGGACAACCTGCAAATGATGAGGTTGTTTCTCGAGTTTCAAGAACGTTTTCGAAGGGAATTCCCCAACCTTCAACACCATTTCCCGGCCAGATATTGGCTTGTGGGTAAGTATTTTTAAATTGAATATATTTATTTTTAAAATATTAATAAACTTCAACTTATATAGATCATTTCCAAACAATATCCGAAAACAAATCGGATGTATAGTTAAACCGAACATTCCAGACGATGAGATTTCTTGGGCTTAATGGAGTGATGAGAACAAAACCTTAGTATAGAATAAATTTCTGGTACTTTTTAAATTTTGTTTACTTTCCTTTTTTCGTTTTTCTAATTAGTTTGGAATATTAACAACTTATTTTTCGTTTTTAGACATTTTTTACATTTGAAGATAACGATTATGCTCGAACTACGTTCAAAAAATATTTGACAATGAACTATCCTAAATGGATGAATAAAGCACGGAAAGAAGCGAAGAAGGAAGTCGGTGTAGATCGGCTAGACGAGAGTTGCAAGAACTTTCCTCCCGGATATCTGAGAAAGAATCAATAGAAAAAAATGATGACAAAGTTCTTAGCAAGCGATTTTCAAAAAAAATCGAAAAAAAATTCTGACAACCGGACAAGCAAAGAAGGATACATCATGTATAAAAGAGGATCGACATCCTTTGAATCTAACACTCATTCACTGGTAAAACCATTTAATATCTAATTTTTTCACTTTTTATTTCAACTAATTCATTTTTTCATGATATAGAGTTTGAAACTAGGTCGTCAAACTTCTTTTACAGGATCTTTTTTGTCGACGCATTATCCGATAAACGATAGAGGAAAGACTCTAATGGTACGTATTTAAATATCAATATTTTATAATTTCTTTTTTTCTTCATTATTAATTCATTTATTTGTTGTTTATAATAGTCGGACTACGAACGAAACATATAAAAAAGAATAATTTGATAAACGTCAAACTATAGATGGAGACGAAGAGGAGGAAACAGACAAAGAAAAAATTTCGACGCAAGGATCGACTTCCTACATGCGGAAAAAGTCGTTATTCACTGATGATAGTTTGAAAGCTTGGATGAAGCACTACAAGAAATAAGACCTTGTATGGCGGTCTTTAAATGACGGATGACATAATGACAACCCAAATCTTTCCTCGGCGGACTAAAACAATTGATGGCAGAAATCCGCCATCAAAAGAACTGAATTATTGATGGTGGATTTCCGCCACCAAAAGGCCGTCATACAAGGTTCTTTTTTTTGTAGTGAAGGCTACAGGAGAAAAGACAAAGGGGCGTATTCTCGGAATGAAACCGGGCGACGATTCATTGATGCTTTCACAAACAAAGAAATCGAAGACTAAAATAGATCGACAAACCAAAGAAGAAATTGAAAAGAAGAAAGAAGAAGATTTCAATATTCGTGTTGAAGAGGCCGTTAACAAAAAATTAGAGACGGCCGTTAACAAGAAATTAGAGACGGTTAACAAAGAAATGGAAGCATCGAAACAACGACAAAAAGAATTACTGAAGTTTTTCGCTTCTATGAAAGTAAGTTATTCAATACTTACTAATATTCTTAGTATAAACATTAGGTTAATCAAACAAAAATATTTTGTTATTTTTCAGGAGGGAAACACAAGCAATGCAATCATTCTGATTAGTAACAATCCCCCGAATCCTCCGATAGATCTTCAAGGTTTATTTATTTTTTAAATAGTTCCATTAATTGACTTCGAATGATTTTGTTTAATTTAAATGTTAGATTATTGAATGTTAGATTGAATATATTATGAATGTAAATGTATTATAAATTTGAATGTAAATGAATTTCTATTTTTCTTTAGATTGAATGTATTATAAATTGAATGTTTGTAAATGAATGTCTATTTTCAGGTAGAAGAATGGATGTGCAAATCTCTTAAAGAGCACTCATTCAAGTTTCGGAAAAATAATTTTTTCAACAAATATATTTAGCAACGGCATAGGGATGGTCTTTTGAAACAGGAAGTAAAAAAAAATCAATAGGGACGGCTTAGAGACGACCTAGGGACGGCTAGTTGAGACAGGAAGTAATTAAAAAATAATTATGAACGGTTTAGGGAGTCAGGGACGGCCTAGGGACAGCTAGTTGAGACAGAAAGTAATTAAAAAATAATTAGGGACGGTTCACTTAGTCTCGGATTAAGCTGTAAACTTTATAAACCTTATTTTTACTCTTCATATATATAAAATCAGGGAAACCCCCTTTCCCAATATTGGACACGTCTGTTCATCTCATCTCTTCACGACGCTCCGGTCACTTTGTTGTTTGATCTGCGATCTGAGTTTGTTTATTCTTGTTTTATTATCTTGTTATCGTTTATACAAATCTCACACCATAGGTTTTATCAGATAGTAGTTCTTCTCCACATGACCTAAGCAAGAGCAGATTTCACAAGATGGAGGAGTTGAACAGACTCTAATCTTAAGGTGCACGAGATTTTCCAGCCCTTCTCTGATCATCAATATCGGAATTGTGTGCGGAATAAATTTTATAAAATCCACCACAATACAAGCTCGTAGTGCATGCCCCCATGGTGAGTGAACATATTCATCTTCTAATGGGGTGCTCAAAGTGCTAAGTATAGCCAAGATGGCATCCCTTGTCCACATAATTTCAACCATTCATGTGATCAAGACCCATTGCGACACTCTACCAAAGTTATCACCATGTAATATCTCCGGAGGGTCTCTTGAGGCAATCATTGTTTTGTCATCAATGAATGCCCAAGATCGATCTGCAACTTTTAGGAAATCTAGAACAGTAGTGAAGTGAATATTGAAAGTGTCATCCATGTAGAGATTGACTCTGAAATCAGATTGAATATCCCAGATATTCTTTATGTAACAATGCAGTCGGAGCACGGATGGGCTCTCTCCAACGATCCTGACCGATAGGGATAAATCCTCCTTAGTAGGGAGGGAATTATCCTCGTAGACGAGAGCATACTTTAGGCTGAATCTGAGCTTAGGAGCAATGAAATTCAGAGCTTTGTCGTCGCCAATCTCAGGAGAGGCTTTCTTCCACTTCCAGGCCAGAGCAGAAAAAATATTATCCATGATTGTAAGAATGAAACCACTAGGGAGAAGAATAACACAAATTAAAGTCAGGAAGGAATTCATCGGAATTTTATCCCTCCAAGTGTACCAACTTGAGGGGATAAGCAACACACCAAGAGAGGTGGCCAAAACTTCCGGTGAGGTATCGTGTGTTTTCGGTGGCTGCCGGAGAGTATAAAGAAACTCTCAAGCAGGAGGAAGGAAAGCTAGTGAGATCTTCCCTACCAAGTTCCGCCCACTTGATAGGTCACACCTCAAAGAGATGAGGAGAAGCACCACTAGCCTTGGAAGGAAGGGATTCCGGTGATCTACTCCCTCTTTAAGCTTAAATTATCACTACCTCTGATCTCTGAACATAGGATCAATGCACCCCTGTTTCAAATTTTAAAATCACAAACTTAATCTTCAATATTCCTAATCAACAAGTCTACAACCAGATTAGGTTGAGCATTCAGTTTACCTGCAAAACAAATGATAAGTCACTATCAAATATACACAACTAAATTAATTAGAAACATACATTCAGAAAAACTAAAATCAGAAATTTAAGATGCTTTTTTAACCAAGAGCAACCCGGGGACTTCAATGAGCTCCCTGGGGTCAACCCCGGAGCTACCCCAGGGTATACAGGAGCTACCCTGGGGTTATGCCAGGAGGGGTGGTGCGATATACACGATAGGACTACGCCATAACTATGCTGGTTTTTTGTAGTGACACCTTCATTTAGCACTCTTTTCAGTTGAATTAACACTACTTTAATTAGCACTCTTTAAATTAGCACTACTATTTTTATTAGCACCAGTAATTTAGATAATCTGATCGTTTATCAACTCTAAAAATACTGACTACTTACTGACCTTGGTCAATTGAGGATTTGGGATGGGCAGATATCAGATGCAGGTAATTAGGTAAATAAAGCATCTTAACCAGTCAACATCATGTTGACAAGATCTTGCTCAAGTTGATTTTCTGCAAATAGCTTAATCCATAACTTCATACTCTCTCATTTTCATTTTTTGGGACAATGTCGAATTAAAATGGATAGTTAATAAATAATCCATTATCGATCGATCATAATTCATATCTTCATAAGATGGTAATTTAGATAGCAATTGATTTATCAACTCCATCATTTTCTTTATTTTTAGGTAATTATTGATAATTTGATGTGTAATTATTTATAAATATTAACTCTTTGATCTGTAATAAATAAAATCTATGATTTTAGGGTTAGAAACATACATTCACAAAAATTAAAGTTGCTTTTTTAACCAGGAGCAACCCCAGGGTTTCAAGGAGCTTCCTTGGGTCAACCTAGGAGCTAGCCCAGGGTATGCAGGAGCTCCCCTGGGGTTAGGCCAGGACCTACAATGGGATTTACACTATAGGAACACACATTCATTTAACACATAAACACACATTCCCTGCAGTATGTATTACTTATAACTATGTATTACTTTCATATAATTGAGTCTTATGATGATAAAAATGATTTTATTCATATAATTGATTCTTATAAGATGTAAATGAATATAATTGAATCCTATAACATTTGAATGATTGTATTTAAATATTACAATATGTGAATGATTTATAATTGAATCTCATAATATATAAATTATAAGTGTTATGTTTTGAGTGCAATTGGAAAATAAGGGAGAACAAGTGTTCGATCCCTCCCAAAATTGTATTAGATTTCATTATATACACTTGGGTGATTTAGATCTAATAGAATTCATTAGATCTAAAACGTGGGAACATTCTAGAATAATATATATCCTAACTAATTACAAAGAAATTAAAAGTAATTAACTAATTGCATAATAGTCCATTATTATATTACTAATAGTCCCCCTCAAACTCATCTATGACTATAGATGAGGTTGGCTTTAAGCTCCATGAATGGTGTTGGCCTCAATGCTTTGGTCAACACATCTTCCATTTGCTTGGTGCTTAGAATGTGAATAACTTCTAAAGTTTTATTCTCAACTCTTTCTCTCACAAAGTTGAAGTCCACAACAGCATGCTTGATTTTTGAATGAAAAACAGGGTTGGCAGCAAGTTGTGTGGCTCCCAAATTGTCACACCACATTTTGTAAGGTTTATCAACCTTTATACCCATTTCAAACAGTAAATTTGCCACCCAATCTAAATCTGCCGCTGCAACAGTAATAGCTCTGAATCCTGACTCAATGCTTGATCTGGACACTGTTGTCTTCTTCTGAGAATACCATATCACCAGAGATTTACTCATATACACAAGGTAATCAGACTGACTCCTCCTGTCTGTCTCATCTGAAGCCCAATCAGCATCACTGTAAGCTGAAATGTTGCAATTACTGGATTTTCTAAGGACAATTCCCATACACTGAGTTCCAGTCAGATATCTGAGAACTCTTTTCATCATCTGCCAGTGAATCTCCTTAGGTTTCTCCATGAACTGAGCCAGCTTGTTGGCAGCATATGCAATGTCCGGCCTTGACATTGTTAAATATTGTAACGAACCAACAATCTTTCTAAAATCAGTTGCATTTTCAATCACTTCAGCATCTGAGAAGAGAGGTTGATCATGTTGTATTGGAGTAGAAATAGGTTTCAGGCTTTGAAAGTTGTTGGTCTAAGAACACTCCATCCACATGCTTTCTCACCCTTATCCCTAGAAAATATTTAAGATCTCCACACAATCTTACTGCAAACTCAGACTTTAGAATATCCAGGCACTCCTTCACCTTTTGTGAGCTCGAACCAGTGATGACCATGTCATCTACGTAGACCAATATGTAAATAATTTCATCATCTATTTTCACAAATAAGGATTCATCAGAAAAACACGCTTTGAATCCCATTCTGTCCAACGACTGTTTCAGACATCTAAACCACATCCTAGACGCTTGTTTCAACCCATAAAGTGCCTTTTTCAAAAGACATACATGCCTTGGCTCTGATACCATATAAGTGTTATATTCTAAGTGCAATTGGAAAATAGGGGAGAACAAGTGTTCGATCCCTCCCAAAATTGTATTAGATTTCATTATATACACTTGGGTGATTCAGATCTAACAGAATTCATAGTGAATTATATATAACACGAAGTCCGGACCAGTATTCCCGTCGATGAGCCGAGAATCACTGGATTGATGACGACGAGAAGAAATTGGGGGAAGAGGCGCGGACTGTTTTAACAAAAGGTTTAAAAAATCAAACTGAAGTAGTTTAATTGAATTGATTTTAAAGGTCAAATTACATAGTCTATTTATAAGACTTTCATTATTCTATTACAACTCAAAACTTAATATCTATTACAAGTATATCCTTCTATATATTTAACTTGTTTACCTTTCTTGGGCTGATTCAAAGTTTTGGGCTGGTCCATTAACCTGAAAACAGTTTTATTAGTAATATCAATTGAATAACAGAATTTTAATCAAGTTTTAATTTAATTTTAACTTGATTTGATTATGTATATTAATAGGGTTTAGCTAATACTCCCCCCTCAAGCTAGGCATAAATATCAATTATACCTAATTTGAACAATGTATTACTCATTTCTATTTCTCCAACCCCTTTGGTGAAGATGTTTGTTAGTTGATTATTAGTGCCAACTGATTTTAAGGTAATTAAACCTAAACCTTTTTCTAGTTTCTCTCTTGTAAAGTGGCAATCTCTTTCAATGTGTTTGGTTCTTTCGTGAAAAACTGGGTTTTCTGTTATATGTATGGCAGCTATGTTATCACAATATATTTGAACTGGTTTATCATTATAAACTCTTAGTTCATTTAGTAGTTGATTTACCCATGTTATTTCACTTGAAATTTTAGCCATTGCCCTATATTCAGCCTCTGCTGATGATTGAGAAACCAATTCCTGTTTTTTTGACTTCCATGAGATTAGAGAATCTCCTAGAAGCACACAAAAGCATGTTACTGACCTCCTGGTTAGGGTGCATGAACCCCAATCAGCATCACAATAGCCTCTTAATGTAAGAGGTTTGTTGTTAGTTATCATAATTCCTTGTCTTGGAGATCTTTTAAGATACCTTAATAGTTTAAAAATGGCATCCATATGTAATTTAGTGGGTTTTTCCACAGCAAAGGTGATGTCAGGCCTTGTTGTATTTAGATAGATTAATTTCCCAATTAATCTTCTATATTTGAATGGATCTTTTAATGGTTTTGATTCATCTTTTCTCCAATCTTATTTTTCAATTGGAATTTTTGATGGTTTGCTCCCTAGAAGCCCATTTTCATTCAAAATATCTAGGGTATATTTTCTTTGGGATAAGAAAATTCCATTGTCTGAATATGATACTTCAATTTCTAGGAAATAATATAGTTTCCCTAGGTCTTTTCGATTAAAAAAGATTTTAAGATCTTTTTTCAATTTTTCTATCTCTTTCTCATTATTCCCTGTAATTACAATATCATCCACATATATTACTAGATATAAAACAAATTCAGTGGATTCTTTAATGAAAAGAGAGTAGTCTGAAAAAGACTGTTTGAAATTCATTTTCAGTAATGTGTCTTTAAGCTTGGCAAACCATTGCCTAGAAGCTTGTTTGAGTCCATATAAGGACTTTTTTAATTTGCAAACCCTCTGGTCTTCCTTTTTATTTAAACCAGGTGGAGGTTTCATATATATATATCTTCATTCAGATCACCATATAAAAAAGCATTGTTTAAATCAATTTGATATAATTTCCAATTTTTTGTGGTAGCCACTGTGATTAGTATTCTAATGGTTGTTATTTTGGCTACTGGAGCAAAAGTATGATAATAATCAAAACCTTCTATTTGAGAAAACCCCTGAGCTACTAATCTAGCTTTGTATCTGTCTATCTCCCCATTTTGATTGTATTTTATTTAAAAAACCCATTTGGATCCAATGGGTTTTCTTGTGGGTGGGAGAGATACCAAGTCCCATATTTTATTTAACAAAAGAGCTTGCATTTCTTTTTCCATGGCTTCTACCCAATTTGGGTTTTTAGAAGCTTCCCCATAACTATGAGGTTCATTGCTCATAGAAATTTTTCTTAAATATTCATTTTTCTTTTTATTTATTTTTTTATATATGTATTTGTTCAATGAGTGATTAGTGCTACAATTAGCACTATCATAATCACTATCTTATAATAGAAATCTTTGTTTTTAGATGAATGTTGTATTCTAGTTGATTTTTTATATTGTGTTACATTTGGTTGATCAGAACTAGTTTCATCTTGTTGCACATCTGTTTTAGATGTTATTTCAGTCATTGTATCTGATGACTGTTCACTTATTTTAGTAGGACTATCATGAATCCTATCAGAACCTTCTATGTGAGGGTTTTCTATGTTTAAATTTAACAAATCACTGATATTAGTGTTCTGCAAATTTTTACTGGAATTTGATGACCTAGGGGAGCTGTCTGGAATTCCAGTGTTTCTGTCTGAGTTTTCTCCTGAGTTTGATGACTTAGGGGAGGTGCTTTTACTGTTTAAAAACGATGTATTGTCTGTGTTTAGTTCATTAAATACTTCATTGTTTGGGTTTAATGAAACTGAAATATCAGAATCATTTATTTTATCTAATATTTGATTTTTTGATGATTTGTGTATTAATTTATCATTTTCGGATATATTTTGTTTTGATACAATCTCATCATCTATAATGAATTTAGCATTATCATTTTTTATTTGTATTAGATTATTGTCTAATACTTCTTTAGTTTTATCATTCTTTTTATCAGAAAATTTATTTATAATCTGATTGTTTAGATTATGATTATTTTCATAAATTTTTAGGATGAATCTATCAAAAATGCTTTTGTTTTGATTTTCTTTTAAAGAAACTTCTTTAATTGTTTTAAAAGGAAATACCATTTCCTTAAAAGTAACATTTCTACTTATTACTATTTTTTGAGATTCAATGTCCAAAATTGTGTATCCTTTTGTTCCTTGTGGATAACTTAGGAAAACTCCTCTTTTTTCCCTTACAGAAAACTTGTGTTCTCTGTTGGTGTTATCATAGTAACAAAGACACCCAATTGTCTTAGTTAACATGATGTTAGGTTTTTTCTTATTTAAAACCTCAAATGGTGTTTTATTTTCTAAAGACTTAGAACAAGTCCTATTTATTATATATGTTGCTCCTAAAACACAAAAACCCCAAAATTTGATTGGAAGAGCAGCTTGTAACTTAATTGCTCTAGCAATGTTTAATAGATCTTTGTATTTTCTTTCAACTTTACTATTTTGTTGAGGAGAATAAGGACAAGAGAATTGGTGGATTATACCATTCTCTTTTAGCAATTTATTAAGTTTTGAAAAAGTGAATTCTAACCCATTGTCACTTCTTAAAGTTTTAAAAATGGTATTGAATTGTGTTTTAACCATTTTTATAAAGAAATCAATTATCTCAAAAACTTTGATTTTATCTTTCATCAAATAAACCCAAGTTGTTCTACTTTTATCTTCGACTATGGTTAAAAAATAGAAATTTTTATCAAATGTTGGTATTGAAAACTTTCCCTAAATGTCAACATGAATAAGATTAAACAAATTTTCACTTTGAGATATACTCTTTGGATATGATAATTTTTGTTGTTTAGCCAAAGGGCATATATCACATAGAGAAATTATTTCTTTATTTGCTTTAGAATTATTTGAAAAACTAATACTATTACATGAATTATCAACTAGCATTCTAAGCTTATCATATGACACATGCCCCATCCTAGCATGCCATAGTTTGATATCTTGAGCAACACAACAAAATGCCTCCTTGTCAAATGTGTATACTCCATTTTCAGCACTACCTTGTCCAATCAGATCCTTGCTGTGAGGATCCTAAAAAACAGTGTTTTTTATTCAAAAATATCCATATACCCATATCTTCAATGATCCTATATAGAGAAATCAAGTTTAGTTTGAAATCTGAAATATAGCATACATTTTTCAGAGTTATTGTTAGAGAAAGAATGATTTCTCCAACTTGTTCTATTAAAAAACAATCTCCATTAGGTAATAAGACTCTTCTAACTTTATTTGAAGGTCTAAGATTAATAAAAAAAAAATATTTCCACTCATATGTTGTGATGCACCACTATCACAAATCCATTTAAAATCAAAAGATGAATGTGCAAAACAAGCTAAATTAGTTTTAATATCATTAAAAAAAATACCTGCATTTTTCAGGAACATGTTTTGCATGACTTTGTATTCTTCATTTGTAATGGTGTGTGTGATGGCTGAACTTGCATGATCTGTTTTAAATTTCTTAGCAGTAAAAAAAAGAGTTCTTGGCTGCATCTTTCTCAAATGATAGCAAGAATCTTTGGTGTGACCATAAAACCAACAATGGTCACATCTAATTTTTAGATTAAGTTTAAATCCTTTTCTACTAAACTTGTATTTTTCAGAATTGAAAGGCTCATTCCTGATATTAGGAGCCTTTCTTACAGCCATAGCACTATCCATATGAGGGGTATCAAAATTATATTTTTTTGTAACAGTAACTCCTCTTTGCTTTTCATCAGTAATAACAGTTGAAAAGGCACTATCCATATTTGGGATTTCTTTTCCAGACAGTATTTGGCTTCTTACATTCAAGAATTCCTCATTTAATCCTAAGAGGAACTTGACAACTTTGTCTTGTTCAACTTCCTCTTCCCAAGCCTCAATGGCTCCACATGTACAAATGCCACAAGTACATTTCTTTATCTTGCTAATATCTTGCAAAGCATCCCAAACTGATTTTAATTGTATATATTAGTCACTAACAGACATTTCTCCTTGAAATAAGTTGGCCAATTCTTGCCCAATTTGGAACCTCAGGGGTGCTTGCCCTTGGCTGTACCTAATTTTAAGAATTTCTCAAGCCTCAGCTGCACTCTCGGCAGATCTTATAGAAGCAACAATGTTTTTCTCACAAGCATTAATGATCCAAGAAAATACTACCCCATTCATTGTCTCCCAGGCCTCAAACTCTTCTGAGTTCTCATCCTTAGGCCTGGAGACTTTCCCATTAATGAATTTCTGTTTTCTTCTGGTCACTAGCCAAAGTTTCATGTCTTTGGACCAGGTTGGATAGTTTGATTGACCTTTAAGAAGATCATTCACTATTTTATTACTTGGATTATCGCTAGAATGCAAAAAGTACACAGATGACCTGGTTGTAAACGTTGTTTCTAGGTCGAAGGGTTTCCTTTGGACAGCAACAGAAACTTCAACCTCCGTGCTTGTTTCTTTATCAATCTCCATCAAATTAGAGTGTGCGGCACGCTGGAGAAGAAAAAAGCAGCAGCAAGTTCCCACGGATGACCGATGATACCATATAACACGAAGTCCGGCTGGATTGATGACGACGAGAAGAAATTAGGGGAAGAGGCACGAACTGTTTTAACAGAAGGTTTAAAAAATCAAACTGAAGTAGTTTAATTAAATTGATTTTAAAGGTCAAATTACATAGTCTATTTATAAGACTTTCATTATTCTATTACAACCCAAAACTTAATATCTATTACAAGTATATCCTTCTATATATTTAACTTGTTTATTTCCTTTCTTGGGCTGATCCAAAGTTTTGGGCTGGTCCATTAACCTGAAAACAGTTTTATTAGTAATATCAATTGAATAACAGAGTTTTAATCAAGTTTTAATTTAATTTTAACTTGATTTGATTATGTATATTAATAGGGTTTAGCTAATATTCTGTTAGATCTAAAACGTGGGAACATTCTAGAATAATATCCTAACTAATTACAAAGAAGTTAAAAGTAATTAACTAATTGCATAATAATCCATTATTATATTACTAATATAAATGATGTATACATATCATTGCAAGTCTGGATTTTATCTTGGTGTTCTGTGAATTAAGACAGGTTCAAGAAGCAACTGAGAGGTGCTATAGAGAGAGACATTATGTCGAGGTAGGCTGAAGTGGCGAAAGGAGGCATGGCTTCTAATCTAGCGACCTTGGTAGTCTGACTATATCAGCGCAAACCCGACGTTCTGGTAATTAGTATTAGCTTAATCTAGATAATTTTAATTTCAATAGTTTACTTTAAATTATGCTGTAATAATTAGTTTAAATTCTATAAAACTTTATTTTCAATTAATCAAATGGACTTTAACCAAAAAAAAGTCACAGAACTTTCAGTACCAGGCTTTAAAAGCTTGTTTAAGTACTCCATATAATGATCTCTGAAATTTACAGTCATAATCTGTTTTTCGTTGCAAGAGAAACCAGGAGGTTGTTCCATATAATCTGATTTTGAATTTAATTATCAACTTTACGACCATTCCATTATGGACTATTTTATATTAAAGATCTTAATCAATCAAATAATAATTCAAGTACAATAACTTTGAATCGTTATTTAGTAGAATATGAGGTATATTCTAAAATTTTAATTATTGCATTGATTATTTTGGATTTTGATAATTGATGTTATAGATTCTAATTTCAAATCATTAATTTTTAATGTTGATTTTATACTAATTATGGTGTGATCATACTATACAGACACAGTATATAATAATACAGGGAAGAAGAACTCCTCCACACACAATCAAGGTTGTCAAATCAGTCATTGGGAAACTTCTGTATTTTGTTTCATTTGTTCAAGGTTCACATATTTTCTATGGCCAAAGAAAACAGAAATGGAAAAGGAAATATACTCAGGTTCTTAATTAAGTTTTCCATTTACTTTTACATATGTAAAGTTTTTTAGATCCTGAAACAAACATTATTATTAGATTCATAATCAATACCATCTGTAACTTTTTTGTGCAGTAATGATTTTTTGATAAGCACAATTGTTGGAGTAATGTTTGGGTTCATTTTAGGCATAACATTTCCTAAATTTTATAAATACCAGGTGTGTGTATAAATTGATGCTTTGTTTTTGCTTTGCATTTTCTTTGATGTCATTTTATTGGATTTATATCCCAACAACACATCTTTTCACTCGGAGGTAGGTCTTTCTAGCTATTTGTAGAAAGATACTCTCCGTTATAAAAAAAATACCATCAATATCGAAAATTCTCCAAAGGTGCGTCTAATTTCAGATTAAAAAAAATTTACACAACTCTTACTTTTTTTATATTTTTTTCAATGTATCTTTTACAGGTAGACATTAATCCGGTTGTAAAGAATCCTAGAGGGGCAGAATTGCTCCCTTCAGGTATCATACAATCAGAATCGGATTTTTATCTTAGGAGATTGTGGGGAGACCCAGATGAGGTATATATAACTTATACTGTGAAATATTTACTTACTTCCTCTAGTTATATATTTAATTTAATTTTTCTCCTGAAGGATTTGGCTGTTAAGATGAAGTACCTTGTTGCTTTTACAGTGGGGGCTAAACAGAAAATGAACATCAATGCAGCAGTCAAAAAGGTAAATAAATTATAATAATGATAACTATTCACTGCATATATACTTGCATAAATATCTGTACACTTCTGAATTATGATGATGGATCCACAGTTCTCTAATAATTTTACAATACTTCTTTTCCATTACGATGGACGAATTGACGAATGGGACGAATTTGAATGGTCTAAACAAGCCATTCACATCAGTGTTGTAAAACAAGCTAAATGGTAACATTCAAAACTCTAATTTTTCATGAATTCAAATTATTCAAAAACTCAAATTCTTGTTTGTTTGAAGGTGGTATGCAAAACGATTCTTACATCCTGACATTGTGGATGCATACGAGTATATATTCCTCTGGGATGAAGATTTTGAACTAGAGAACTTTGATGCTGAGGAGTAAGCTTTTGTATCAAAAATAACTAACATAAAATCATGAAACAAACATAAACAGCTAGATGATGTAATTTTAATTTAAGGTATATAAAAATTATGAAGAAACATGGATTGGAGATTTCACAACCAGGAATTGAATCAGAGAAAGAAATACTATGGAATTTGACAAAAAGACAAGAAAATAAAGAGATTCACAGGTGAGATTTAATTTTATAATTAACCATGATCATTTTACAACATTAAAAAAACACAAGAATTATTTTTGATGCAGATACATTACAGAGATATCCGGGGTATGTAGTATTAATCAAAACAAGCCTCCTTGTGCTAAGTATAAGCCACTTGCACTAAACATTTCGATTTTAAACACACATTATGATTTTTTGTATTTAATCTTGTATTCTTATTGATAATTTTTTATAGATTTGTCGAGATTATGGCCCCAGTTTTCACAAGAAAAGCTTGGCGATGTATATGGTATATGATTCATAACGACTTGGGCCATGGATGCTGGTTGGATTTCGTATTTAGAAGATGCGTCGAGGTAAAAAAAAATCATAATCAAGATAAAATTCTTCCCCCTGATTAATATTTTAGGATTGAAATTTAATGAATGATAATTATTATTAAGATTCTATCATTGTTGATAGTCGCCAAATGAAACAATAGGAATCATTGATTCTCAATGGATGATTATCCATCAGAAGATTCCAATACTAGGAGAACAGGTAAAGTAAAGTAAATTTCAATTTCATAACAGTAGACATTATCTTCATTCTGATCTTTTTTTTTTACATTTTAGGGTGTGGCAACTCAAGGAAAGGAACCATGGAAATCAGTATGTTCATCTACTTAAATAAACATCAATTCATGATCATCTATTTCCATATATCAATAAAGATTCATATTTACGGAAAATCAGGTTGGCGAGAGGTGTTGTAAAGAGGCTAAAATATTTCAGGAACGGCTTCGTTTGGCTGACCCTAATGATTTTAAAGAAAACAAAGTGATTCTTGCAGATTTCCCATGCTCATGAATGATTCAACATTACAACAAGACATAATGATATTATAAATTCTCAATCAAAATTTGATGTATTTTTGTTTTTACTGTTACTGTTACTTTTTTTAAGTAATTAAATTTCTTTAAAAAAAACATGTCTAAATTGTATAGAGTATAGAAATACAAAATAGAAGTAATAAAAAATGAATAAGAAATTCATTAACTCTTTTCCATTAACCATATAATTTAGTTATAAAGTAACTAAATACGTTGTCTCAAAAAACAAAGCTACTTTTCCATTATGATGGACTAACAGACGAAGGGAACGAGTTTGAATGGTCAAACAAACCATTCATATCAGTGTCAAAAGTCAAATTAAATGGTAACATCCAAAACCCTAATTTTCATGGTCAAAATCTGTGCATATAATTTTAGATTTGTCATGCATTCTAACTTTAGGTATATATCAATTCTCTTGTTTGATTGAATTGAAGATGGTATACAAAAGCGGTTCCTACATCCATACATCATTGCCTGAGCATATGAGTTAATAAGTATATATTCATTTGGAATAAAGATCATGTGGTCGAAAATTTCGACGCCAAAGAATACTGTTAAAGTCGACCTTCATCAGTGTTACACCATGTGTTTCTCCTTGCATTACATACATATGATTGATCTTAAATGCATGATTACATATATATGCTTAAATTTTGAACTCCTATTAATTATATGTGATTTCACCACATTTGTATCATTAGATATATCAGTATCGCCATATGAGTAAACATGTTTGTTCTGATTTATGATGCATCAGTATTCTGGTTCTTGAGAGTTATTACCATGAGAACAAAATGTAATAAGGAAACTCCCACACCAAAGGGCACATGAGATATATCCTAAATTTTAGATTATTGCATTGATTATTTTGGATTTTGAGATTTTGATAATTAATGATTATATATTTTTTTATTAGGATTCTAATAATTAATGATGATTTTATTCTAATATAAAAGGGAGGAAAGGAAAACTTCCTCCACAGTCCTCCAAGCACAATCAAGGTTGGCAAATCAGTAAGTGAAAAACTTCTGTACATATTTTCTATGGCCATAGAAAACAGAAATGGAAAAAGAAATACACTCAGGTTCTTACATTTTCATATATAGAGTTTTCTACAATCTGAAACAAACATAAATCCCATCTGTGTTGCAGGAATGAATTTGTTATAAACACAATTGCTGGAATAATGGCTGGGTTCATTTTAGGCATAACATTTACTAAATTCCATACACCTGAGGTGTATAAATTGTTGCATTCTTTTTATAAATTCCCACAGCACACACATCTTGTATCACAGACAGTTCTTTTCTAAATCGGTGATTGGTTATAATGTTTTGTGTTCATCTACATTTTTGCCAACTTATTCAGTCATGTTTTATGCAGTACAGAAAACATATCAACAATACTGATAATCATCCTCATATGATTACTTCAGAAAAATCTCCAAAGGTGAGCTTAATTTCGGATTACAAATGAATAGAGGCACAAATTTACTTTTTATATATATTTTAATGTATCCTTTATAGGTAGGCATTCCTATTGTAAAGAATCCTAGAGGGGCAGAATTGCTGCCTCTAGGGATCATACAATCAGAATCAGATTTTCATCTAAGGAGATTGTGGGGGGACCCAAATGAGGTATATAATTATAGAGATTTTAAATTAAAACAATCCACCTGTGCAATGTTTACTTACACAGACCTGATGTTTGATTTTGTTTTCTCCCTGAAGGATCTGACTTTTAAGCAGAAGTACCTTGTCGCTTTTACTGTGGGAGCTAAACAGAAAATGAACATTGATGCAGCAGTCAAAAAGGTTAATAAATTATTCAATTGTGATTATAACTATTCAGTGCATACTTACATGAATTGACGAATGGAATGAATGAATCCACAGTTCTCTAATAATTTTACAATACTTCTTTTCCATTACGATGGACGAATTGACGAATGGGATGAATTTGAATGGTCTAAACAAGTCATTCACATCAATGTTGGAAAACAAGCTAAATGGTAACATTCCAAACTCTAATTTTTCCATGAATTTAAATTATTCAAAGACACAAATTATTATTTAATTGAAGGTGGTATGCAAAACGATTCTTACACCCTGACATTGTGGATACATATGAGTATATATTCATTTGGGATGAAGATCTCGGACTAGAGAACTTTGATGCTGAAGAGTAAGCTTTTGTATCAAAAAAATTAACATAAAAGCATGAAAGAAACACATACAGATCATGAAATTTTATTTTCAGATATATAAAAATTGTGAAGAAACATGGGTTAGAGATTTCACAACCAGGAGTTAAATCAGAGAAAGAAATACTATGGAAATTGACAAAAAGACAAGAAAATAAAGAGATTCATAGGTGAGATTTAATTTTATGATCACTTTACAACATTAACAACAATAAGAAAACAAAATAATTGTTTGTGACATAGATACATTACAAAGCTATTCGGAAGATGTAGCATTAATCGACACAAGCCTCCATGTGCTGAGTATAAACCGCTTACACTTAACATTTCAATTCTAAATACTAATTATGATTTTATGTATTTAATCTTGTATTCTTATTGATAAATTCAATGCAAAGGATAGATTTGTCGAGATTATGGCCCCAGTTTTCACAAGAAAAGCATGGCGATGTGTCTGGTATATGATTCAAAATGATTTAGGCCATGGATGGGAGTTGGATTATGAATTTAGAAGATGCGTCGAGGTAAAATAAAACGATAATCAAGACTTAATTCTTCCCCTGATTAATAAGTTTTGGTTTAGTGAAAAATAATAATAATTAAGATTCCATTTTTGTTGATAGTCACCAAATGAAACAATGGGAATCGTAGATTCTCAATGGATTATTCATCAAAGTCTTCCAACACTAGGAGACCAGGTAAAGCCATGTAAATTAAAATAAATGACTTTAAATTTAAATTTCGAAACATTAGAGATTATTTTCATTCTGGCATTTTTTTTACATTTTAGGGTGTGGTAACTGAAGGAAAGAAAAAATGGCAATCGGTATGTCTATCTAATTAAATAAACATCAATTGAACATTTATTTTCATATATTATTAAACAATATTTACGACAAGTGGTATATTTTTTTCATTATTATTATCTTCTTTTGCTAATATTGTATTAGGTTCATGAGAGATGTTGGAAAGAGAGAAACATATTCAAGGAACGCCTTCATTTGGCTGACCTTAAAGATTTCAAAGAACACAGATGAATAATGATTCATGACTAAACCAACAGTACAACAAGAGTCAACTAGACAACAGCATTAATTCTTAATCAAAATTTGACATATTTTTAGTGTTACCGCAACTTTGCTAGGCTGAAATCTTATGATATAAATCCAAATTAATTAATAATCTACTCAAAATGCAACATTTTAAAATCTAACCCTAACACTAAATAGAATTTTTAGATTCTAAGGAACCGAAAAGCTTGGTGATAGCAGAGTACTTACGGATGTGATGTGGAGATTTGTAAAGAAGATCCTGAGCCTCGGAAAACCGCCCTTCTTTAAAAAAAGCTTTGAACAATATCAGATAAGCTGGAGGCGAAGGTGAATCCTTTGAATTCAAATGTCTCAAGAAATCCATGGCATTGTTGACAGTTCCAAACTTTGAGATATAAGGTGGAAAAGGTTCCGCAAATGGAGGTAACTTATGCTTCTTCATTAAAATAAGAAGCTCAAGTGCTTCTTCGAGTTTCCTCTCATCTAATAACTTCTCGATCAAATGCTTGAATGTTGCTTGTCGAGGCTTCAGATTGTTGTTTCTACTACACTCGCCCATTTTCAAGAATAGAACATGGGCATCAGTCACCCGATTAGCTTTGCAGAGACCTTTGACTGTGACGTCCAAAAGCATCCCATCGGGTTCGCAGTTCTTTGATACCATGTTAGTTAAGCAAGATAGAGCTGAATCAACCTCACCTTTAGAGAAATATCCTTCAATTAGAACTGTCCATGTTGTGACATCAGGCAAACACCCAGAGAGTTCCAAGGTATCCAAGACTTTACAAGCATCGTCTAATCGATTGAATTTGCATAGCCCAAATACTAATTGGCTATAAGTGATGTTGTCTGGTTCGAAACCTTCGGATTTCATCTTCACGATTACCTCAGACGCTTTCTCAAATGATCCGTGTTTGGTGAGTGATCTGAGAATGCCATCATACACTATTTTGGACTTTGTATGACCCTTGGCTTCATACTTGGACACCACACGGGAAACTAAGTCTAGATTCGGTGTGTCGTAGAGGGAGATTTGACGAAGAAGCAATCCACAATCGTGGATTGCAGGTTCATAGGGACTGTCCATCATGTGTTCGTAAAGAGAAACAGCATCTTCCAACCTCTTGTTCTTCATGAATATTCGCAATATCTTGACGTAAGTATCAATGTCTAATTCAATCCCTTTGAGTTGCATTTCCGTCAACATAGCCCAGAAGTCTTCTGAGGAATCATTCATTACGAGAACCCGTAGCATCAAATTATAAGAAGAAGACCCATGTTTGTAATCTAAAGGATTCCTTCGCTCCACCCATCGGAAAAACTCTAGAGCCTTCGAAGGACATCTGTGGGTTTTCAATTCTCTTAAAACCTCAACCACAGCTGAATCCGATAAAACCAACCCGATATTCGCCACTTCATTCTCCCAAAAATCATCCACTCCAACAATAGCATTCACAATTGTGGAAACAATAGCCTCCTCTTTCTTCCGAGAAACGAATTGTGTCAATTGAGTGGCATCTGAAATAAGTTTCTGATTCTTGAGAGATACCAATATAGAAAAATAGGATCCATCGTCAATGGACCATCCATCCTTCTCCATTCTCTTAGCGACTGACCAGAAGTGTTTCATGAAATCTTTGTGTGCGAGGGCCCTGAGGAGGCGAATATAGAATGTGGAGTTGGGTTTGAAGGAAGGAATAGCGGAGGCATGGTTGAAAAAAGCAAGAGCCTTGTCAGGATGGTGCTCTAGTTTCTTGAGGGCATATAAGAATGAGTCATGGTTGATAGTCGTGGATGATGGTGGAATTGGAGTTTCGACGGAAGTGGAGAAGAGGACGATTTCTCTGCTACGAGAAAATGCAGAGACGGTCGTCGAGAGAAGAATGCGACGGAAGACGGCGGAAGTAGAAGAAACGGAGAACATGATTTGGGGACGAAAATCAAAATGGGTTTTGTCGTTGAGAAAAGGTTTAAATATAGATTTTTTTCTGTGTATTTTTTGGTAAAACCTCTATACTTTCAATATAATAATTAAAACTCCAAAAAAAAAAGAATTGTAATAATAAAATAGATTTGGGTTGATTACACAAAAAACACAATTCAAACCTTGTACAACAAACAGCTTTGATCTCACTTTGGTAGTAAATCTGTAGTATAATTGCTATGAGTTACACAACCATGACTGTCGTTGTCGTCGTCGGTTCCTCATCCAACGGTCGTTTGCCGGACCGAGATTTAACAATCACCATCCCCTCCTCCTCCTCTGCCGCCACCTCAAGGGCACGATCAGGATTGCTCCGAACTGTGCTACACCGTTCAAGTACAATCACGCCCACAGCCTCATCTTCTTCTTCCTCCTCCGACGAGTCGGAAACTCTAGAATCGCTATAAGAAACCGTGCTATCGGAACCCTCTGGGTTTAGAAATAAGCAAACTGCAGCACAATCGTCAATTTTAGAAGTTGGATACTTGTACTTCCACGCACGAACAGCTGACTCAACCAAGCACCGAGCTGCAGAAGCTCGACTCGGAGCTGAAACAACTACTTCAACAACCTTTGAGTTTGATAGCACATCCCAAACCTGCAATTATCAATTCACCATTCATGACATCTATTTCTTTCTTAACACACACACCTCAGGAAAGAGGGGGGAAAGCTTACACCATCAGTAGCCAAAACGACAAACTCATCTCTATCAGAAAGATGTCGGTAAGAGACATCAGGGACGGAGATCAATCCAAAATCTTTGAGACAGAAATCACCGAAAGCTCTTGCCATTGCCAACCCAGGGGAGTCATTATCCGGTAGCCATACCCGTGGGACCTTGGGCTCGTCTTGAAGAGCAAAGACACGGCCTTTGCAACTCTTGATTCGCTCTTCTTCCTCTGTAAATTAACCATTCATTAAATCAATCAATCAATAAATAAATAGGCATGAAAATGTTGATATATTTAGAATATCATTACTTGGCAGATTTGGTTTGAGATCAACAGTCAACTGAACAGCAGTGAAAGAGTTATTATCTCTATGATTTCTTGTCCCCAAAATAGCTCTTGAATCACCAACATTCCCAATGATTAGATCTTGGCCCTGAAGATCAGTACAAATTATAAGAAGAATAAAACTTGATCGATCGAAAACTAATTCACCTGTTTAATCAGAGTGACCGCCGTCGTTCCACTGCAGAAGGAGTCGATATTCGAATAAGCTCTCAGCTCTGTATCGACGGATTTGAAGGCGGTAAGGAATGATTCCTTGAATTTCGTAAAGATCTCTGGATACTTGATTTCCACTTCTTCTTTTTCCAATTCTAAGACATGTGTGTCAACAACTCCTTCGGATTCTAATTTGCACATCTGCCTATCGAATTCTTGTTCTTCCGTGGAATTGAGACTTTCTCCAGGTGTGGTGGAGCTGTTTAGTTGAGAGATGAGTTTCAGTGGAAGTGTATCTCGAACTCTTCTAGCAACCAAATGGCCATATGGTCCATGTCCATCGAACACGCCGCAGAAAACCGTATCGTCTCTCGATAAAAACTTCTGAATCAAGAACAAATTGTGGGATGTGAGATTGATCAATTGAAAATATTTTCAAAATACCCAAATTCCTTAAACAAACAAAAAAAATAAACAGACAGACAGACAGAAAAAGACCTCCCAAGTGATCATGGCATCCTGATTAGTCCCCTTTCTTCCCTGCTGAGTGAAAAGCGAAGTGATATCAGTCGACCCATTGAAGAACAACCTCTCAGGAATCTTATGCAGTTGCTCCGATTCATCTTTTCGAAACGAAGAGGATCCTCCCCGTTTCTTCTTCTTCTTCCTCTTCTTCAACCCTTTACTACATCTCCGCCCATCACCACTTCCGGTAGACCGAGGGGTGTCGAGAGACAGACAGGATCCCATGAATCCAAGTATACATCCAGAGGAGGATCCCTCCTCCTCCTCCTCGGTTCGACTTGAGGAATCCGTTGGGAACGGCAACAAAAACAATAACGAGATCTCTTTGTTGGTCCAGAATATGAACAGTGAAATGTGCAACCATCGAAGAACAGCACCGCGCCACTCGCCGAAACTGTGTGTCGGTGGAGACTGGAAAGGAAGAGGGAGTGTCAAAAGGGGGGAGAGAGACAGAGAGATCAGTCTAACCTCGCTCTGCTATGTATGTGTAGAAAACTAGAAATTGAAGAAACTAGAAAGGTGATGGAATTTTTTTTTCACAATTTTGATGTATATTTGAAAATCGAAATAGTGAAATCTCTTAATATATTAAAAAATAAAAATTTTGATGAGCAATTCTTTAATGATTAGTCCATGTTTTTCATTTTTCTTTGACTAATACATTGGGATTAAAAAAATATGAATGTCTCATGACAGAAACATGAAAGGACATAACTCTATATAGTCAATAATTTTCAGATACGACCGCGCGTCAAGATACGCCCTGCATATTCTGTTTTTTAATTTTTAATCCAACTGCAATAACGTACTACATAAAGCATTAATACATATACGACGAAAAAAATGTACAACAAAAGACACTAACTCATATATGACGAAATATCGATATAATGGTTAAGATTTTTTTTGACATATTGAAATTCGACGCACAGTAAACTTGTCTAATTTAATTAACCTTAATTAAATGAAAAACTTAAACATGTCACAAAGTAATTAACATTTTTAATACAATTTGATAAAATTCTGGAAAAAATTAATGTTATTAAATATCAGCAATGCTGCCTAAACTAAAGGAGTAAAAAAGGACCAAAAATTGTTAATTTCGATAAAATAGGAAAATTATCAGAATAATTAAATACTATATAGAAATAAAAATCATTGCCCATTTGCCAAATGGGCAAAAAAAAAACCATGTAATCCATGTCCCATGATTCCATTTCCCTTGTGGAGCCAGCTTACTACTAGCAGAAGCCTCCAAGATATCTCCATGACCATGTCTCATGAATTAGGGCTGTTCATCACATGTATTTAGCGTGTAGGTACAAAAAAACACAAAAGAGCCCACTAATGACAGCTATCCAACAGAGAAGATAAGAAAGACTCTTAAAGTTTATACGATTAAAAGTCTTAACTTATTTTTAACTACTTTCAGCTTATCCAGTATTCCTCCCTCCCTCCCCAGTTTATACGATTATAAGGATTTTTTAAAATTTAAACAATCAGAAATAGAATTCATAAGCAATTAATTAGGAATACTTTTTATTCAAAATATATCAACCTTCCTTCTTATTTGTTCTCATACTCATTTAAATGAATGACAGTTGAGACTCAAGTTGGATGGATAAAAACGGTTAGAAACAAAACTCTAATAGTAAAATGTCGGTAGATGATTCATCTCATTTATATGACTCACAGGAAAAAAAACCTAACCAGAAATGTAAAATAAGACTCGCCAACAAATTAACAACACACAGAGAAATAGGTGATCCAGAAATTCAGTAGTTGGAAATTAAATTCTCATTCTTCCTCTTCAGCTTCCTCAAGCCACTTCACAAATGGCTCCAGTGCTTTTACAAAGGTTTGCCTACAATATTAAAAGTTTCACATTGATAAAAATTATGAATACAGAGAAGTTTATTTCTGGCATACTTCTCTTTCTTTCTAGAATGCTTATTTATGATGTTCATTGATGATATGATACCAATTGAAATACATGTTAATTGCTCTTTTAATTTGTAAAAAAAAAGGAATAACTCGATGCCTTGTAAATTAATGCCCTATCCTCGTTTCATTAACATGGCAAACACCGAAACATGAAACACTCTTTTTAAATTGATATTACGTAGGGTCCATGTCATTTTTGGAATACCTTTTTCTAAAGAATGGATGATATATGGAGCATGCCACATTGTCACGTGAAAAGACAATCAAGATTGTGAAATCCTGATTGTCTCCAAGCCCAATGTGCCAATGTTCCCAAACAAGATTAAGCAATGTGCAGCGATGTCAGTTCATTTTTTTTAAATCAATGTGATAATTGATCAATTTAGTGATTGTGATGTGGTGTCTGACTAGTGTCTGTGTGTCTGACTAATGCATCACCTATTGAAAAGAGGCTGATAAAATTTAAGATTATAAAAATAAGGATAGATTCTAGTAAGATAAATATATGAGAAGAGATAAGTCATCAAACTATAACTACTCTCAAAACTATAACTACTCTCAAAACTATATAATTACAATTTACAACAACATATTTAAAAACCAGGCAAAGACTAGCTAAAGGTACAAGGGATCATTTGCCAAGAAATCAGAAATAGGATTTCCCCCACCTACTTCTCAAATTGAACAAGGAGAACTTATTTATACCATGAACCTAATTTTCATTGGCCAATCAATCAAATGAAAATCAAGCCCTAACCCATTCCCAAGAAAATGAGGAGGGATTATTATCATAACAAGATCATGAACCATCAAGTTGTTGTGTGTGTAACACATCTTGCTATGTGTGGTCTCCTTGTTATCTACCAGCCCCTTCCAAATATAGGGTTGCTCATTCTGTTTAAAAAAACTATTTTTGAAGTTTAGAAGAACTATTTTTGATGCTCATTCTACCACGGATTTTTTTATATGAATTTATATGTTGTGTGAAACAAGGAAATTGGTCTAAAATCCCCAATCTCTGTTGCACTTCGGAATCTTAGTGATTTCTCAGGAATCTTAGTGATAAAACAATGTTCCGTCTAAAGTAGGAGCCTCCCATGACTGAAAAAGAACCACACTGCTGGTGTGAAATCCTTCCCAACTATTTTAAAAAAATGTGTCACTAAACCCATCAGGCCAGGGTGCTTTATTGCTTGGCAAGCCTGTCAAGGTATCCCCGATCCTATCATTAGAAGGAATAGATTTTATGCAGTCTTTAACCACATAGGGAATTGATCCATTGAAGTCAGGAATCTGTCTAGGGAACTGTCTAAAACCAATACCCTCGTCAATTAGTCTCTGAAATAACCTATCCACAATCAGTAGCCTCCCTTTAGAGACATTAGGAATTAAGATACTACATATACCCCCAAACCTACCCACAATCAGTAGCATCCCTTTAGAGACACTTAGGATATTACATATCCCCTCATGCCAATAGGACTCCATATTCAACGACTACGTTGAGAAATGGAAGAACTCAACCCTTGACAGAGGAGGCTTATGTTACCTCGACTTCAGGTCCCCCCAATAATGTAACAAGATTGTAATCATTCAAACCTACCTAGTTGATATCAAAGTCCTCTGCCAAAGGAATGGGGGCTCCTTTGAGATTTTCTATTTGTGTTATAATAGAATTGGAAACTTCAATGCCTCATAATGTTTGCATATGGGACCTAAGATCTGAATTCTAACTAAACTATAAGGAAGGCACCTATCAAGTCCACTTCCTGACTATATCGAACTACATCAAAAGGGCTGACTAGATGTGGAAGATCATAAATGACACCTTGATGTTCATCAGCAAGGAGAAGACAACCGTCATGGCGTCATCCGCAAGGAGGTAATACGATGCGTCCCTCAATGGGCCCTCCTCACCGACCTTAAATAATAAATCTGGAGCAATATGCATGTTCATCACTCTTAGAATTCCCCTCAAAGTTAATTACATATGATTGAAATAGAACCATGGCTTCAAGCTGTGTCGTGATAGATTTCGTCAACAAACTCCCAACCAAAATTCCAATCATCCTCACCAAGAATAAACATGAAACACTTGACGTCAAAGATAAGTACAAGACAATCTATGATCTTAAGGACTTCCCTTAAGTATTCACAATTGAAAAATAGGTGACCGGTGGATCATATTTTCCATATGGTCTGAACTTGCACCCTCCATGCACTTAGTGACGTGACATCCTCCACCACAATACCAGTTTTTGCATATCCTCCGACCTTCTCTAATGCACTCCTGAGAAAATTAAAACCATCCATCACAGCCCATGGATGGGCCAACAGGCCAAAGCCCAAAATTCATTAGTCTAATGAAGTCCCTTGATATGTCCAGACTCCAGACAGTCCAGTGAATAGGTTCCATAATACGACCCATAGATAGCGGTAAACCAGCATAGGAATCACTCTACATTCTGAACAAGAACAGACAACCATTGTCTATGAGTGAACGTGTGTATCAAGTGCAAAGTGCCTAACCTCCACCGACTGACCCCAAACAGATAGAATCAAGCTTGAAAACCTTATGAAGTAACCCCCATAGAGTATCACAACCTCAAATGGTGCAACACATCCATCTTCCAGCAACACTGGAAGATTGAATTACATCGACAACAGCACACAGGCACACATTCATTACATCAACAAATTTCAGTTCAAGACCTTTTTAAAATATTATCCTCCTGTAATGGCAGAAAAGTCAGCTTCACAAAACTCGAAAGCTTGGCAGGTATCGCAGATGTCAAACAAACCAGCAACCTCAAACCATTTCTATATGGAGGGCGACCAGAAGCAAGATTCTTCTTCCTATGGACAAGTATTTCATCATCGTCCAACACCTTGCCAGTCACTCCAAGAACCGAATCTCCAGGCATAACAAAGAGAAGATTTTCAAACGGCCATCAACCCTCACAGAGGAAGATGTGAGTAAGAGCATGGTTTTAAAAGCGGCGCTTAGCGCAAAAAAGCGAAAAAGCGTTTTTTTTGGGGCGTTTTTTTTTTGACCGGGCAGGTGGGTCGGGTCAGGTTGGTAGGTAATCCACTAACCCATTTAAAAGATCTTAAAACTCTTTTCTTTCTGTTAAAGTAAATATTAGAGTAAATACAATTATTTGCTCTAATTAGTTAAAGTAGAATTACTTTACTGTTTCACTTTATTTCTGTTATATATTGTACTGATCCACTACCTCAAGGTAGTTGAGATCTACTTTTTTACTTTTCCCAGCCTATATATTCAATAGGCTGTGGCTAATGCAAATCACGGTTTACATTGCCAATCTTCTAGCAACATTTATTCATTTCATATCTTTGATATGGTATCATCGGCCAGTCAATCTTCAGCTTCCGCAACCACCGGCAATCAACAATCGTCAGCAACAATGTTGCACATGAAGGCTCCAAAATGTATCGTTCTCGACGATACAAATTACTTCAGCTGGTCTGCTTAGTTCGCCACCATGCTGAAGGGATTCAATCTCACTCGCTATGTTGATGGGAAAGTCACTATCGTGGCAGATTCCCTGGAAGATCAGCAAGATTCACTTATCAGAAGCTGGATCTACACCTCGCTATCATCATCGATTATGCCGCAGGTAGCTGCTCTTCAAACTTCTGCAGAGGTCTGAACTACGCTCCAATCTCTATTTGCATCAGGTTCAGAGACTCGTCTCCTATACCTGCGGCAAAATCTTCAAACAATCAAGATGGGAAATGATGTAGCACATCCATAATAGCACTAGGAAAGAGGCCATTTCCTTTAAATCAAACATGGACCAAAAACCCATTTCCTTTAAAGAAGGCCCATCATTACATGGAGAGTATATATATGGAGAATAGAGGATGGAATTGGCAGTTTTTGATTTATTTGCTAAAGTTGTTATTTCCTGGACAGGTAATAAACCTTCTATCTTCTCTTTCTCTTCTCTTGTATTTTCTGGTGGATTCCAGTGTTTTTCCCTCATCTTCTGTGGATTCAGAAGATTTATCAAGCACCTGATCTTCACTAAGATCAGCTGCATCAGGAAACCTAACAATCATTGAATACTTGAAGAAAATAACGTTGATGAGAGATCAACTATCATGTGCTGAAGAACTTCTCAAGGATTCACAAGTGATTCTCATCACGTTGGGAGGTCTTGGATCAGAATTCCAGTCTTTCAAAACCTCTATCACCACGAGGTTTGATCACAACATGAAGTTCCTGGAATTTCAACAATTAATCCTGGATCATGACCTGGAACTAAAGAAGGATGCTACTTCTCTTCATCCCGAGGTCAATGCGGCTGCAAAATCTCCTGGTTTTTATCGCCAAAATGCTCCGGGAGGGCTGAACAAGGATATTTGGTGTCAAATATGTTCAAAGAAAGGTCATATCGGGAAGAATTGTTACAACAGGATTAATCTCTCTCGTTTTCCTCCGGATCATCGCAGAACACTGTCTCCCAATGGTCCTGGTCAGTACTCTGACAGCAAAACTCCTTCTGCCAACATGATCAGATCTGGTTCAGGGGGAAATGCTAGGTGGTATCAGGATTCGGCAGCAAACTCTAGTGTGACTCAATCAGGTATAAATCTCCACTCTATACGTCCATATACAGGGTCTGAATGTATTAGGACTGCCAATGGTGAAGGTATGGAGATTACTCACTTGGGAAGAGCAGAATTCTCTTGTCAAGGATCTGATTTTATTCTTAATGATGTTCTAGTAGTTCCAGATGCTAACAGGAACCTCATATCTGTCAAAAAAATTTGTAAAGATAATCATGTGGCTATTGAATTTAATGAACAGCAATCCAAGGTCATGGATCGGGAAACTAAGAAAGTTCTCACTGTGGATCAAGAGGAGGATGAATTTATCCAATGTCACTCTCAATAAAACACCCACCTGAAGTTTCTATGGTGGAGAAATCAAAAGTGTCAAGTGAGGTGTGGCACTGCTGTCTAGGACATCTTAATTTTAAATCTGTATTATCTTTAATTAAGAGAGGTCTGATTAGTTCAAGTTGTAACAAAGTAGAAGATTGCACATATCCATTGGAACTGATCTATGCTGATATTTGGGGTCCCTCTCCCACTCTTTCAATTGATGGCTTTAAATATTTTATTAATTTCGTTGATGCTTACACCAACCATAATTGGATCTATCTCTTGTCCAATAAATCACAAGTTTCTGAGGTGTTTGATAACTTCAGAAAAATGGTGGAATTACAGTGTGGTCATCCAATCAAACAATTACAAACTGATAATGCTCTGGAATTTAAGAAACTCTCAAGGCATCTTGAAGGATTGGGTATTATTCACAGATTTTCTGTTCCTTATAGCCATCAACAGATGGGGAGTGTGGAAAGACGTCACAGACACATAGTAGATACAGCAATCACTATGCTGGATTTTTGTTCTCTCCCTGATCAATTCTGGTCTTATGCAGTAGTGGCAGCAACACATATATATAATTTGAATCCAACCACCACACTTGGAAATATATCACCATTAGAGGCTTTATCTAACAAAATTCCAGACTATGACAAACTCAAGGTGTTTGGATCAAGATGCTTTCCTTGTCTCAGAAATCAAAGAGAAAATAAACTTTCACCAAAATCTAAACCTTGTGTATTCCTTGGATATCCAAGGAACCAAGATGGTTATCTCTGCTATGACCCTGTGGATCATAAGTTATATGTCTCCCGTGATGTCAAATTTGTGGAGGGAGAATTTTCTCTCAATCAAATGCTCAAAGGAAAAGAACCAGCTCCAAAATCAGTCAGCTCAGGCTCAATTATAACTGAATCAGGTGGTCCATCTAGTGCTGATATAACAATTATATCAGGCAGGAATCCAAATCTGGAATCAGATAATGTGTCTCCCTTCACTCTCACTGACAACTCACCTCCGGTGAACGTCGAAGGGGAATCTCAAGCCAGTGATTTACAAAATCAGACTTCATCAGGTGAAACTTCTCATGCAACAGAGCAAGTTCAGGACACCACACCTCCTCTCACACCACCCACATCACCAGAGCAAGTTCAGGATACTCCAATCTCTGGCTCCCTTTATACACCATCTCCCACTCCAACTGACAGTGGAAATGAGGATGGTGAGGAAATTGAGGTGGTCCCAAGAAGAACCAGAGCAGCAAGTAGCATTATCAAACCTCTGAAATATAATCCAAGTTTTGTTTTATCTGTACAAGCAAGTAAAATCCAAATTCCCAAATCACCTAAGCATGCCCTCGAAATTACTGAATGGCAGCAGGCCATGAAGGAGGAATATGAAGCTTTGGTAAGGAATGAAACATGACAGCTAATTCCCAGATCTATGGAAGATAACATCATCAACACAAAATGGATTTTCAAGGTCAAATCCAAAGATGATGGGACTGTTGAAAGGTATAAAGCCCGTCTAGTGGCTAATGGAATGAGACAGATAGAAGGATTTGATCATACCCATACATTCAGTCCAGTTATAAAAGCCAAATCAGTCAGAATCGTTTTAACAATGGCTATATCTAATGGATGGTCATTAAAACAAATTGACATCTCTAATGCATTTTTGCATGGTAAGCTGAATGAAAGAATAGTAGTATCACAACCACCTGGATATATTGATAATAAATTTCCAGATCATGTGTGCCTACTGCAAAAAGCCCTATATGGGCTCAAGCAGTCTCCAAGGATGTGGTACACCAGATTGAAGGATTTTCTTGTTTCTGTCTCCTTTAAAGAATGCTCGTCTGATCCATCACTGTTCATCCTTCTTCAACAAAACATTAAGATTTTTCTATTTGTTTATGTTGATGACATTGTCATCACAGGATCAGATAACATCAGAGTACAAGAAATCATTCAGAAAATGAGTAAAGAATTCACACTCAGAGAACTGGGTGATCTCAAATATTTTCTTGGAATTCAAGTCAATCCTATAAAAGAAGGATTACATCTGTGCCAGCAACAGTACTTGTGCAATTTACTGAGAAGCTGCAATTTTGATCATCTAAAACCCTCAATTACACCCATGGGTGATCTCAAACAGTTATTTATTGACAGTCCACCAATTGCTGATCATGGTGAGTATAGGAGAATCATTGGATCTCTCCAATATCTCACACTCGCAAGACCAGACATACAATTTGCTGTCAATAAACTCTCCCAATTTATTGCTGCTCCTACAGAAGTTCACTGGACTGCAGTCAAGAAATTAATGAGATACCTCTCAGGTACTCAAACAACTGGTATTATTCTTGGAAGGACAACAGACTTCTCCATCACTGCTTATGCTGATTCTGACAGGGCAGGGGATATAAGTGATAGGAAAAGTCAAACTGGATTGTTAATATTTATTGGAAGTACCCTGGTGGCTTGGGCATCCAATAAACAGACCACTGTCTCCAGATCTACCACTGAGGCAGAATACAGGGCAGTGGGTACAGCAGTTGAACACATGGAATCCGTAAGATCATTACTACAAGAACTTGGGGTGGAAGTTCCTCTTCCAATGAAAATTTTTTGTGACAACTTGAGCACCACGTTTATTGCTCAAAATCCAATATGTCACACAAAAATAAAGCACACTGCTCTTGATTTCAGTTTTATAAAAGAAAGAACAGAGAACAAGTCATTACAAGTTCTGCATATCAGTGGTGACAAGCAGTTGGCGGATATTCTGACAAAGCCATTGAGACCTGCCCTATTCTTAAATCTAAAGCCCAAACTTGTGTATCAGGCTCCACAAGTTTGAGGGGGAATGTTAAAGTAAATATTAGAGTAAATACAATTATTTGCTCTAATTAGTTAAAGTAGAATTACTTTACTGTTTCACTTTATTTCTGTTATATATTGTACTGATCCACTACCTCAAGGTAGTTGAGATCTACTTTTTTTACTTTTCCCAGCCTATATATTCAATAGGCTGTGGCTAATGCAAATCACGGTTTACATTGTCAATCTTCTAGCAACATTTATTCATTTTATATCTTTGATATATAGGAAGAGAATTTTTTTTGACGAAGGAGGGTTTATTTGGTCAAACAATTCAATTGGTCCAACAGCTAGGTTTAGTAAACTGGATAGAGCCTTCACTAACCTTCCCAATGGATTGAGTTTTACAGAGGTAATTCCAGTGATCATCCACAATGATCATATCCTTCTCTTCTGAGAAAGACGGAAAACCTTTTAGACTGTATGACTCTTGGCTAGACAATGAAGAATTTAGAGCCCTGGCCAGGGAGGGAATTAACACACCGGTTTGTGGTAATGGACTCTTCAGGCTACAACAAAAGTTAAAGAGGGTCAAAGCCCTGGCTAAAGAATAATCAATGAAGTTGGGTAATTCTTTGAAGCAAGTAGAAGAGACTAAGAAGGATCTAGATAAGGAAGCCTCCCTCCTTATCAAGAGTCCTCGCTCTGAATTCCTACAAGAAAAAGTATAGAATATGCAACCCTGCAAGTAAACCTGAAGTGCAAGATATATATTGAGGAGGTTGATCTTAAACAGAAATCCACAGTGAACTGGTTAAAGCTAGGAGACACTGATACCAAGTTAAAAGACCTTCACCTACCTGGGTATCCCCATCTCAGGTAAAAGGAAGAGTTTTAGACAATGCATTGGCCTAATTCAACCTATGGAAAAGACCCTGGCTAGATGGAAAGGCAGGTGTTTATCCTATGAGGTAAGATACAACTAGTAAACTAGGTCTTTGCTGGTATATTCTCATATTGGATAAATGGTATTTCCTTGCCCAACTCGGTTATTACTAAAGTTAGACAAAATGCTTATAACTTTATCTGGGAAGGAAAAAATCCTCTCCTTGAGCTAGGATTGTCCTTCCTAAAGAATTAGGAGGACCAAGGGTCAGGAATTTTGAAGCCTCTTCTTATGCCCCTAACATAAAGAGAGTGCACTATTTTTGGTCCAATGATGAATCTATCCTATCCCTCTGGATTAGAGATAGGTCATAGGTACACTAAGGACAGGAGCTTGGAAGCCTTGGATGACATCCAAATCTCTCTTACTAGGGATTCCATCATGTGGAAGAATATTATTAAGTGTAAGGTTGATATTGATAGACTAATGGGTTGTGGTAATAACCACAACATAAGTCTGAGTGGTTTGACAATAGGGAGTTCTTTGCAAAGGTTTTGTAACTATTGACGAGGGTGGATTTCTCACCAGTGTCAGACTAGTTGATCTCATGGTTGGTCCGTCACCAACCAGTCGATCGTCTGACCTATAAGTGCAGGAGTCCTACCAGTCGATCGACCGGAAGCTATGGATCTTCAGTCGCACGCTCCACTCCTCTGCTCGGAAAGAGGTCAGACACTTGAAATTCTATCTCAAGTGATCAATCCGACCCCTATTTATAGATTTTCAGAGGGGAGAATGGTCTAGTCACCATAGGAGTGGTCGATCCTAAAGGTGGTTGATCCACTCTTGGTCAGTCGTTGGAGCTAACCAACCAAGATGGATCGACCTCTTTCAAGTCGACCGGCCGGAATTCTAGTCGACTGACCTAGAATTCTGGTCGATTTCCCGTAGAGTGGTTCATCTTCCCATAAGTCTCCATCTCGTCTATAAACGTGGATGGAACACTTAATTCTAGCTTGGCTCAAAGCCCAAGGCTTGTTTGCGATATCCAATCTTCCTCGAGCTTCTGGGGCCTCGTGTTAGTAACAAGCGCCTGAGGACCTATTTTTCAGGTTGTGCTTGTACCGGACCTAGTATCATCAACTACCCTAGACAGATTGGCCCCTTAGCAAAAGATATCTGGTCCAAAAAAACACCAAATTCTCAATCTTCCCATGGAGGCTAAGATGGGGATACCTTCCATCCTTTTGTATCCTCAGATTATGGGGGTCCCTGCCATGGTTCCGGATGCGCCTCTGCGTGATGCGCCACCACACCACTTGGAGCACTTGAGCTTTTGCGCCAGTGGCATTTTCGTAAATATTTAAAAATAAGGGAAATTCATATATTTTTTATATATCAATTCTAAAATATATGCATGCCAATAAAATAATTAATTAAATTTTTTAGTTAAAAATATATTGGATAGAAAAATTATTATAATACATATATTTATTAATTATTATAACACCCTATAATTCATTGTAACACTATAATTTATTTAACACATGTACACTTTATTTAATCCCACATTGATAGAATTCAAAAAGTACAAAGAATACTCTATAACCAAGGTTTTTCAGGCAACCAGGCGATGTTTGGGTGCGCATGTTGCATATGCGAGCGCCTGGTCGCATATGCGACATTTTTTTTCAATATACCCCATGTATTTTCTATATTTTATATAATTCCCTGATATTATAAGTCATAATAAAAATCATAATTAAAATAATATAGTGATTAATGATACTTAAATATAGAACATACAATTTCTGATCATAAGTCAAGTCAGAACTTACATAAAACCTGAAAATAGTTCCAAAATAGTTGACAAAAACCTCCGGTGTGCTATAAGGAGAGGTCCAGCGAGGTCATAGGAGCTCCAGCGAGGTGAGAAGAGAGGAGGAAGATATGGATTTCCGTTTTTTTGGAGATGAGGAGGGTGGCAACGGTTTAATATTTAGATTTATGGTTTTGGGGTTATATATAGGATTTGTTATTTGTTTATTTAATTGGGTATTTTTTTTAAGGTCCTTAAGTTGTTACAAAATAATACTATTCATTATAATTTTTTAAGTTTTAAGTTTTTTATTGGGTCGGGTTTAGCCGGATCCAGCTAAGACTCGTAAATAGGCGACCCCCCAAATATGCGATGGGGGGATTGCTCCTGGTCGCATATGCGACAGATCAAAAAGCTTGTCTATAACAATAATTTATTTAACACATGAAAACTTTATTTAGTCCCACATTGATAGAATTCAAAAAGTACAAAGAATACTTTATAATTTATTTAACTACACTTTTTTAGTCCCACATCGATAGAATTCAAAAAACACAAAGAAGGTTGGTCTATAAATAAAGATTCATTTTGTCTAAAACAAATATGAAGTCTGAAGAGTGGGAGGAGCTTATATTAAAAATAATATAACTCTTTTCATGACCAATGTATAAATTTTTGGCATAAAAATAAATTTTTGGCCTTAAAATAAATTTTTAGTCTTAAAATAATTTTTTTAGAATCCGACCCGGATCCGGCTAAGGAAGATGCGCCAGGCGCATCTCCTTGGGAGGTCGCATATGCGCGCACATCCGGAACCATGGTCTCTGCTCCTAGCCTTTGCATTCTTTGTAACCAGGAGCATGAAACCATTAGCCATATCTTTTTCAACTGTCCTTTTTCCAAACACATTCCTATAGCTTGCTCTGAATATCAAACTTTTTCAAGAGACCATGCGGTCATGCGATGGCCTTGGTCGCATGACCGCCTGGGGCGCCTAGGCGTCGCCTAGGAGGTGGCTAGAGCTCGCCGGAGTTGGTGGTCGATGTTTGCCGGAAGTGCACTTCCTGGTCACCAGAGGTGACCTAGTAGGTGGCCAGAGGTGGAGGAGAAGGACTGAAAATTGGGTTAGGGTTAGGGGAGAAGGGAAGAAAAGAGAAGAAATAGGGAAAAAAAGAGGAGTTAGGGTTTTAAAACCCTCACCCTCTATTTAAATTAACTTAAATGGGCTTTTGGGTTAGGCGGATCCGCCTAACCCGCTCCAGCGCATGGTCGCATATGCGACGCCTAGGCGTCGGCGTCGCATGAAAAAGCTTGTTGAATATACTAACCATGTTGTTTGGAAGAATAAGAACTTGCAGGTACCAAAGGGCTGGTGACATTAGATTGGATGATGTCCTTGACTGCGCCCAATCTCTAAGGTATGGCTCTAACTGGTTGGAGACTCCTCTAGACATTAATTGGGGGTATCACATGGCACATGTGGAAGGAGAGAAATAGAAGATGGAAAACTGACAGTTTCAAATAAGAGGATGTGGTTGTAGTCAAGGACCCAAAAATCTGCTTTGAGGTTAAAGCCAAGCCACGTGATTTGGGCTTGGCTGAAGTCAATGACATGAGACAGTGGCTAGGATCATAATTTTGTTTTGTTATTATTTGATTTAATTTTATTCTATTGCTATCCCTAGAGAACACAGTCTGCTCAACAGCAGTGCTTACCCTGTTAAGGAGGCGATCTTTTTATGCTTTATTGGTGTATATTGTAATATTGGGTCTTCGTTTCTAATGAAATTTTATCTTCATAAAAAAACAATATAATATCTGAATCAAAGTATACATACCAAAATAATGACAGACATACCTTTGTTTTCTTTAACCTAGACCTATTCTCCAAACACCATGTGAGAGCGGGCCCCACCTGTTTGTTCTTTAGGCCATCAATAACATTTTTGGCATCAAGGAAGACATCAATATCTACAAGTTCCTATAAAAAAAAAGCACATATAACAACATATAGTTAGGAATTTGTAACCAAAAAATGAACGATTAAAGTTTTTTTTTATAAAATAACAATGAAAGAGTGTTTTGATTACATGAAGATACAATGAATTACATAAAAGAGAAGCAAAAGAGAAATGACAATAACCCATTGACTCTTTCGAATTAGCTATGTAATACTTGGAGAAATAACTTGACATTTGTGGCAAGAGATGAATGGAAAGCAGGAAAACTGAAAATTTCAGAACTGAGGGAGTGGTTATTGATGAGATCATTATGGACTGCAAGCTTAGATTTAACGTCAAGGATAATCCCCTTGACTTGGGTATCCTTGAGAGTTGAGACTGTTGCTAATTGACATTGGAAGAGCTAATACTTGTGATCTATCTTTCTGTCCTATGCATTTATGGTTATCTGTTTTTTTATCGTGTTACAAACAAAAATGTGTGAATGAGTGAATATATACAAAGTATAAACTCATAAACATTATGTTAGGTTGGGCTAATTCTAACCTTATATATATACACACACACATAGTGAAATGAAGTCGGCGTTGTCTAGTTATTCTAACCTAGTCATTTGTACCAAGAATTTAAATTTAACACAAAGCTAACAAGGCATTTAATTTAGACCAATAAATCAGTTAGTCCACAAACTAGGTTGAGTAGGTTAGACAGAGCATTCACCAATCTGTAATGAATAGAGGTTTGATCACACTCTAAAGTCTAAACTGGAGTTCTATAGGGGAAGGGAAGTACAAGTGAATGAAGTGATCATGCCACTATGGTCATAACATTCTCTGTCTCTGAGAAGGGTAGGAAGCCTTTTAGGATCCAACTCCTGGCTGATATCAATACCAACATCTGTGGTAATGGATTGTTTAGGCTGCAGCAAAAAGTCAAAAAAGTCAAATCTCTAGGCAAGGAATGTTGTTGTATGTGATTCCCCTAGAGGATGTTGCCTACTCCTGAGTAGTGTTGTTTGTGAAGGGAATTTTATTTTTCTATTTATATCTGTAAAACTGGGAAAAACTAAATACATTTCTAATGAAAATTTACCTTTAACAAAAAAATTACCTGTATATTAGAGGTTTCAGCAAGCTTTGTGGCAGTATCATAGCATGACAATCTGAGCAAGTAGTCCACAAGAATACGTTTAAACCTGGTATTATCAAAATCAGTTCGATTCTCCACATTCACTGTGCCCAAATGTTCAAGTCTTGCTCGGCACCTTTGCACTTGCAAGCTTTCAGTCAAATTTCCCTCTTCAAGCTGTTAAAACAAGAGATGACAACATGAATCAGGTGAGAAGAATATCATCTTGTTCTATTAAACAATTCATAATTAAATGAAACAAACTAATTTTTTTTTATTCCTGCTTGCCTATTATGCAATATGGAAGAAGAATCTAGAAGTCATCTCTTCTTTAACTGCTCTTATTCCAGGTCTCTTCTAATTCCGTTGGTTGAGCACTTGAATTTCGCCTTCTGAAGAATAATGAATATTCCAGTTCCCACCCATGTAGTCCAAATATTAGATTATGGGATCTTACGGAGGATGCACAAAAATTCACACCACTCTCCCCCTTGGAGGCTACTATGGAATGTTATTGGGTGTTTGTCGTAGCATATATAAACAAAAAGAAATAAAAGATACAGACAACACATTAGTAGGCTTCTTGAGGTAGTCTTTAAGAATATCAGTCTCTCCTTTGATCCGAAGTGTTACAAAAAGAGTTGTTGACACCCTTTGGAAACTTCTATGATGGAAGTATGGGAGACCAACCTCCTAAGGCAGAGTATCTAATTACTTTAAAACTAGACTACATAGCTAATGAGAGAGAATCAATGAGGTTTTGCTCATTTCTTTTTACTTCTATTTGTATTTTTATTCTCTATTTTGTAACATGGGGATTATCTTTTTTTAATGAAATTTAATTGCTTTCAGAAAAAAAATTATTTATAACAAATAAGCTAGAAAAAAGTCGGAAGGGATAGCTAAAGTTGCATTTTGATAATAAAATTGAATGAGGATCAGTCGTCAGATTTCTTCCTGGAGAATATTTCTCCCGAAGATTCTACAATTCTAATTTGGTTCATCTCGGCAAGATCCAACATCAGTTCAGGTATATTTTGGTCTACATTACTTCTGTTTTCCAAATAAACTAGAAGAAGTAAAAATTCCAAAAAAAATGCCAAAATCCAAGAATTAACCAATTAAAATTGGAAAACAAAAATAAAGGAGGAGACATCTCCCTTTTTTAGTTCAATCTATAGGATAAAATCATATTCTCCCTAAATCGGCAAGAATCAATAAAGGTAGGTTGATGATGAATCCTAACAACAAAATTTACAAAAAAAATCATAATTACCACGACAAAGAGGGATTCCAAAAAAATCTAACAAGATCAAAAGATAGGAATATCTTAAAAATTAAAAACCAAAGTCGATATCATGATCTCACCTTACGCTTGAGTCCCTGAAGACGAGACACAAGTGAATTGAGTTTCTGAACAGCATCAGAAGTAGAAGAATCAACAGATTCTTTGGAGAGTTCCTTCACAGTAGAAAGCACAACGGAAACCTCCTTCTCGATAGAACGATGGTTCGCCCTCATCGTCTTCTTTAAATGCTCCAAGGGAACTCTCATCAACTGATGCTCCAATTTCATCGACTCCGTCAGTCTAATTAATCTTGCCGACGCTATCTTTGCCGTTACCGATCCCATCGATGCCTCTAATCGTGTAGGTTCCGATGGCACCGCTGCCGAATCGCCATTCGATATCTCCTGTGGTTCCATTGCCATGTTCATTTTTTGGGGTCAGATGGCGAATTACTTGCAATTTCATGTGTTTGTCTGTTTCATCTGTTAAATTACTTGCAATTTTAAAACATTGTTCAGTAAAAGCCCAGTAATCTTAAAAGGCAGAGTTTCAGTCCATCAAATTCAAGATCACTAAAACAATAATCTTTTAGTTTTAACTTACAAATCTAACCTCCACCTAAGATGCCCTCCAAGTGTGGGTTAGGGTGTTTTAGTAAAAAAAATTCCTGATTTACCCTTCATCAAATTAATAAACAGATTAGGAAATTTAATATACCCATGTTGATGTACTCGGTAATTAACCCCTCACACTATACCCAGTCCACAACACAGACATAATGTTCTCTCCTAGGATTTAATGTTCTCTACAACTTTGTCATTGATTCAAACAAGTGTAACCCGTCTTCAACTTGCCCAGAGTGACTACACATCGTGAGGGATGTTCAGGAATGAAACCAAATCAGGGTGGAAACCGCATCGAATCAACTGTTGAAAACACCTCAAAGCCACCTTCCCTTATCTATTTTGAGTGTGTGCCGAGATCATAGAATTCCAGGACACTATATTCCGTTCCGGCATTTCAGCAAACACTTGATCTGCATCATTCATACATCCACATTTCACATACATATCCAGAAGTGCGCTTCCAGTGAAGGCATTCGTCGTATGCCCAGATCGCGTTGAAGGTTACAGGATCTTTCAGAGACACGACGTCAAATAGACTTCTAACTGAGCTAAGAAAATCGGCCACATTTGCAGTAAACATCTACCAATGTGTTAACCAACATTAGCATCGATCCAAATGCCCATTTCAAAATATGCGCATGTACTTGAACAACTACTAATCTCGACCCATCCTCACCCTCCCCGCTGCCTCCGGCACGATGGAACTGTTAATGGGTTATTTTGAAATAACCAGGAACTAACACACTTGATGGAGGACGAGGAGGGAGGATGTGAAGAAGTTGATGACCAGAGTGAAGCGTACACGAAGGGTTGGCTCACTGGGGTTTGCAAGGAACGCAAGATAAGAGTCGCGACATTTGGGAAACCCAAGGGTTTTGTATTTTTAGATTAAACGGAAAAGTTGTGAAGAAAATATTACAAGTATCAATATATAGTCTAGGCTAATTTAATGGGCATTGAGTATGGGCCAAGATAATTTACCTTCCCTCTCAAGTTGGAGAGTGTATGTCATAGAGTCTCAGCTGCTTCGGCAGTAGATTAAGTAGTGATTCTTGTTGGATCGAGATCTGAGGCTATAAGGGGGGATAATAGCCTCTTTTCGATTTATACAGGTTGATTGCGAAATTACCTGTAAATGTTTAATAAACAAATGGTTAAACAATAATGATATAAAGATATTATAACTTTGATTGATATAATAATGTAATTATTACTCTTCGAAGCTTACCACAGTATATGAATACTGAGTCAACTTGTTTGATAGTGTTTTACACACAACTATAGTATATGAATACTAAGTTATATTGTAAACACAAATTGTATTGTAGAGTAAATGACCAGTGATGGGGGTGAAACCCGACCAGTACTCCAAGACGCGCAAGCAAGCGCCAAGCGGGGAACTCCGCGGGAAACCGGACCGGAACTCAAGTGTGCAGAGCTCTGCTTCGCTAGGAATCCTTTCGCTCCAAATAACCTGCCTTTAATGAGTGGGGGGTGCCCTCTATTTATAGGGGTTCTTATGGGGGCAATATGGTCATTTGGGCAGTAACCGCCTAACTGCCCAACTGATCATATTGGGTCCAGGGGTCGACTTTCCAGAGATCGACTTTCTGGGGGTCGACTTTCCTGGTGATCGACTTTATTCAGAAGTCGATCCCAGGGAAGTCGATCCTCAGGAAAGTCGATCTTCCTAGGATTCGACCTGGGACCTCCCCGACCCTAGAATAGATACCTCAACTCATCTTAGGCTATCCGGACTTCTAGTTGCTGGTAGGTTGTGACCGTGTTCGGGATACTGTATCACCAGTACTCCCCCCTCCTCTGCGTATTAGACACTTTGGGATACGTCTTTTAGTACTATGGTCTGCGTGTCGGACCCTGTACTATCAGTATTCCCCCCCTCTTTGCGTGCTGGGATGTGGATTTCTGGTGATGTCCCTGGATGTAAGATCCTCTCTCACCAGTACTCCCCCCCTCCACGCCTGCGAGGTTGTATCTATGCTTCCACGGAGGTTGTCACGCGCTTTTGTCAACTATTGTCCGGTTTGTCCTAGCCAAAGCCTACTCCTTGCACACCTGTCCGACCTGATTCTCCCGCGGAACCCTGCTTGCCCACCTTGACGCCTTGCCTGAGCTGTCCTTGAGCACTGTTTGAGTTCTCTTCCCTGTGGCGGGTTTTGAGAGTACCCGACCCCCTCCTTTTCTCCGCCTTTCTGCGATAGGGGCTGAGTGTGCTTCCTCGTCTACCCACATTCATCCGTGGGTGAGGACTATTAATAGAATACTTGCCCCCTCCTTTTTTTCCGCCTTTCTGCGACTGAGGCTAGGCGTGACTCCTCGTCCACCTACGTTCATCCGTAGGTGAGGATTGTTACTTGAATACTTGCCCCCTCCTTTTGCTCGCCTTTCTGCGACTGAGGCTAGGCGTGACTCCTCGTCTACCCACGTTCATCCGTAGGTGAGGATTGTTACTTGAATACTTGTCCCCTCCTTTTGCTCGCCTTTTTGCGACTGAGACTTTCGTGTGATTCCTCGTCTACCCACGTTCATCCGTAGGTGAGGATTGTTGTTTGAACTTGCCCCCTCCTTTTGCTCGCCTTTCTGCGACTGAGGCTAGGCGTGACTCCTCGTCTACCTACGTTCATCCGTAGGTGAGGATTGTTGTTGAGTACGTCCCTCGTCTAACCTACGTTCTTCCGTAGGTGAGGTTTACTCTTGGGCACTTGCC
>LFYR01002147.1:254928-394525 GCA_001185155.1 Zostera marina
CCTCCACCGAAGATTAAATTAATTACCCTTCTTTTGTGGTCAGTGTCTGAATCGGGACTCCTTGAGCGTTGGCGCTTACCCTTGTTTTTCGGGTCCCTGCAGCCTTGTCGCCCCCTTTCTATTTTATTTATATATTGCTTCAGCTTCCCCTCCTTCACTTGCGTGTCTAGGAAGGTGCTCAGCTCCCTGCAATTTTCTGTATTGTGACCGTAATCCTTGTGGAACTTGCAATACCTGTTCCTCCTTGTCCGAGCCTCTTTCGTTGCAGGGTTCAACTCTTCTGGTTGAGGAAACCTTATTCTTCCTTTTTCTTTATTATAGATTTCCTCTTTTGGAGTAGTAAAAACCGTAAATCCCAAGTCTTTGTACTTTGGATTGTTGGATCGTGATCCGAGGCTATAAGGGGGGGTGATAGCCTCTTTTCGATTTATACAGGTTGATAGCGGAATTACCTGTAAATGCTTAATAAACAAATGGTTGAACAGTAATGATATAAGGATATTATTATTTTAATTGATATAATATTGTAAGTATTATTCTTTGAAGCTTACTACAGTATATATATGAATACTGAGTCAACTTGCTTGATAGTGTTTCACACACAACTATAGTATATGGATACTAAGTTATATTGGAAACACAAATTGTATTGTAGAGTGAATGACCAGATAGCTGGATATATTGATAAGCAAGTAAATGACCAGATAACTGGATATATTGATAAACAGGTAAATGACCAGATAACTGGATAATTTGATAAACAAGTAAGTGACCAGATAACTGGATAAATATGATAAGTAATAATTGAACAAATATAAGAATTTAAAGCAATAAATATAACCTCAGATAGTTGACCAGATAACTGGATGAGGGATCTGCGTAAAGTAGTCAACCTCTGTGTTTGACCAGGTAACTGGAAGAGGGATCTTTTTAATTAAGTGTTGTTTTTTAAGTGAAAGATAAAACTATAATTAACAGAGAACAACACAAGAGATTTATACTGGTTCACCCAAACAAGGGCTAGTCCAGTCCCGATCAACAGCCGGAATTCACTCGCCTAAAGGTAATGGCAAGACCTTTCTAAGCTTTAAGGCTACTTCGCTTAGGAACCAGTCTTTTACGGGTAGACTCACACCTTAGAGTATCAAGGGCACTCTTAAGAACCTCTAACTTTTACGGGTAAGTTAGTACCTTAGAGTATCAAGGAACTCTTAAAAACCTCTGAAATCTTTCAAGGTAGACTCGACCTAAGAGTTTTCCCGGAAACTCTATAAAACCAAACTAGAGCTTTATGGTTGAGCTCAAAAACCTTCTTTCACACTTTGGTACTATTGAGACAACCCTCTCAACCAAAGTGGATACACACAAGAGGAGATTAGAGGAGTGGAATATTAAAGCAAACAACACTTCTTACTTGTAAAGATGAACAAGAAGATTAGAAGAAGAAGTTGGAGAGCTTTTGAAGCTTTGGAAAGTTATGACACTTGAGCACTTGAAAGCTTGGAAGCTTGGAGGCAAAAACGTGTGGGCAAGTGTGGAGTGAAAGCTCTTGAGTTTGCTTGTAGTGTGGTGAGTGAAAATGAGGGGATTACCCTTCTATTTATAGCCTTGGCCACTCAATGTCCACCCTTGGATCTTCAATGGATGGCTCCTTGATTTCTCACAAAAATCCAAACTTTATCTTTGATCTTATCTTGAATAGTGTTTTTTTTTGATAGAGTTTGTTGGAAAATCTTATCTTTGTATAAATTCAAATTTGAATAGTGTTTTGTCCCCTTGGAATATTATACCTTGAATAAAGTGTCAAAAGATAATAATAATAATATTCAAGGTAAAAATGCAATTATTCTAAATAATAATATTCAAGGTAAAAATGCAATTCTCCCAATTTGACTTTTAACTTTGACTTAAACCCTTAACTCAAATGATTAATTAATTAATTAATTAACTGGAGTTAGGTTTAATATCGATTGACTTATTTAACCCCTATTGATTAATAGTGTAATTAGGGTTTAAATTGACATGATTAAAATATAATCCTATGTCGACAATTTTGATTCTACAATTCTAAGCTTGCTGGTTTTGTTAAAATATCTGCTACTTGGGAATTTGAAGAAACATGTTGTGGTTTGAATAAACCTGATTGTAGGTAATCACGCACCAAGTGATAGTCAATCTCAATATGTTTGGTGCGTTCATGAAAAACAGGGTTGGATGCAATATGTATTGCAGCCATATTGTCACAATGTAATGTTGTCTTACTTGTGGGTTAACCTGCAAATCATTTAAGAAATAATGTAGCCATATAATTTCACACATGTACAGTTGAGGTCATTGCCCTATATTCACTCTCAGCAGAGGATCTGCTTATGATTGATTGTTTTTTGATTTCCATGATATGGTTGAACCACCAAGAAGAATTGCGTAACCTGTAATTGATGTGGTGGTGTTAGGGCAGTCAACCCAATCTACATCAGAATAGGCTTCTAATTTTAGAGGTGCATCTCTTTTATAAAGGATGCCTTTATCAGGGGCTCTCTTGATGTATTTCAGTATCTTCATAGCTGAATTGAAATGAGATTGTAATGGATTTGCAAGAAATTGGCTAAAGTTGCTGACTGAGAAAGCAATGTCAGGCCTTGTAATCGTAAGATATAGTAATTTGCCAATAAGTTTTCTGTAAATTGATGGATCTTTCATTGGAGTATCAGTGTCAGAGTTTTTAAAATTGTGAGATATTGGTATTTTTGATGGGGAAGATCACAATTGACCAAAGTCATGTAAAATGTTAAGTGCATATTTCCTTTGTGATAAAAAAATACCCAATTTTGATTGAAAGATCTCAATTCTTAGAAAATATTTGAGTTTCACCAAATCTTTTATGTGGAATTGTAGGTGTAGATATTCCTTTAGTTTTTTGATTTCATTTTTATTGTCACCAGATATAATCAAGTCGTCAACATAAATAAGCAAGCAAGTGTAAGAATTCTGGTATATTTTAAAAAATAGTGTGTAATCAGAGTGTGATTGGGTGTAACCAAATTTAGTCAATGCAGAGGTAAGTTTCTCATACCAATTTCTGTTGGCCTGTTTGAGGTCATATAGAGATTTTTTTAGTTTGCATACTCTAGAGTCATTTGATGGTAGCATTCCTGATGGTAGGGACATGAATATTTCCTCAGAGAGGTCACCATGAAGGAATGCATTGATTACATCCATTTGATATGTTGACCAATTTTTAATAGATGTCACTGCAAGGAGTGTTCTAACTGATATAATTTTTGCTACTGGTGAGAAGGTTTCTTTGTAGTCAAAACCTTCCACTTGAGTGTGGCCTTTTGCCACCAATCTGGCTTTTAGCCTCTCAATATCCCCATTTTATTTGTGTTTAACTTTAAGCACCCATCTAGATCCCACTATTTTTCTATTTTTTGGGTTCGGGTATCATTTCTCATGTGTCATTCAATTCTAGAGCTGCAAACTCTTCATTCATTGTCGTTACCCACTATGTGCTTTGGCTTGCTTGTTGGAATAAGGTTGGTTTTGTTATTATGGATATCTTATCCAAGTAATCAGTGTGTGAGGTGGAAAGTTTTTTGTATGTTAGATAGTCATGCATTGGGTATGCAGTGTCTTTAGATTTTTCATTGCTAGTTACAAAGGAACCGAAGTAACCATCTAACCTTGTTGATGTTTTTGTTTGTCTCCTAGGATATCTCCTTAAGTTTGAATCAGAGTTTAGTGGTGGGGGAGAACCTTCTATGATTGGATCCATGGATGGATTTTGGATGCCCTATGATGGATGGTCGGGTTTCACCCCCATCAAGAATCATCTTCAGAGGTATTGTCACTGTCATCAGAGGGTATAATCTCATAATTATTGTGTTTTGAGATCTCCACAGGGGTTTTATTTGGATTGGTTTCCTCTTTTAGAAGAAAGACCTCTTCATAAAAAATCACATCTCTACTGATAGAGATGTGGTTGTTGTCTAATTCATATATGATAAAATCCTTTTGGATTAAGTATTGTCCTAGATAGATACATTTTCTTGCCCTATGGGAAAAAAATTTTCTCTTTTGTGAGACATGTGGCATAGTATAGACAACCAAATGTTCTATGCAAGAAAAAGGCTTTTGGTTGGTCGCAAAAAGGCATAAGTTGGTCGCTTATAGAAAAAAGCGACCAACTTTTTGGTCGCTAAGTTAGTCGCAAGAAACCCCGTCGCTAGTGATCTATAAGCGACCAACTTGGTTGCTTAATAAATTTAAATGTGACCAAATTTTTGGCACCAACATAAGGGCGACCAACTTGGTTGGTCCCAAAAATTTGGCGCCAACATAAGGGCAACCAACTTGGTTGGTCCCAAAAAGTTGAAGGTGACCAACTTGGTTGGTCGCTCAATAAATTTAAATGTGACCAAATTTTTGGCACCAACATAAGGGCAACCTTGGTTGGTCCCAAAAATTTAGCGCCAACATAAGGGCGACCAACTTGGTTGGTCCCAAAAATTTAGCGCCAACATAAGGGCGACCAACTTGGTTGGTCCCAAAAAGTTGAAGGTGACCAACTTGGTTGGTCGCTCAATAAATTTAAATGTGACCAAATTTTTGGCACCAACATAAAGGCGACCAACTTGGTTGGTCCCAAAAATTTAGCGCCAACATAAGGGCGACCAACTTGGTTGGTCCCAAAAATTTGGCGCCAACATTAGGGCGACCAACTTGGTTGGTCCCAAAAATTTGGCGCCAACATTAGGGCAACCAACTTGGTTGGTCCCAAAAAATTGGCGCCAACATTAGGGCGACCAACTTGGTTGGTCCCAAAAATTTGGCGCCAACATTAGGGCAACCAACTTGGTTGGTCCCAAAAAATTGGCGCCAACATTAGGGCGACCAACTTGGTTGGTCCCAAAAAATTGGCGCCAACATTAGGGCGACCAACTTGGTTGGTCCCAAAAAATTGGTGCTACCATAAGAGCGACCAACTTGGCTGGTCACAAAAATTTGACGTGAAATTATAGGCGACCACCTGGTTGGTCGCTATTTGCTAGTATTTTATATTTCTAAGACCAAAATTTTGGATGAACTACACTTAGGACCTTACAAATTTTTAAGGCGAAAATAATAATAATTCTGTTTCACATAGGGTGTCCATTAGGACCTTACAAAAAACTCATTCATAGCTTGGTACAATAAAAAAATATATAATATACATTTATTCAAACATATATTAAATCAGTCATTTAAAAATATATTTAACCATTCATCCAAACATATATTAAATCAATCATTCAAAAATATATTTAACCATTCTTCCAAAAATATATTCAACAATTCATCCAAAAATATATTCAATCATTCATCCAAATATATATCAATCATTCATCCAAATATATATTAACCATTCATTTAAAAATATATCCAACCATTATTCGACAATACAATCATTTATCTTTAGTTTAACTTTAATTTTTGTTTACTATTCAAAAGTTACTTAAAGTAACCTGCCTTTTAATTTTTTCTTCTTTTTTCCATGTTCTTGTCTTTCTTCTTTTCCTTTTCCTTATATTTGTCTTTCTGTTGCGAATCTGTTTCAATTGAAATGTTTGGAAATTCTGTTATTCTAAAATAGAAAAATATTATAAGTATATAAAATATGAAAATCAAATAGATTACAAATTTTTACTTACTGAATTTGTGGAGTGCTTTCAACGTTTGAGTTAAAAGTCTGGATTTTTTCGCGTGAAAACGATGGAATATTTTGAGATGGCGATTAAATATAAAAATATTTAATAAATGATATGAAATTAGAATTGAAAAAGATAATTTGTCCAAATACCGTAGAAATCGTAGGACGACTCTCCATTAAATGTATGATCATTTCACGCATCTCTTGTCGTTCCTTTTCAATCTCTTTCCGTTCTTTTTGCATTTGTGATTGCATCTCCAAAAATCTTTCTTCGCGACCTCCTTGATCTACCTGATTTAGTCTTGCTATCTCAACCTTCAATGATTCCAATTGATCCACATTATAATTGTTACTTGTGGATGCGTAGGCGGAGGAGATTCTCTTCGAAAGCGTCGTACACAGTTGAATTTTTCCAAATCCTTGAACACAGCATCATCTATATACATTACTTGTGAAGCTATCTCCTTGGAGACAGAGCTCCAAATCCATTGCCGGATCACCCCATGGCAGGTGATCGATCTAGACCTCATGTTCCTCATAGTTCTTATCAAAAGGCTCCTTAATTGTCCCTAGAATAAATCCCAATTTTCTTCTTGTAATCAACATGGTTGTCATCTCCCTGTTCTAAGGGTAATAATTCTGAATGCCTTGTAATATGTTTATAATCGTTAAGGGGCCATAATCAGTGGACTTGAGAAAATAGGGGGAAGTTGGACCAAAGAGGGGTCTACCTCTTGTTTATTTTTCAACCATATGTGAAATTCTGTGAGGATGCATACAATGATAAAGATGTGTCAAAAAAATGCTAATGCATTAATTTTGCATGTGATCCAGAGAGATGGATCAAAACAACAGTGATTTGCTTGGTTTTGATGTAAGAATTCAGATTGAGTTTAGTAGATAATGAGAAAATATTTAGATATGGTAATGTATTGTGACTTTTATCAGAGTAGAATTAAGTATTCATTTTTGTGCGAAAGCATTTAGATCATACTCATTATTTTCATCACTAAACAGAAAATAACATGTGATATTCCTAAGTAATGAGTGGCAGTATACAGTGTATATATGTATATAACTAACATTATTTCTAGTGGCAGTGTTAAACCACCCGTGCACAGAGGATGTAGTCCTCGCCACCGTGCCCCAAAAAGTGTTAATCCACAACATCCAGTCAGCGATGTGGGGCGAGAAAGCTATCAGCAGAATAGCAAGTTCTCTCGGAAGTCCAATTGAGGCAAAATCAGCAGTGGCACGACACCCGCACTCCCCCCGCCGCTTGAAGCCTGTGTAGTAATAGAAAAAAGCTTCAATTACCCACTCAGCATAAGAATTAGAATGGAGGGGAATGAAGGAGAACCAAATAGAGACACCATAGTAAATGTCGAGTATGAGCAGAGGGTTCCTTTCTGCTTCCATTGTGTAGGATTTGGGCACTGGCCCTAGCAGTGTCGAAGGGACGACAGGGAGTGCCCGGGAAAATGGAATCAACTGATTGCTGGAGCGCCAGTGACGTATAATGCCATTAACTCAGGCGAGCAAAAGGGAGAGGATCCCGCCAAATTTCAAAATCAAAATTCAAATCCAAACATACGTTGTACCAGAAGAGCCCATCGACGTCGCCGTACTAGGAGGGAGTACAAGCGCGTGCTCCAACCTAGGCTCACCGAAGGGAGGTACGGAGAATCACACGGAAGCCAAGGAAAGATCGCAGGCGAGGCCAATTCCCAAACTGTAGCAGAGCCTGAAGACAACCCATCACATGTGCAAGCACAATAGCGAAAAACATTTAGCGGAGGCGGATCTCCACCTGAATAAAGATCCGCAGACCCCAGTCCATCAGAAGCAGAACAGTGAAAAAAGTTCGGACATAGCAACACAGACCGGCTCGATGGAGAAGAGTGCAATGCAAGTTGACCAACAGATCGAGGAGCATAGCCTCTCCGCCAAAGACCATGAGAGAAGAGCCCACATCCTATACAACCTTCCAAGCCTGGAGAGCCTTCCGAGACGATCATCGTCGTCAATTTCATATCTCAACGCGTCCCAGAGGAAAATGCGTCAGAGAAATGGTAACAACTTGACTGGAGAGGATGATGAAATTCAATCACGACTGCGCACAACTGAGGAACGAATCGCAAGTGTGTCAATATTCTTACACGACAAATTTCAGATACTGCAGAGAGGGACAGGAGGCAGGATTAGGTAACCGTCCGACACCAAAAACCTTTAAAGGGAAGCGGAGGCACAAGGAGAATCGCCCCCCCCCCCCCCCGCGATGTCTCTATTTGCATGGAATGCAAGGGGGATATGCATATCGGAAAGACAAAATGAATTAAAAAACTTATGTGCCGAAAAATCAATTGAAATCGGAATCCTTGAGACCAAAACGAAAACAGAGGTATTCAAATCCGCGAGCGAAAGAATCGGAATAAAGTGGAATATAATCAGAAATGCTAAAGGAGAAGACCGGGGCTCCATTTGGTTAGGATGGAAATCAAGCAAATGGAGCGCAACGGTCCTAGAGACACACGACCAATTCATACACGCACGGATGGTCAATTCGGGAGGTTACTCCTTCGACTTGACAGTAGTATGCGGAGAAAGTACAACGTTGAAGTGCCGACCACTTTGGAATGGGATCGCTGCAATCCGTCCAACGTCGAGTGCGAAAGAATGGCTAGTAATCAGAGACTTCAACGAGATCCGTCACCCCTCCGAAAGAGAAGGGCGTGGAACCTTTGACAGAACAGGTGTAAATAAATTCAAGTCTGCTATTGTTGGGTTCACCGAGTTAGATGCGATTGATGGCACCTTTACATGGTCAAACGGAACTGGTTCCCAACACACAAGAACAAAGTTGGATAGAACATTGGGTACTTCGCATTGGATAATGAGGTGGCCACAAGTGAGGCCGAGTCTGGTTCTTGGAACATCGAGCGACCACGCCGGCCTATATCTACAGCTAACACAATTGGAAAAAGGGTCGAAGCCATTCAAATTTTACAACAGTTGGCTCTGTGGGGATGAATTTAACACAAAATTCAAAAAAGCTTGGGCAACTACTATAGTAGGTACACCTCTGTATAAGCTGCAACAGAAAATAAATGCCGCAAGGCAAGCAGGGAAGGAGTGGGCGAGGAAGAAGAGACTAGCTGCAGAATTATCAAGAACGGTGGTCGCAGAGCTGCAGACTGTCGCAACAAAGCTGCAAGGCGATCCGCTCAACCCAACTATACAAAACGCATTCAGAGAATTAAAATCCAAACTAATCGAAGTCCAACATAGAGAACAACTTGATTTCCAGCAGAGGGCGCACGTCAATTGGATAACCAAGGGGGAATAGGACGGAAATTTTCACTAGCCATCAAAGCTCGTCATGCGAAAAATTTAGTCATGGGGACTATCGATAGTAATGGTAAACAAACAAATTCACTGGAAGAGATGAAAAAAAGGGCAGTGAACTACTTCACTGACTTGTTCGCGGCAACTCCCAAGCGACCTCCAATCCCGAATATAAACTAAGTATTCAATGAAAGGCCACCGATTCTCTAAAATACTAGCAACAAGGCTAATGGTCGTACTGTCGAGGATCATAAGCCCTAATCAGACGATATTCATCAAAGGTCGACGTATAACGGATGCGATCGGATTGGCACAGGAATTCACCCAATCCTTCAATTGTAAAAGCACGTCGCGAAGAGCATGTATTACAACTGATTTCGCGAAGGCGTTCGACACTCTCCGGTGGGAAGCAATAGATAGTGTGATGGAACTTATGGGGATAAACGGAACTTTCAGGCAACTGGTAACGTCCAGTGTTATGACAGCCTCAGTGTCGGCACTGGTGGAAGGATCGTCGACCAGCATCATAAGACCAGAAAGAGGGCTCTCCAGGCTAACAAAGTGTAATTGTAATTGTAATTGAATACCTCTCCAGGCTAACAAAGCACGCCGTGGAGAGAAGATGACTGGAAATGTACACTTCAGGAGGAGTGGCAGTGGAGAGTCATCTAGCGTTTGCAGATGACATCGCTTTTTTCTGCGGGGCGGCAACAAAATCCATCTGAGCATTGCGAGAGGTGCTGGATGAGTTCACTAGCTTCTCGGGTCTCAACATTAATCACGAGAAGAGCTATGCAATTTTCTCAAAGCGAGTCATGGATAGAACAAAACTGGCGGGGATCCTTAGGCTTCCAAATTAAAGATCTTCCGATGAAGTATCTGGGCACTTCGCTAACGGGGAAATTAATCAAATATAGGGATTGTTATGGGCTACTTGCGGAGTTAAGATGCCTGCTAACAAGATGAAATAACAAGAAGCTATCGTATATGGGGAGAATTCAGTTGCTCGACTGGGTTTTTCAAGGAAAGTTTGGTTTTCTAGTCCAGAGCAACATTGTCCTACGAGCTGCCCTCGAAGCACTACAGTCAATCACATACCAGTTCATCTGGGGTACCCAGAGAGAAGTCTCGTGGAGAAATATGATAAAACCCAAACAACAAGGGGGCATCGGCGTACGCGACTGCAAGGTAACCCAAACGGCCGCAATAGTGAACAGGACTTGTCGGATGTGGGAGAGAGATGGAATTTGGAGCGACTGGATGTGCAGAAGGTATGTCAAAGAACGACCAATTCATCTTATCGACCAAAAACAGGGTGATTCTGGAGCATGGAAGGCAACTCTCTGACAACGAGAAAGCATTGTGAAGTGCGAAAACCTAGGACCAAATTATTCAAAGCACTGGGTCGGAAGAGGTACGGGTAATTCAATTAAAAACACAGCGAAGACCCTCCGACCGGAATATCCAAGTGATGAACTAGCAAAAGGCATCTGGGCAAGTAAAATTGGAAAGGTAACGCTAAACCTCTGGTGAATCAGACGGAAGAACTTGCCTACAAAAGACAGGCTAATCGCGCGAGGAATGGCAATTGTCGGAGAGTGCGTTCTTTGCAACCGCAAGCAAGAAACGACGGATCATCGTCTATTCACAACATGCGAGTACACTAAATGGGTTTTAAAAGAAGCTTTGGAGGCCACCGGTGAACTGGTCAAATTAGATGCAACGAACACGTTTGAGGACGCCGGATTAGAATTGAACAAAGTAATGATAGGCTCACTGGCATGGGGACTACAATGGAGTATGTACAACATTGTGCTCTTTCACATATGGAAACAGAGAAATCAAAGACGAATGCAATTAAAGTCCGATGTGAAACAAGAAGTGTTGCGAAGATCCATATCAATGGCCGAGATTGGGTTCAAGCAGAAGTGCAAGTCGAGGGAGGAAGAGCGGGCGTTGCTCTAGTAGGACGCCTTGTTCATACTCATCCATGACGAGGATTAGGTCTGACAATTCGTGTCGATACGACACAACACGAACACGATTGACACGACTAATATTTTTATTATTCCGACTAATTTTTTTATTATTCGTGTCAAAAAAAATTGACATTGTCAATACGACACGACTGACACGACATAAAATTCGTGTCGACATAAAATTCGTGTCGACATAAACACGACACTATTATTTTAATTATTATTATTATTTATGTGTACAATTTATTATTTTCTCCTTATTATATAGTTATTATTTTATTCCTATTATATAATAATTATTTTACATCATAATTATTATTTTATGGTTACAATATTTTATATAAAACTTAAAGGGTTTAACGTAAAAATATTATTTTACCCCTATTATATAAAAGATAAAATAGTTAATTAATAATATTATATTATATTTCCGTGTTGTGTTAATTTACGTTTCGCGTAATCATATCGTGTTGTGTTTTTAAAGGTAAACACTAAACCGACATTATTGTTAATCGTGTTAAAACTTTCAACACTATCTTAACACTATTATGAACGTATCGTGTTCGTATCGTTTCGTATTTTTTTACGAATGGTGTATATTACTGTCACCCCTAACGAGAATGATGGAGGTTAGCAAGGTTTAACGGCCAGGCGACTATAACTAGTATTATTTTAAATTTATCCTTAATTTAATGTTAATCTGTTAAACTATTTTAATTAATGCAAAATTTGAACCGGGTAGTATTTTTATGGAACGATCATTTAAAGATGTGAATCTACTACATGCATCATGGAAAGTATATATGTCATGCAGTTTGACTTTCATTTATGTTAGTACCAAGGTCCGTCCAGATGGACCATGGGTCGAACAGACAATTGGGTCCAGAAGGCCCAAAGAGATGTCTTATAAATACCTTCTCTGGCTCAACAGGGAGGGGGATCGATAAATAGTAGGAACAATACCAAAGAGTTGTGTGTGTGAGCTCCCTAGCGCGAGCCCACACACCATCAATTTAGATAGAAGATCATGTGATATTTAGGGGCTTAGATTTACCGAACCGCGATTTTGGGGCAAATGCCCAACTGAGTCTGAGAGGAGATGAAGATCGTCGATCAAGATGTTTTGAAGCAGCAACAACCAAATCAGTGTAGCGCGACACAGTGCTCTGATACCATGAAAAAGTTGATGGTCGGAGTGAAGCGTACACGGAGGGTTGGCTCGCTAAGGTTTGTAAAGAACACAAGATGAGAGTCACCGCATTTGGGAACCCCAAGGGTTTTATATTTTTAGATTAAATGAAAAAGTTGTGAAGAAAATATTACAAATATCACTATATAGTCTAGACTAATCTAACGGGCCTTGAGTATGGGCCGAGATAATTTATCTAAAGAGTAATAAAATTATATACTATGAATGATCATCTTAATAGGATGGGTTTCATTTTGCCGGTTAAATCATCATAGCATTTTCGATAATTTCATTTAATCATAAGGGTATTTTAGTCCAAAAAATTATAATGATAGTTTTGATATTGATCCATTATTGTTTTAGTGATCTTGAATTTGATGGACTAAGAGACTTAGCCTTTTAAGATTACTGGGCTTTTACTGAATATCGTTTTAAAATTGCAAGTAATTTAACAGATCGAACCCATGAAATTGCAAGTAATTAGCCATCTGTCCCCGAAAAATGAACGTGGAACCACAGGCGATATCGAATGGCGATTCGGCAGCGGTGCCATCGGAACCTACACGATTAGAGGCATCGATGGGATCGGTAACGGCAAAGATAGCGTCGGCAAGATTAATTAGACTGACGGAGTCGATGAAATTGGAGCATCAGTTGATGAAAGTTCCCTTGGAGCATTTAAAGAAGACGATGAGGGCGAAGAACCATCATTCTTTCGAGAAGGAGGTTTCCGTTGTGCTTTCTACTGTGAAGGAACTCTCCAAAGAATCTGTTGATTCTTCTACTTCTGATGTTGTTCAGAAACTCAATTCACTTGTGTCTCGTTTTCAGGGACTCAAGCGTAAGGTGAAATCATGATTTCGACTTTGGTTTTTAATTTTTAAGATATTCCTATCTTTTGATCTTGTTAGTTTTTTTTGGAATCCCTCTTTGTTGTGGTAATTATGATTTTTTGTAAATTTTGTTGTGTCAAAGAAAAAGTGGAGAAGAAGACGGAAGAAATCCTATTGCCCTATTGTGGAAAGTTCTATTGTTCAATCACCTAAAAATACCATTGAGGAAATATCTGCAAAGGTAGTATCTGTTTGCCCAAATATTGAGGGTGTAGGATACTGCGGATCATCTGAGTTTTCTAGTAGAACAGGGAATCAAACAATAACAGATGCAGTAAAAACTGTTACAATGACTAATGATTTTCAAGGTAGATGTTTAAATTTGTTTGAAGATATTTCAGGGAATTCATTAGAAAAGAGAGATCTGGATGCATTATCACCATCAACTGATTCAACTGCATTGGAAGATTGTAGAATCTCCAATACAATAGAAATTAACATAGAAAACTTGAAAAGGGGAGATGTGAAGAAAGCTGACACAAAAATGCAATGTTCCATTCCTAATGATAATTCTTCGCTTGATTATCATGGTCAAAATTTGCTAATGGTGGATAGTTCTAAGAAAAGTTGTTTAACAAGTCCACTAAAGCGCTCTGTTTCAGAACCTCAATTATTAATGGAATCAAACAAAACAAATCTCAGTACCAATTTGGCATATGAAGCAAAGTTGCATCAGATGTCACAGGAAGCTAGAAAATTGATTGGAAACACCTCAAAAGGAGTAGAAAGAGAAGTATCAATTCAAGTGAGGGATCATCAGAAAGGTATACAATCTCAGCTCTTCCCTGGTCTAAGGTTTCCACTAAAAACAGTTTCAAATCAGAATGCGAGAAACAAAACATGGCGTCGTGAGGACTTATGTGCTCCTCCTCCTCAATCAACTAAACATATCTCACAGAAGGCCTCTAGTTCAGGTTCTTTACAGAAGGCTCATGATGGTTCATACGTTCGTAAAGGTAACAGCCTTATAAGAAAATCTAGTACAGTAGCCCCACCTCGTCAATATCTTGATAGCGGTGCTTCTGATAGGATTGATGCAAGCAGCACATCTGAGGATAAGATTGACCACACTGATACCATGATTTGTTCTAAAATTGGAGGGACAAATTCTTGTTCTGAGAAATCCAAATCACCACCTATATCTTTCAATTCTAATATCCATATAAGTTGCACCTCGGATCCTCTTTTTATCGACAATCTTCATTTAAATGAAAATAAAGTTGAAGTTGGAATAGAAGGTGTGGCAGTTTCGTCACAGTCCAGAAATAGAAAGTTTGATTCAAGCAGTCCAGAGCATCCAAATTTATTAAAGATCGAGAAATCCAAAGTAAATTACTCGAAACCAATGGTATATGTAAAACACAAGTCCAATCAATTGGTTGCGGCTCCTGGGGTGAAAGATGGCAAATCTTCTGTGTTGCTTGATAACTACCATTTCGTCAGGAATAAAAATCAATTTTCTTGTGATGATTCTTTGTCAAATGCACATGTTAAACAAGTAACCTCCATTGAAAACTTCAAAACTGACAATCAAAAGTCTTTTACCGTAGTCCCACAAAGAGAAAATATTGAATGTCTATTTCAAAGAAAGCATGGCAAAGGTGTGCAGTTCTTACTTTAATTTTTGCTTTATTTTCTTTATTTAAATTGTATTGTTCCTTGTCCAGGCAACTTATACCTTTCAATTGGTAGCAGTGATTATTAGATAAAATTTTAACCAAAATTGCAGCAAGCCAGCAACACAAAAGTAGACTTTATAATATTTTATCCATATAGATTGCAAACCAACCATACAAGTTGCATTTCACATTTTTACCAGAATATCTGATTATGTGAGATTAGCTTGCTGGAAGTTTGGCGAATAGCCTTCTCAGTGCTCAAATATCTGTCTGTTTGAGTGTCTGATTGGGTTGCACTAGGATCTATCCATAGTTCAAAAAAGCATTTCCACTTTTCAGGAAGCGCTCAAAGCACCAGGGGTATTTTAGCAATATCCTGTAAAAAAAATAATCCTATATAAATACATATAAAACCTATAGAAAATTCAAAATACATATAAAAGTATAAAATCACATGTAATAGAACATTAAAGATTTAATTCATACAACTACAATTAAATCCAACTACAATTAAATCAGGGCAATGTCCTTCATTACGATTAATGAAAATATTTAACTGCTTCAAAAAAAAAAACTACAATTAAATCCAACTCCAATTAAATCGAACTAAAATCTGAAAGTGGGGCAAGAGTTTTTAATTTAGCAAAAAAGCTAAAAAATAATCAATCATCTTTATTCATGAATGTGAATATTTTGTCCCATAAATAGGTTGGTATTTGAAAATAACTCTATTTTCCATACCATTTTTTCCCTATAGAGCATTAGATAGTGTGAAACCATAGAATACAATCTCCTATCTCTTGGAAAGATTTCAAAATTTCAACATATATAATACTAGTAATAAATATAATTGGTTTTTATGATATTTTCTAGTGTTTCATCATTTCATGTCATGGAAGACAGCGATGATTGCGCCTTTTCTACTATTTTTTTGGTTTTTGCTATAGCTAAATCCAAAAAAAAAATCATGGGAAAATATGATATTATACTGGAGCAATTTGTCAAATTTATATTTTGATTCCTCATCATTATCTATTTATCGTTTGTAGATATTGCAATAACAAAAAAGAAGCTCAAAAAACCAAGGTCTATGGTTTGGAGACTTGGTGTGAAGTCACAACATGAAAAGGCTAGTTTTGTGAGAAATATTTTGCCACACATTTTCCCATGGAAAAGACCAGATTCTTGGAAGTTATCTAGAAATAACACTTCAAGAAAACTCTCAACTAGATTGATCAGGTATAAAGATTATGATATGCAATATTTCTATTTCTATTTTAAGTTATTAGTTAATGTTATCAATCTACATTGCACATTTGCACATATTTTTAAGATGTGCTTAATTGCTTATATGTATGCTACTTGCTTTTAGTAAAAAATTGCAGATCTCTAGGAAGAGAGATACCATCTATACAGTTTCAAAAGGTGGGTTTTCTCTAAGGAAGTCAGGAGTTCGAAGTATTGGAGGATCTAATTTGAAATGGTCAAAATCTATTGAGAGACACTCAAAAAAGGCTAATGAGGTGAGTTCTTAAGAATGGCACCATTGCTGATTTATCCTAATGTATTTTTTTGTAAAATTTGATTTTGAATAGAATCATGATCATATTTATCGTAAAATTGGGCAAGTCCTGCTTCATTACTAATGAAATTTCAACTTCATTTCTACTATCCATGAAGACTGGCAATGATGATTCCAACTTCCAAGTTCTTTGGTTATTGCCTTGTTGGTGGTTTGTATGTTTGAATAGTTGTAATCCCTTTCAGGGACTATTGAAATATATCTGTTATCTGTATTCATCTAATTATAAAAGAGATACATATAATAATAATATATTCATATTCAATATTCATATCTGAATATCATTAATTGATTTAAATAAAATAATATCATTAATGGCCGGATATATCCAGATTATATCTCTATCTGAATATTATTTAAGTATTTAAAATTTAAATAAAACATTACCATTTATTCATTTTTTTAAAATAATAAATAAATTACCATATAACACTAAACACAGTAACACTTTCAATTATTGCCGGAAAAATGATAGTACTTGGATAATAAATAGGTAGAGTATATTTTGATGGTTTATTTAGAATAAATGTAACTTTAATTCTATTCGTATATTCTGTATTCATTTGGAATTTTGGATAGATATTCAAGAAGCAGATATTTACAATTACTGTTATTCACCTGATTAATGTGGTACGTAATTACGTATGCACCCACATCAAAAGATATTACAATACCTTTGTGCATTTCTCTTGTTTTAAACATGGCCATATATAGCATCACATCTTCAGAGCTTTATGCAGTTTCTGTAGAACTTTCTGTTCCATCCTACAATTTTAAGAATTTTTCTTCTCATCCTAATCAATCTTTAAAACATTAGTATACTAAAAAATCCATAAAAGACAAGTAATGCAATGCCTCTCGTCTTCTATTTATTTACAAAAAAAATCACGTGAGTACTGCCTATGGTGCCATACCCTATAAGAAGAGCAATCTGTCTTAGATTGAAACAAATTCTATATTTCTATGGGAGTCCAACCTCTTGAGACATCAGTCCATTGCTACAATGTCAGGGACATATCCATAGAAGAGAGTGACAATGTTTTGCTACTTGTATTTCATTTCCTTACATTTGTACCTGGACAATGTCCAGCTATTTTATTTTCAGCCATGAAATTTTTAATTTATCAAAAAAAAACATGTGCAATTGTGCATTGATAATGCCTGTTGATCAGAAAAGATGTAAGCTGTTTAATGTTGCATAAGCATTTTTGTGTTGTTGTAGGAAGCTACATTAGCTGTTGCCGAGGCTGAGAGAAAAAAAAGAGAACGGAAGGTGCCATTATGCCATACTGCAGAAAGAATAGACAGTCGTGTTCCGAGTAAGTTAAGAATTTGAATGAGCTAAACCAAAATGAAAAAAACCAGCCATTATTTTCTTGATAATTTGTAATATTCTTCAAAAATCAGTCCATGCTTGTTTGTTATCATTCCATTGTCAAATTAAACTGCCTTAAATTTTTTAATGATTTTTTTGTTGGGTTATTTGCAAGCTTTTAAAGGCACGCCCTAGGCATCAGTGGTATTTCTGTAAATAATTAAAAATAAATATATTTGATAGAAAAATATATAGTTAATTTAGATAGATACTTAAAGTCTTAAAATCTTAAATACTTAAATACATTTATAAACTCACCTTAAAACAGAGTTTCAAAGCTCGCCGGAAGTATGGGCATGGATTGAGGGAGGATTGGGTCTTGAGAGGGGTTTTGGAGAGTTTTAAGAGCTTCCTTGCGTTTCCCAGACTCTGGAAACGTAAGGAGCCCTAATAATTAATAACTTAAGTGCCTGACCCGGATCCGCTTAGGCCCAAAACCTGGAGGGTACCTTCAAAAGCGCCTCCAGGTAGGCCCAAAACCATAATGAATAACTTACGTGCATTTAAAACAGTGGTTCTTTGTAAAGGTTTCAGTAAAAAACAACTACAATTATTTCTTAGAGTTTCAGTTAATGTGGTATACTGCATTTTTTGTTTTTCAGGAGAACGTATTTTTCGTATTGGTTCTCTTCGATATAAAATGGATTCGTCAAGAAGGACACTAGTAAGGCTTCCAGGTACTTTTTTTCATTTCATTGTATTTTTATTCATTCATCCCTATTTCTCTCTACCTATTGTATTTGTCAGTTGGAACCCTTGAATAATTCTTTCTTCTGCATTTTTAACAAAGCTTCTAGGTTGTTCTGGTAGATGATAGATCTCATGCGGGAATTTAGTTATTCACTGTCCCTCCAAACTCAACATTCTTTTTAAACACAGCACATATTCAGTTTATTCACACATTTTTACTGATGTCAGTAGTATTATGTGATAGTGTGATACAACCTATGGAATTCGCAACATGTCATAGTTGATTCAATAGCATCATGTCCACTTGGGCACTTAATCAAAATTAATTCAAAATGGTGAGAGTTTTTTTCTGATGGTAAAAATAATATAGGTATGTCCATAGGAAAAAGGTGAATGCTTCTTCTATGTACCTCCTACAAGGAACATTTTCCATGAAATTAACCCTATGTTAACGATAATGCCGTCATGTTAAGAGTTATTAACTATAAGTGTTATACTCTAGGAAAAAGGTGAATGCTTCTTCTATGTACCTCCTACAAGGAACATTTTCCATGAAATTAACCCTATGTTAACGATAATGCCGTCATGTTAAGAGTTATTAACTATAAGTGTTATACTCAAGACCATAGTTCAAAAAGCGACGCTTTAAGCGTCGCTTTTTTAGCTTAAAGCGGCAAACCGCTTTCTAAAACGCTTTTTCTGGACGGGTTGTCGGGTCGGGTTGGGTTATTGGGTTGGGGCAACCCATTACCCATGTGAAATAACTTAAACTATTTTAATTTCCCTTCCTACCCCTCCAATTTCTATCTAACTATATAAACCCAATACCCTTCTAATAAAACCCTAATTTCCTTTATCACTCTCACTTCTATTTCTTCCAAAACCCTAGAGATATGGGAACTGAATCCCAATTTCATCATTGCATGAATGAAATGGAAGAAATTTTAAGAGATAATATAGATATTGGTGCACGTCTAGATGATTAGGTTATATGACTTGTAAATGTTTTTCAAATAATTTGGATGATGTCTTGAATAATTACAGGTTTATATATATTTTTAAAAAAATTAGCATTATTTACAATAATGCCACTACCGCTTTTTCAGCTTTAAGCGCGCTAAAGCGCAAATTAGCATTATTTACAATAATGCCACTACCGCTTTTCCGCTTTTCCGCTTTTTGAACTATACTCAAGACAGAACAGTGGGAAGGTGGGGAAGATCAGGTGATCGATCCCTCTAAAAGTATATTTCATGAGTTTATATACAATTGGGGGGGGTATAATCTTAACAAAATTAGTTATTCCGATTGTGTTAAGTCCATCTAATTAGAAGTTTTTAGAATTAGCAACTAAAACTAATTACAATATTAACCACACCATTATTAAGATATATTCTCACTAATATTATTTATGTTAATTTTCCCTATGTTAATTAGTGTTATATCAGGTTTTATAGATGTAGACAGTTTAGTGGCTGGGATCATACCCTAACCATTTCATATATATATGCTTCCCCTACCACATTTTATTTATTGTCCACTTTTATTTTCAGGGTACTAACCTTCATTATTATTAATGAGAAATATTTAATTTTCGCAATATATATATATATGTTTGTAAACAATATATATTTTTGCAATATATATGTTTGTAAACAAGATAACTTGTATCTTACTGCTATTATTGCACACCTGTTTATAGAGGTTGGACTATGTTAAAAGTTTGTGTAATTGTTCTTTCTTTTTTTACCATTTATTTTAAGGTCTACAGGTCTGTTCTTACGCATCACTTATCATATTCAACTCCAATCCATTATAATTGTACAAGTATTCTATGCATTAGATAATTTAATTATTCCAATATTTAATTATTTACCATGATCATCTCTTTAAACTTATCACAGATTCACTGTCATCATCAGCCCCAAATAAACAGAGACCGGGGCAGAAAACACAGCTACCTTTCATTCCTAGGAGATTGTTAATCGGAACTGATGAGTAAGCTAATTTATTATTTTTTAAACTTTTCTGTATATATATATACTTATGTAGTATTTAAATCGAGTGAGATTGTGAGGAGGTTTCTCACTATAAGAAATTTCGTATTACTATAACTTTATTTTTTTGCAACGGCTCATATAAGTGCATTTTTTAAAGAGTTTTTCTGTACAGTGGTTATGTGACTCTGAACAATATGGATAATATGGTTAAAGCAATACAAAATGCCTTATCACCTGGCGTGTTTTAAAAGCATCTTGCTAAAATAGTCACCACTTTAAGCTTAATGACCACTTAACCACTTTAAGATTAATGACCACTTAACCACTTTTAAAACCTCTCCCCCCTCCCATATATGTTATTTATTGTTGGTTTTCAATATTGGTGGTTAGTAGTTACCATGGCTTTACTTTTTTTGAGTAATTTACCATGGCTTTACAGTTTCACTTAATGTCTATAAATTTTTATCCTGTGATTTTTTCGTACAGATATATTAGGATAGGAAATGGTAACCAGCTAATTCGAGACCCAAAGAAACACGTTCGCAATTTGGCAACTGATAAAATTCGATGGAGCTTGCATACAGCTAGATTACGACTAGCTAAAAAACGACAGTATTGTCAATTCTTTACAAGATATGGCAAATGCAAGAAGGATAATGGCAAGTGTCCGTATATCCATGATCCTAAGAAAGTTGCAATATGTACAAAGTTTCTTAAAGGCCTGTGTTCTGGTATTAACTGCAGGTTAACTCACAAGGTAATCTCATCATGATCATTATTATCATTATATTTGATCACGATCATTATCGTTATTATCATGACCATTATTATCATCATGATTATTATTATTGTTTTATTGTTATCATGATCATTATTATTGTTTTTTAGATAAAGATAAAATTCCACTGAAATAATAGAAGGGGCCAAGTCCAGATACAATTATCAGAGAGATAATTTCATCATCCTTATCCTTGTATATCTCTAGTATCAACATCAAATAACTGTTGGCTGTTACCTCAAGAAATTGGACTCCCAAAAAATTACAGCATGAGACAGATTTTTTTTTGCACTTTGGCATTTGAAAGACAAAAGTCTCTTTGAATCTTCTTTTATAATGATTTCAGGAATGAGGCTATATGAAGTCAAGTGAGAGCTTAAACCTCCACAGAAACCCAAACATGTGTATATAATATAAATATTTACACCAGAACTGATTGCATAGGATTTTCCTCTTTTTCTTCCTTATCCTTTTTATGAGTTCTTCTTTCCCTCTTTATATTCCAGTCCCTACCTTTATCCACTTTCTCCTCCATAGTCCAAACCTACATTTCTCCATCTTTTTCTCCATTGAAATTGTTTTAATGCAGTAACCATGACGTGTTCTAAATTCCTCCGTAAACTAATCGGATGTGGAAGATCAGCACCCGATCCTATTCATGAGCATAGGAAATATTTTAGAATGATATGCATGGAAAAACAAAAAGGTACTTATGAGCTCCACTAGAAACTGGAACTCTCCTGATGATTTGGTTATCTTGTTTTGTAGGTGATTCCTGAAAGAATGCCCGATTGTTCATATTTCCTACAAGGTAAATTATTAGGATTTTAATGCACAATAGTGCTCCTCTTTTAAAAAAATCTAATGGCATAAATAAAAAACAAAACATGTTGGTATTTTCAGGACTTTGTTCCAACACCAATTGTCCATACAGACATGTGAAGGTAAAATCCACATCTTCTGTTTGTGAAGGTTTTCTCAAAGGTTACTGCTCTGATGGTGATGAGGTACCTATTTATGTTCCACATGGTGAATTTTTAATTTTGTAGTGCCTTATGTATAGTTTTGAAGGCAGTGCCTGGAGGCGATGTGTGATTTGAAAATTATATGGATATTAAAATAATAGTTTATAGATATTCTATCTTCTAAGCATAGTTGCACAAACATAATATTACCGAAATTTAAGTCAAGTAATTAAATACAAACATGAAAAATACATAAATAAGAATCCAAAATTATGACTACTTTCCGAAATTATCAATCAAAAAACCTCACATTCAAATAAGAAATCACTCCATCCCCACAGGCCTGCCCACATACCAAAGCTGACAGACATTGATTAAAGAGAAACCTTTTAGTTTCTAAAGTGAATAAATACCTATTTGTGGAGTTAGAATCATCGACATCTTTTATCTAACATTGAAGATCTTTACTTTTTACTAAACCAAGTGGGTGTGAAATGCATTAGAAATTTAGAACTTCATATTAATATATTTAATGATTTTGAGCATTTTATTCTAATTCGAATTTGTCATATAAAATATGTTTTTCATTTAGAGCATTTCATCTATGTTTTGTTTTGATATTAAGATTACATTTGTTTTCTTTACTCATTCTAATAAATGATATCATTTTCTCATTTTAAACCAGTTTAATACTTTTTTTACCTATTTATATACATTATACAGTGCCGCAAGAAGCACAGCTATGTATGTCCAGATTTTGAAGCAACGGGTAAATGCATAGATGGATCGTCCTGCAAGCTTCATCACCCAAAAGTTCAAAATAAATCTCGAAAGAGGAAACGATCCAATACCACCAATAGCAGCAGTAACAGAAAAACTGGAAGAAGCCGCTATTTCATTTCCAACACCAACGTTGAATCCAATTCAAGAATGCTAGCCAATGAAGACAAGGATGGAAAAGAAGGCTTATTTTGCGATGGATCAGAGTACATCAGTCTTGAATTTGACAACGAAGACATGAGCAACAGGGTAATAACAAATACTCAATTTTCTTCTTCTAAATGCAATAATGGTGTTGGTATTGATCATCTCATCAAACCATTACTTATCATGAATCATGATTAGTTGTTTCAAAAAAATAATAATCATGATTAGTAGAAAGGAGTGAACATGATATACATTAATGATATCGTCAAACCATTACTTGTCATGATTGGCGCATCAATATTTTTCTACTTTTTTGTACTTAAAATGTCAAAAGAATGGAAAAGTCCGAAAGGATGTATGTTCAATTGTTCATAAAGAAATAATTATGAGAATCCTTTTTTACCCAATATAATGTATGTTCTTTGTAATGGAAGGCTGTGATTTTAATTTTTACTTAGGGAATTTTTGCCATATATATTGTGATCGCTGGCAAATACACCGTACTAATTGTTAAGACGAATTATTGATTAAAATAGTTTTTATTCTTTTAGGGCAAATTTAAAGAGGACGGGCCTCTTTTTTATTTTTGAAGGTCGTCTGACCGTTGATCTAAAGATAAAGAAAAACCCAAAATTGGTTACGGTCACTCACGACTAGGGTATCGTCCGGTCTAATTTTAGCTTCATTAAATGTTTTGGACCTGATTAGCCAGATCCAGTCGTACCCAGACTTGGATATTATAAATTTATAATATATATTTTATTAATTTAATATAGTTTAAGGTTTTAATTATAAAAATACCTATTATATTTTTTTAATCTATATAATCTTTAACTTTAGGGTTTATATATAAATATATCAATTTTTTTTTAAATGACCTTATAATTAAATATTTAACCTTGTTAGTTGTTACTGTTTATGGATGTGTTAAATATTATAGACTTAAAATGATATTTTTATTTTATGTTTTAGAATTTTATTAAATAATTTTTTTATGATTATTGATTTATTGTAGCTTGTAGGTAAAAAAACTCTATTTAGACCCAGACCCAGCCTAGACCCAGATTTTTTTATAGGTCTGGGCTGGGTTCAGGTATAGACATTGGATCCAGGTCCAAGCCAATCAACCCAAACCCGGCTCATTTACACCTCTCGACTTAAGTATTTAAGTTATCATACATTTTTAATTATTTTCTTAATATATCAGCTCATTTTTAAAAAAAAAATCGAAATTAAAATTGATGATAAAATTGAAAAAAATGTTAAAGAGAAAAGTTGTGGAAAATTAAATTATAATTTCAATATATCTAAATTAACGAGTTTTGAAAAATATTTGAAAAATCGAAAAAAATAAGATTTAAAAAAAAAATATTTTTCATTTTATGATACAAAATCGTGTACACTTTTTGATCTAAAATTGCAAAATACAAAATCACGATCGTATTTTATAATTTGTAATATGACATCCAAATTTAAACAAAGAAAAAGTTATACAGACATATTAATGATGGAAGAATTAAAGTACAAATTAGAATTAAAAAGACAATTATAAACTTTCAAAAAAGATCAGGTGAGGTCAATTATATTTTAATTATAAGTGAGGTTGTTTTTTTTACTTAGAATTCAATGGATATTTAAATTTTTATTATTTAAAATAATAAACCCATCCCACAGTTGATTATTTTCATTTTTAGTTTTAATCTATTTTATAATTGTAAACTAAAAAAATAATTAACTATTCTCAATCCTAATTTTTTTCACTGTTTCACTTCTCTCCTCTGATTCCTTTTTTTCCATCGATTCCTACGTCGATTTTTCCATTGATTTTTTCGACAAGTTGCATGTCCAGGATTTTCAAATATTTAAATGATCATGTTTATAATTAGTTGTATGTTTAAAAATTTTAAATAGTTGCATGTTAAGGTTTATAACTAGTTGTTTGTTCATGATTTGTAAATTTTTAAATCTTTATGATTTTTGAATAGTTGCATGTTCAGATTTAGAATTAGATGTATATTCAGGTTTATAACTATTTGCATGTTAAAATTTACAATAACTAGTTGAATGTTTAGATTTACAACTAATTGCATGTTCATGTTTATATTTATTTGTATATTCAAGTTTACAATTAGTGGTTGGTCACTTGAACCCTATCAACACCTGAGTTAGGAGATGATTTGAAAAGATAAAGATAAAAAACAATCGAGTTGTGGGGATAATATTTAAATCTAGACAAATGTTTCAGAAACATTTGGTAATGAATTAGAAAGAGAAGGTCATATGCGACAAGCAGCATTTAGAATATGTTAGTAATATCACTCAGAAATGAATCCAGCGACAATTCCAGAATTGCATGTCATATAGTGAGCGTCATGATTGCCATATAGACAGTGTCGTACTGAAACTTGGCATTTGATTCCCAAAAGCATCTCGATCGTTACGGCATCAGAAACTTTTAGGAGGAACTGCAATCTCCTAAAAATCAAAACAAACAAACAAATCTCTAAATCTTCAACAGAATCTAAGTATAGGGTCATGGCCTCAACATGAATTTGTGAAATAACATGGTTACATTACTGAATGATTTTACAGGTTAAACAAGACCATGCAACTTAATTATTTTGTGATAACCAGGCTACCATACATTATAATCCTGTCTTTTACGATAGGATAAAACACAATGAGATTGACTATCACTTAGTCAGGGATCATTTACAAGCAAGGTTATTCCACTTATCACATGTTTCATCTAAGCAATAACTTGCATACATTATTAACAAAGCCATCATCCACTGACAATTTCAGAAGAATTTTACCCAAGCTAGTAATGTGTGATATACATTCTCCAACTTGAGGGGTATTAACATTCACATTTAAAATCATGTTTATCATTTAAGTTCTGTTCACATTATTCATTTAGAAGGTCTCTTAACTTATGAGACCCATAGGGCTACATCTAGTTTATATAAATAGTTTTCTTATCATATAGATTAGACGCACTTTTGTAATACATTTTACTTTTCGCTTCTGCCTTATTAATATACTGGGAAACCCTTGTTCCCAACATATTGCTCACCATCCACTAATGCTTCGGTTGTCAATATCAGAGCCACATAATAAATATATCAAAGGTTATATAATATATACTGATATCATAGTGAAAATTGAATAGAAATATAGGGCAGATTTCCTGTGCGTCGAATTTCAATGCATCAAAAAATCTTGACTATTAGATGGGCATTTCGTCGTATATAAGTTAGTATCTTTTGTTACATATTTTTTTTCGTCGTACATGTACTAGTGTCTTATGCAGTATATTATTGTAATTGTTAGATTAAAAATTAAAAGACAGAATGCGCACAGCGCACCTGAAAATTACCGTAGAAATATATACACAACTTCAGAAATCTTAATAGTTACTATGATAACAATATTCAACATATTGATGAAATTCATAATAATAAAATGATTCCTCTCTCATTGGTGTTGATTGAAATAATTGGACACCATTTGTGTTTAGATTTAAGAATACCTTTTGATTATCTTTAAGTTTTATTGGATCATTTTTCTAAATGTATCAACTTTTCTTGCTCCTTTTTCCAAATGGTTTGTTTAATCTAATCTCTTAATATATTTTTTCAACCATCATTATTTCTATTTTAAAAAATTATAGCAATCAAGCAATTACCAAAATAAAGACATGAAAAGCAAGCAAATTAACCCTAACATATATAAATCATGGTCGAAAAATGAAACGATTCATCTCTACATTTGGCTAATCCCTCTTACCTACCTCATTTTGATTATGATTTCGGCAGATTTTTCTTCTTCATAATTCATTAATTCATAGAGGAAAGCTACCATCATTTTGGGGCATCTCCCAATTGTCACCTGCATCATCTCGTCCATTGTCATTGGAAACATCATCTTCTCCTTTAGATCCTGCCACTGTTGGGATCCTAGGAACAAATCGCCTGTAACCAAACAATGGTTAAAATTAGGGTTGAATCGATCGACCAATTTGAAATAAACGGACCTTTTTCGATTCCTTCTTCCAGCCTCATGCCTCTTCCTCTTTTTCTCATCCTGTTTATTCTCGAAGAACTTCCTCCGTTTACACTCATTAATCACACCGGCCTTAAAAACCTCTCTCTTGAACCTCCGCACCAGAATCTCCTCGTGTTCATCTTCTCCGACCACAACCTGGACATTGTATCCAGATCTACATACTACTCCGGCCAACGCAGCACCGGTATCTGAAATTCTCTTACCCCATTGGACAGCAAGGTCCGCCACACTCCTACGAGCGAGGGAAATGTGAGACTTGGAGATGGGAAAGTGGAGAGTAGAGGATGAAGAGTGATATGTGAAGGAGGTGCGGTGTTGTACATCGCACGTTACGGCGGCGACTGCGATAGCTGATACTGCGGAGATAGCTGCCATTGGGAATTTGGGATTGACTGCACGAACTGATTTTCTTATCTACTAACTACTTTATTAATTCTTCTTTCCCTCAAATTTATAGGACGGACCCAAAATTGATTTAAACCTTAACAAACCGAGTCCACAATCAAAAGTCCGACTCGTTTGCATTTCCATTTGTTATATTAGGACGCACTTTAGATTACCTCAAATGTTGTAATAATATACTGTATAACGTATAAAATATTAACACATGCACGAGTACGATGCAAAATAATATACTGCATAAGACATTAACACATGTATGATGCAAAGTCGATCTAATGAATAAGATCAACTTGATACATATAGCATTCGCACTGTACCTAAATACTACTATGTTATATTAAGAGATATTTGATATAAAAAAAAGGATATACAATATCATATTCCAACTCCTGGAACCTGGATCATGAATGTATGGCTAACCACATATATCTTGAGATATTCACTTATCTATCCTAAAATATTCACATATGCTAAAATCTACCGATATTTAATTTCCAACTACTATAAGTCTATAACAAATAAACACTAAAATTTCCATAAATCGTATGTACACAATTACACATGATGAATATCATACAAGATTTAAAACCAAACCTCTTACACTGTAAGGGCAAATCTCTATTTGTGATCCTGATATTTATCATTGAAGATGGCGGGTTTGTAGGGGCAAATTTCAGCTTATGGTGTTCTTTCTAGTCCAGGAAAAATGAGACGTATCGTGATCAGGTCTGCACAAAGAGAAGACGCAATATAATAAGTTTTTTTTTGCAAATGAATATAATGTTGAATAACTACTTTAACTAGACTTATGAATGTGAAAACAGGGTTTAACAAAAACCAGACAATATAATTTTCAATGAATGTAAACTTTCAATGCCGGCTCTAAGAATTCTTAATAAAGTTTAAAAGAAAATACAATACCTTTGATTTTTGACATGAAGAAGTGCAAAGAAAACAGCAAGAAATATACATGAAAAGCCAGTCGTGATGTAAGATAAGCCGAGGAAGTCATTTTTGCCTCCTAATAACATATTCGAAGTTGAAAGAACAAGCTTTTTCTTTCCACCGAAAGTATATGTGTTGTAGTTATTACCAATATTCACAAATACCACCTCATCAGCATCTAGGTCATCTTCGATCCTTCCATATATTTTACGAAAACTGGGAAGGGCAGACGCACGCATCCAAACCATAAGATCTTCTTGTTCGCTCAGCTGCATGAATGAAACTCAAAATATGTTATAAATTTTGTTAACATTTGAAGTTTGATAAAGTTTTATTATGTTATAATTTTTTTAAAGAAGATTCACATTCAAAATAAAACAACTTTTAAAATTTGATATAAATATCCCTAGATTTATTCAAGGTGTACATTAATACATCCATGTTTGTAAATTACTTACAGTTTTTTTGCTATTTAATAAATTTAGATTATTCTATTGCATTACAATCATCAGGCCAATCAATTAATCTTATTCTCATTTATTTTATTTAATATTAGAGGTCTTTCTTTAAAAAATATGCATGGTAGAAGAAGAAGAAATCCCAAATTCGTTATTATTCGCATTATAATTTTTCACAAAAAAACTTTAAAAGAAAGAATGAGTCATTTTTTTAAAAGTATAGTAGTCCAATTGAATTTAACTACTTAAATTACTAGGGAGAAAATGAGAGTTTAGAGAATTGCTCACCGGAATGGTTGGATCAAGGGTTTTGCCACCAATTAATGTTCCATTTTGAAAATTGAAGGGAAATATTTTTTCTCCAAATTTGTGATCTCTGTCACTCTTCCATGAAATATTTTTCCGATTGATAAACAGTGGTGCTCCATGACGAACAAAACTATATGTATCATTGAACATACTCCATGCAACTAACCCACATGGAACAATTGGATATCCGTTGGAATATTCTTCAGGCATGCATGAGCTAGTTTGAATATAATGAAGGCCATATTGAAGTTGCTTGTCATTTCTGCTTTTCACATACCTATGAAGACAGTTTGAAACTTTAAAGAATTCCCAGTGGAATAATTGTCAGTAAATTTTAGGATCTTACGATTTGCGTAAATTAATGATATTAGCATTCAAATATTATTATCATTGAATAGCAAACATTAGAATTTAATATTTTCCATTAGTAGTCTTCCTACATAAATGATAAATCTATATAATTTCAATGTAATGAAAAACAGAAAATGATTGAAATTGAATGCACATACCGGCGATGGTTCTGGTAATAATTGTCCAACTGATAATATATGTGAATGGGAGCTTTCATGAATTTTGGTATCTATCAAATGAATATTCAATATTGCAATTAACAAAAAGGTATGAAGACTTAAAATTAACCAATGAACAAACAAAGCACAAACAACTCATGTACTGACATAAACAAAACCAAAGAATATGATCTCCATCAATGGCAAGATATCTGCATGTACAAATATTAGTTCACTGAGAGAGACAGGGCAACATGTCAAGAATATCACTTCCTGCAAACTTAGTGGCGACATACATCATCTTACCGATGGCATTAAGTGTCTTGGCAGTCACATGCACCATCTTGGAGTTGACACTTGACATGCACTGTCTTGGAGGTAGCGTGTACCGTCTTATAGATGGTGTGATCTTGGTTGAGCAAAATTCATCAACCAATAAGATGGTGTGACCAAAATTTACGGTAAAAACTAAAAATTATTCATGAAAGAATTTAAATAAATTTTTAAGTAACAAATCATAAGAAAATATTTCAAAATTTTGAATTGTACTTTAATATACAAAAATTGGTACATTGCATAATTAGAATGGAAAACTCTACATGTTAATAGAAGTTTATGCCTAAAGCCTAATGGTTTATTTTTACCTAAGATTTGTTTTAACCGTAGCGACTCCAACTGGGCTTCTCAATTTAATTGGATTGGGTTTCACAATCTACTTAGTCAGGCTGAGTTGTTCAGATTCAGCCTAGCCCTAATGAGTATCAAAAAAAAAAAAGTACTATCAGGCTATCAGCAATCAACGAGTATCAGCAAAATCTAGTCCCTCTCATAATCATTCAAGTTAATTTATATAGATTAAATAAGACTAATTACATCAATATCTAATTCGATCATTGCTCAACTAACTCACTAATCTAGATGATTCTACAGATTAGCCTAATTACAATGACTACGCTAACAAGCACGTACTCATTACATACACTTGAATCTTTAATCACTAACTAAATCACTTGAATGAATCTATAAAAAAATCAAATAAACAACACTACTTACCTTAATAGCTAGAGTGCAATTCTTTGACACTGAGATATCTTGAATATATGCAACTTTGTTGCTTTTGAATTCATCTGGCATGCATTCAGTGTCATACCTATTAACAATCTCCACAACCTAGAAACATACAATAAAAACACAAAACAATCTAATGTTAACATCTTTTATATTTTATCAGCTTGGTAGGGGAGAGGAGTTTCCCTTACGTTAAAAAAAGGTCATAACAGTGGTTTATATCAAAATAACCAAAATATCACTAGTATTTTAGTTTCATTGTGATTGCTCAAACTTATGTCACATGGAACAAATAGTAAATTTATTAATATTTAATCTAAATATATAATATTTATACATTAGTACTAGATTCCCACTAATCATTTCAATTAGTTATACATAAAGGATGAATGATCCCTCATCTGCCATCAAGCTAATGCTAAAGATTGAAAGCACTTACCAACTCGAAATTTAAGGTTAGACTTTTTAGAAACATCTGTGCATTGATTTAAATTAAATATCACATGGACCAAAATTTATGAAAACCCATTTTCAATGAAAACAATCTAAATGTGCCAAGTTGACATGGAATAAATAATCTATTAGGATTTAAGGTTTAGTTTTAATATTATAAATGACAATCTTGACGAAATTAACCTACTATAAAGATCAATCAGGATTTTATATTAAACAACGGGTATGGTTTTAGATTAATAATATATGTATAAAAATTAAGAACTATATTGAGCAATGAGTATTGACTGATTTAATCCTGGTCTAGAATTATTCTACATCAGAAAATATTACTCACACTTCGTGAAGCATGAAGAGCAACAAACCCAATTGGAACAAAGATAATGCCCATAAGGAGAAATAACGAGATAACCTATAGAACAAAAAGAAGTGAAGGGGTAAAAGAAAATAAAGAAAAATTAAGAATCTAGAATATCAGAAATAGAACTCTCTCAGTTAGTCTCACCAATTGCGGTGTCAAGGATAGTTTGCAAGCATGTAGATTTTGTTGTGTGAATTTGTAGATAACTTCCACGCAGCATTTAAAAAAAACAATATCAAAACAAAATCAATAAAGAAACATTATTTCTTCAAATAAAAAAGAACAATCTCCATTCTCCAATGATTCATAAATCATAATTGAAGTATTCAAAATTGAAACTGGTAAGAAAAAACACAACCGCAAAATAATTATTTTGTAAAAACACAAAAACATACTGACACACACACACACTTGAGTGATTCAGAATTCACAGCAAAAAATCATCGTCTTCCAAAGAAAAAAAGAACAAATGAACAATTCAGAAGAAGAAAATGTCAGCAGCAATTCATAGTTCAAACTGACAGCGATCCAAATATGTTATCGTAACAAAAAAATACAAAATACAAAAATCAATATTTTCAATTTTATGTTTCTTATTTTAAAACCTGAGCGAATAAACGAAGAATACCTTCAGATTTCTTACTCCTCTTGGGAGTGAATGAAATCTGGCGAAGATGATGAATCGATGAAATCTGTCTTGATCGCAGAGCTGAAGTGCTGATTTCTTCAACATGGATCATTTCCATTGAACGACGGAGCAAAAGAAAGAAATCACCGTCGAATCGGAGATCAATTTGGGAACCGCCGGACAGGGAACAATGAAACAAAAAGAAAATTTACTTTTAAACCCACACATGTTCTAGAAATCTTATGAGTTGTCCTGTTTCAGGGACATTGAGGTATTTTTTCAAGTTGGTATAAATATTTCTATAATTACACAAATGACAAGGTCTTTCTCAGAAATATTTATTATTTATTGATAAAATCATTTAGGTATTCAGGTCCCTACTTCGATTACTCAAACAGCACGAGACGTTAGCTAATTGCGCCGATCATGGACCCAATTGATATTGCTGTTGAACCATATCTTATTTTAGGCTCTTGTAGTCTTGTATTTGCAGAAAAATAGAACCCAATTAGGATGTTAAATTATGCAAGAATACCTTACAAAAAATTAAAATTACAAACAAAGACTTGTATCCAGAAACTGAGCTAGTTGCACCACCTAAAAACTATCCAAACATACACCACCTAATCATCTTCTATGATGGAGGATTTGGTGATCAACAAAACAAGAAATAAAGTGGAAATCTCAAATGACAATGGTAACAAACATGATGGAATTCTCAAGATTCGTGCAGAAAGCCCTGAATAAATTTAATTCACGCCACTTATAAATAACTGCAAAAGCTGGCCAATTTTTTTATCCATCTGTCTGGATTTTTTACCAGTTTCTCAGTAAGGTGTTCAAAGTAAGTTCAGACTAAGATGTATCCATAACAGACATTGTAGCAGTCTTTGATTTATTCTTCTTCTGCTTCTTCTTGTGTTTCTGACTTGGTTTCTTCTCAGATTTCTCCTTGGGCTGGGTTTGCATAAGATGTTCATGAATAGAACCAAGAGGATCAGATTGAAAGTATGGGTTTTGTAGTATTTCTCCTAGCTCCACCCTTAATATGTCCCTGAACAAAATTAAGTTAAAATTTGAATACGATTCAGGTTTAAGGATTAAAATAAGAATTTACTTACGCTATTTTACTCTTGTGTTTATGGCATTGCTTTGGAATCATGGTAGATTTTTTCTTTGAAAGAGAAAGGTTTAAATCTGGAAGAGATTCTGAAAGGGCTGACAGATCAAATGCTTTCATTTTCTTCTGTCGCCTTCGATGTTTTTTCTTTTAGGAAAAAAAAAGATGGAATGTTGAGATACGCATTAAAATCTATCTAAAATTGGACTTTGAATAGATAAATAATCAAGAGTATATGAGGGGGGAGGGATAATATAAAATTAAAAATAAAGACAAATAGTAGCCAGCAGCAACAGCAATATCAAGGATGCACGGAGCTAAACGAAAAATATTCTCCCACAGTCACACCTAGTTGCCATTGCTTAAACACACTTAAAGTCTACTGGTGTGTGATTCAAAACATAAGAATGAGATACAGCTTAATGGTTGATCATCTAGTGTAATGAGATACAGCTTTATATCAATGTTTGATCCTCTTCCTCGAAGCCCCGTCCCATCTCAGACATATCTATCGATGTATATATAAATAAATCCAACAGTAATAGTAAACCTCTAATACTAGGGTCCAATCTCCCTTGTCTCCAAATAATGTACAATCAATCAGTGGTCAACAAATTATTAAACAGTATAAATATAAAATATTTACAGCTAAATGTACAAGATTTAGTATACCTTTTTTATTTCCTTTTTGAGTCGAAAAGTAGATTTGGTACTTACATGCTCTGCAAATCAATAACTTGTTATTAATTATAATTGAATAATTTTAAAAAATTGCATAGATCGAAATATCAAATGAAATTGCTAGGTTGCAGCATAGTTTATAATGTGACTGTGTATGTGGTTAGCAGATCATTAGAAAGATTCAGGTCTGACTCCATCTGAGGATTTGAAGAATACCAAGGGTTTTGTATGTTTTTTCTTAGCACTATATGATTCCTCTGGTGACCATTATTGTTATCATCCTTTGGCCATTATTGTCCTCCTACAACTGCCATTAAGTCATTGTCCTCTAGGTTTGGAAAGAGTGCATAGCTTTCATTTCCGGTCATTTTTAATTTCAGTAGTGAATGGATAAACTGTTAATGCTAAACTATAGTTAAAATTGTACAAATTAGTTTAGCCTTGGCTAATTTCATAGTTAGACTTTCTAATAAGTTAAAATTGTATCAAGATTATCATCACCGATTAGGGATGAAAGTTTGGACTCTAAAACTCTGGCTCAGCAAAAAAAATATAAGGGAATGACAGGACAATTTCTCTCTTGTCCACTTCCAGATTCAGATCTGAAAACACTCCCTCATGAGAAAAGGTGGCACACTCTCTACACACGAATTATGTTTTATTGATAATCAGGTCTGATCTGAATATCTAAACAATCAAAATACAGTAATTAAGATCAGAGAACAAAAACTCGCAATATTTTTATAGTGGTTCCACCCAACAATAGTGTACGCCCACTTGGAGATTTTATCGATGGTAGCTAGCTATTACACTCATGCAGCAACAAGGTTAGGTTTTCAGCACTTGATTAATAGTATATATATTGTAGAATTAACTTGAGCCTATTCCAAGTTAATTTCTTATAATTGGCCCAATAAGGGTACCAATTAAATAGTATCCATATCCATAACACTTATATCTCCCACTAACATGCATAAACTTCAACAGGGAAGGCATACAATCATCTCAAAAAAGAGAAAACTAGTAGTCTGGTCATGATAAAATCATACAAATAAAATAAACAACTTACTATTATGTAATTTTAAGAACTGCATTTTGCCTTCTTCCCCCAATGAACTCTTAAAATGAAGTCTTTTTCTATGAACTTTTTCCTTCCTAAATAAATAAATAAATCGTTAATTTCATTCATCAATATTGCATAACAACAAAAGATCATGATAAATGAGATATCTAAGAGACATTAATGTCCTTTTACTGGCTGATTGATCATCCTTGTTGTCACTGCCTTTAAAATCAGACCTATATCAAAATAAATGATTGTATGATTAGGTCTAATAGTAAACAACCAGATAAAAATATAACATAAGAAACGAACCCAAAATTTATGATTTAAAACATAAAAATAGATATTGAAAACTCGAATACAAAGTCCATATATGAAACAAAATTAAATCACAGACAACCATGAACTGGTGAATCACTGTGAATGTAATACAAACTTGTAATAAACCCCAAAATACATTCCTTGACTTGATTATGATGGTGGTATAACATAATTATGTCTACCATGGTTCATGATGACTCAAAAAATAAAAATAAACAAAAATATTACGAAAGTATAGAAATAAGAGTATAAAAATCAAAGGCAGACAGTATGGAAATGGAGAACCAATACTAATTTTGTGACATGCTACTTAAAAGTAAAACGTAAGAAAAAATTAAAATTGGAACTGCTTTTATAGATGTATAGAGTTGAATAATTGCATAGAACATGAAATTTGGGAGGAAATAGTACTTTACAATCTTTACCTCAGATTGGTTATAACCATTTGTACGCAATAGCAGATTGATCTACTTGTCCAATACTCTGCTTCAAGATAACTCAGAAAACGAAACTACAAACATAAATACAAAATAAAATAAAAAGGTTAAATCGAATCTAAACTATCATATCTTGTTAGTACATTGTGAGCCAAAATCAAGACTTGGAACAGAGAAAAACTTCTGATCATTAAATTGAAGACCTATGGTTCAAGAAAAATGTATCCTTCAGATATCATCGGTAAAAGTTTAAAAATGATTTTTTTTTAAACCCATGGAATTTACAAAAATGAATAGATTATTCACAGTCCATAATAATTATTTAATGTATTTAATAACCATTCAAAAACTTCAATCGGAATTTGATCTTTTAGATGTTACAGGAAAATATGGATATTCAAAACTACAAGTTGAAGAAGATTCCAAAGTTGAATGGTAGTGTGAGAAAACCACTTGCGATTTGTTCAATGTAGAATAGAAAAATCAATCAACCACTTTGTACATTGGAATTTGTTCAAGAAGTTTTTACAAAACAGAAAGGTAGAGGAGAATACCTAGAATGTGAGAATCAGAAAAGGGAGGAGGAACATAAGATCATGAACGGCGGGTTGGATAGGAGATGTAGTGCGGCGGCTGCTTGAGAAATGAGAAGAAATTGGGATTTTGTCCGATTGGAATTGGATTAGGGTTATTTGATTATTGGGTTATTTATATTTTGATGTTTTTTGTTTGTGAAATTATGGCTGAGGATCCTCATCTCCCACCTTCATTTAGCCAACAGATGCAGCGCTCCACACTGAATCTGCCCTCGTGGTTTTTTAAATGTATATTTTAATTATTTAATGTTTTTGACATTCATTACCTTTTTTATGTCACATCATTACGCATGATTACGATGATGTTTTTATGTATTCATCATTACGCATGATGTTTTTATGTCGCATCATTATTTTTTCCGATGTTTGTTATTCGTCCGACCATTACTATTTAACATACTTTTTAATGTTAAAATTCGATTTACAAAGAAATTCAAAAATACATATTCAACTTCCAACCGAATTGATAGTCAAATAACGTGAAAGTAAATTGCAAAGGAAAAAAGCAGGCAAGAAAAAATCTTACCATGGAATCTGTTGATTCTTCCGGTGAAGAGGAGTAAGTATATATACATTTTTCACATTAATTTTGAACTCTCCTCTTTATCTTGTATTTTATGCTTTTTTGTGTCATTGGATGTTTGACGAGAACATTTGATCCGCTGGGAATTCTTTTTAAGGTTGCAAGAACATCCCTCAAGAAGCTCAATGTCCTCATCAAAAGTTAAAATTGATGCTAACTCTGGATTTTCGAACAGCAACTTTGAAATTGATGCTAACCCAAAATTTATGATTTAAAACATAAAAATAGATATTGAAAACTCGAATACAAAGTCCATATATGAAACAAAATTAAATCACAGACAACCATGAACTGGTGAATCACTGTGAATGTAATACAAACTTGTAATAAACCCCAAAATACATTCCTTGACTTGATTATGATGGTGGTATAACATAATTATGTCTACCATGGTTCATGATGACTCAAAAAATAAAAATAAACAAAAATATTACGAAAGTATAGAAATAAGAGTATAAAAATCAAAGGCAGACAGTATGGAAATGGAGAACCAATACTAATTTTGTGACATGCTACTTAAAAGTAAAACTCGAATACAAAGTCCATATATGAAACAAAATTAAATCACAGACAACCATGAACATGAAATGTGGTTTGCTGGCAAGAAAAAATCTTACCATGGAATCTGTTGATTCTTCCGGTGAAGAGGAGTAAGTATATATACATTTTTCACATTAATTTTGAACTCTCCTCTTTATCTTGTATTTTATGCTTTTTTGTGTCATTGGATGTTTGACGAGAACATTTGATCCGCTGGGAATTCTTTTTAAGGTTGCAAGAACATCCCTCAAGAAGCTCAATGTCCTCATCAAAAGTTAAAATTGATGCTAACTCTGGATTTTCGAGCAGCAACTTTGAAATTGATGCTAACCCAAAATTTATGATTTAAAACATAAAAATAGATATTGAAAACTCGAATACAAAGTCCATATATGAAACAAAATTAAATCACAGACAACCATGAACTGGTGAATCACTGTGAATGTAATACAAACTTGTAATAAACCCCAAAATACATTCCTTGACTTGATTATGATGGTGGTATAACATAATTATGTCTACCATGGTTCATGATGACTCAAAAAATAAAAATAAACAAAAATATTACGAAAGTATAGAAATAAGAGTATAAAAATCAAAGGCAGACAGTATGGAAATGGAGAACCAATACTAATTTTGTGACATGCTACTTAAAAGTAAAACGTAAGAAAAAATTAAAATTGGAACTGCTTTTATAGATGTATAGAGTTGAATAATTGCATAGAACATGAAATTTGGGAGGAAATAGTACTTTACAATCTTTACCTCAGATTGGTTATAACCATTTGTACGCAATAGCAGATTGATCTACTTGTCCAATACTCTGCTTCAAGATAACTCAGAAAACGAAACTACAAACATAAATACAAAATAAAATAACTCTACTACACTATTTTAATATCTTTTAGTTTTTTCCCATTTTTGGTAAAAAAAGTCTTCTCTTTGTTTTATCTCTTTTCATTCTAAATATACGATCAAGATTCAAAGTTGATAATCTAGGCATAAAGCTAGCTTGTTTGAAGTTTGTTTTTCTATAACAACAAGATGAAGTTTATCTAGAATGAGAATAGATCGATTATTGAATCAAATTTTTTTTATTAGTTTTAATCATCAATTTAGGCCTATCTATAGACATATCAATAGATACCTTTTCTAAAAAAAGGTAGAGATCTTAAAATACGTATGCAGAATACTCATATTTTATCTCTTATTGACTTATTCTCATTTCTCAATACCAAACTATTAACTACCATCTTCAGCCTTCAGGCGGGATCAAATTCTGAAAAGAAGAATAATAGAATAACACAATATGAAGTATAAAATAAATGTTGTGATGTTGTTTTAGAATTATTTTCTTTCAGAATGATCAAGTTGAAAGGAAATAAGTAGACTATCTATAGTAAACACACAAAATCGATTACCAATCAATAACAGTATAAGATGCCAGATTTCAATCAAATGAGATGATTTGTTTTGAATTTTGGATTTCATTATTATGTGACTTGAATTCAATCTGCTGTATTATTATGCTCAGAATAAAGTGGCAAACTACTAAGTGAGTCTTTGGTATATAGTTTTCCCACCTAATCCTCCATAATCATAGAGATAATTTGTGAAAACCATTTTCTCACATTATCAAAGAAGTGATTTTCCCTTGAGAGTTCTCATGCTGTTTTTTTTATACAGATGCTTCTGAATTTTTTTAGGTTGACTAGTGACTACGCTTTCCGCTTGAGTATTTATTTTTAATTTGAATATTAATTATGGAATATGAATGTATTGATTTTTTATAGGTTTTTATAATCAATTATATGAATAGGTCATGTCAAAATTTGTATAGGTTTTTTAATTAGTACAAAAAAAATTTCTCGCCTTCGGCGAATCTTGCCCCCCCTGCCGGGGAATCCTGGATACGCCACTGGCCGCCGCCAACCACTCGACGTCGGCTTAACCCCAGGACTCCACTGGAGGAATACGAGGAACTTTTGCTTGCTGAACTGGGAAGCCGTCGTGCACAAGTCCATCCAACACCTCGTCGTCCGCCTCCGGTGATGCCGCGGACTGAGCCAGTTCCTGAGTACGTCACGGAAGCTCCTCTAGCTCCTCATAACGACATTGTCGTATGCCCTCAATGTGGGTATCTTTTCATAGCTTTCCTCTACACAGCAGCAACAAGCATGTTCTATACCCCAGATCCCGTGGAGCCACTCAACTTCGACTGGATCAATAACTTGGAGCTTGGAGATCCCTAGGAGATGGTGCAGGTCTGATGTGCAAAAGTGTTCCAGATTTTACTAGAGTCGCAGCATCTTAGTTTTAGTTGGTGGTCAATGTTTGTTTACAATATCAACTATATTTTGAAATATTGATCTCCCTCACTTTTTCCAACGTTATCCATCTTGTTAGTATAACATTTAAAACTAACAGAGATCCTGGAACTTCGCCTATATTTCTTATGGTAAGAGAAAGGAACTTCGCTTTGAAGCTTGCTTAACAACGAGAATGAAGGTATATGATTCTGATCACCTCGAACACAGAACAACAAGTTCTACTAGCGTCATCAACATGATCGATTCGATGACCGAGAACAGTAGGCTAACAACGATCCCCGATCGCCGAATTCTATTTGATGATCGAGAGCAGTAATCTAATATATCAACCAACCAAATCGTCTAGATGGTAGGAATTCATGAAAAAAGATAGAGGAAGGATATCTCGAATTTCATTAAATGTGGAGATATATTCTTTAAAACAATAACGAGATTGCAATAAAACGAAATGGCATTCTCATTGTAAAAATGAAAAATTAATATCTTGGAGTAAAGTATAAATATCCTGGATATTACTTATTATGTATGATAATTAATAACTGACAAGTAGAAAGTATGAGTGTATGAACCAGATCGGTGATATGAGATGAGAATCGCCGGTACTGCCGGAGCCGCCGTCATGAATCTGACAATTTTAGATGTGTATCTCCAAAATTGCCAAAGTCATCGAACGCTCCAGAAAATTCACACCAAAATGCTCGTCTCCGGTTACATCAACGACACTTATGCCGCAAGTCGAATCCTAGATTTCACCACCCGTTCTTCCTTTATTCCTCTCGATTACTCCATCCAATTCCTCCACCATCTCCGCCACCCAAATGGCTTCTCTTGGAACAGAGTCATGAAAGCCTCCGTCATCCGAGATTCTTCCCACCTCACGCTGAAGATATACAAGGCCATGTTGTTGTCATTGGACGGTGACGGCGACGGTGGTGCATTGGTTTTCGATAAATACACCTACCCAATTCTTTTCCAGGCGTGTTCGGTGAGGAGAGACGAGAGGCAAGGACAACAGGTCCATGCCCATGTTTTGGAATTGGGGTTCGGATCAGATGTGTACGTGGTGAACACACTGATGAATCTCTACTCTGTGTGTGAGAATGCCAAAGATGCACGGAGACTGTTCGATGAAAGTCCTATGCTAGATATGGTGTCGTGGAACACGATGCTGGCAGCCTACGTGGACGCCGGTAATGTAGAAGAGGCTACATGGGTTTACAATGAGATGCCTTTGCCGCGAAGTACAATAGCATCGAATTCTCTAATTGCTTTATTTGGCCGGAAGAATCACGTAGACGATGCACGGAATCTATTTGATAGAATGCCGGTAAAAGACATGGTGTCATGGACAGCCATTATATCTTGTTACGAGCAAAACACCAAGTATGAGAAGGCCTTGGAGATGTTCAGAATGATGGTGAATTCAGACAAGATTCCGGTGGATGAGATTGCGCTGATCAGCGCACTGACTGCTTGTTCTCGATTGGCGGGAAGTAACGAAGGAAGAACAATTCATGGATTGGTTTTTAGAACTGTTTCAGTTGATTACATCAATCTTCTGAATTCGTTGATTCACATGTATTTATGTTTTGGGGATGTTGTAGCTGCCCGGAGATTTTTCGACAGCGCCAGCTTATTGGATCAGATATCATGGAATTGTATGATAGCAGGATATGCACAGCATGATCTGCATGAAGAGACTCTGGGAATGTTTCATGAGATGATGAGGCAACAGTATGGTTCAGTGAAGCCCGACGAAGGTGTACTGGTGAGTGTGATCACAGCTTGTACACGGCTTTCGTCTCTGGAACAAGGCAGATTGATTCATTCGTATATAAAGGAAATGAGATATGACCCGAATTCGATCTTGGGCACATCTTTAGTGGATATGTATATGAAGTGTGGCTGTGCAGAAGATGCTATGGAAGTGTTTGACGAAATGCCAAATAAAGTTGTGTCAACCTGGAACGCTCTGATATCTGGGTTGGCAATGAATGGGTTGGTTAGTGAGTCACTTGCGAAATTCTCGTTGATGACAACACAAGGCGATGTGGTGCCCAATAAGATCACATTTGTCGCTGTTTTAGGAGCTTGCCGGCATGTTGGATTGGTGGATGAAGGGAGAAAATTGTTTGATTCAATGAAAGAGATATACAAGATAGAGCCCAATGTGAAGCATTATAGTTGCATGGTCGACCTTCTTGGCCGTGCTGGTTTTCTCAGGGAAGCCGAAGATTTGATAGAAACCATGCCAATGGCACCTGATGTTGCGACGTGGGGAGCATTGCTGGGTGCTTGTCGGAAACATGGTGAATCTGAGATGGGTGAGAGGATTGGAAGAAGGCTGGTTGAGCTAGAACCCGAACACGACGGTTTTCGCGTGTTGCTTTCGAACATCTACGCATGTAGAGGAAAATGGGACAATGCAATGGAGATGAGGCATAAGATGAAACAACAGAGTGTTGTTAAAATACCTGGTTGCAGCAGCTTGATACATGCAAATAATGATTTTTTATAAATAAATTAATGATACAGATACATTTGAGGTTCAATAACAAAAAAATGATTGAACCTCTTTGTTTGTATTTTTCTTATGTACATTGTAAACTAATTGAAGTTGGGGGTATGAATGAACGAATGAATGGTGTTAGATCATATGTGCCGTGATTTCGCAGCTTGACGAGAACATTTGATCCGCTGGGAATTCTTTTTAAGGTTGCAAGAACATCTCTCAAGAAGCTCAATGTCCTCATCAAAAGTTAAAATTGATGCTAACTCTGGATTTTCGAGCAGCAACTTTGATGTTAGATATCCAGCTATTGTCCAAGTTTGATAGAGCCGTGATTGTTTTCCTACAAACTTTCCTTTCTGTGTGTCGTAATATTCAGGCCAATTGTCGGCCGCAAGCTGATCCTCGACTAGGGCTATTGCTTTCCTGGCTAACCCTGGCCTTCCCATTTTGATGCAAGCTAATGTGAACTGAAAATCCAAGGAAAATAATCAATATACATGCATATATAAATGGAAGCATGGAGCATGTTTATTATAGGATATTAAAAATAAGATATTAATGACCTATTCAGATCCTGATCTTCCATGTCAAGATTGTGCATTGATGATCAAAATTGAATATCTAATTAATATCTCATGGGAATCCAACCAACCAATCCTTATATATCAATAACAATTTGTTGTACCTGCCAGAGTAGTGTTGGCCATGAACCACCATTATGATAGGACCAAGGTCTGTAACAAAATTAAGATGTCAGATTGTGATAAAAAAAACATGTTGGTTATGTTTGATCTAACCCACATACGTGTTTTTAGGATCGCTTCCCGTGATTATGCGCCATTCCTCGTGTTCCAATGCAGGGTAGCAGATCTTCAGAGGTATATGTGCAACTAGATCATCCCATTTCTGTTCAATCAGGTCAAGAATTCCCTCGGCCTGTCTTGGAATAGCCAAGGAGGAAACAATTGCCCACAAATTGCCAAGTGAGAAAAACCTAAAATCCATCTGAGCTGGTTGCAGGTTTCCAATCAAGTAACCACCATTATCGGGAATCCAGTCAAGTAGCCAAGAAGGAATCTGCTCAGGATAAATGTTGAATTTGTTCACAGCATCGTGAGAGTACTCTTCCGTTTTATAACGGTAGATTTCATTGATCCTCTTAATGTCAACCCAGTAGTATTCCCTTATGTGAAAGGATAATGCACTTAGCCTGTTGTTTATTCTTCTGATGAAATTTTTAGATGCATCATTCACGGTGATCATTTCCCGGGAGCATCGTAGAGCAGAGTAGAACAAGGCCTGTGGCAAGTTTTAGGGTTCTTGATTAAAACTAGTTTTGTTGGTTTCATGCACAATTAATGAGTATTAGAAGATTTGATTTTTACCTGAATCTCAAGAGGGTGTCCATGGATTCCCATCCGGCGATCTATCATACAGGAACCATCAGTGACGAGCAAAGATGGAAACATGTCAAACCCATCTGTCAAACACAAATTGAGGATTAACTTGATGCCAGTCTGAACATCGGTTCTTTTCTGCAATTCATAATCTCCGGTGATCTTCCCGTAAGCTCTGAGGAGTATGATCCACCACAATCCTGCACAATTCGGGTATAATGATGGTTCAATGATCGAGTTATTGAATTATGAAGTAATGTAAGAAGATTTCCATACCAGAATCAACTGGAGCTACACGCCCAATGGCAGCCTCTCCAAAATCTGGATCCAGAAATTCCTCAAACTTATCACTGTTTGCTTCCAAGGCAACTGTCCGGACTTTGAAACTCGCCGGCATCAATCCTTGCCCTGGACTATAGCAATCGACGGTTTTCTCCCAACTCTGCATACATCATCATCATATAGGTACAAAAGAAGATTTGAATTTCGTATTTAAAATATTTTTTGTATATATTGAGAGTTTCGGGGATTGAGATTCGAGATGATCTGTGAGTACCTGTAACTGCAAAGTATGTAAGAGAAAATTCCTGACAATTTCGCTTTCCCCTTTGAGCATAAATGCCAACGCCGAGGGAATGAAATCCCTAATAAAGACTTGATCGTAATTCAAAGAATTACCAGTCGACGGATCTTTGGCTGCAACCGTACCAACAGGTGAACCATAGTAATTAACCACCGCCTTATTTAACAACCTCCACGCTTCTTCCTCCACTCCCTTCGCCTTCTCCGAATCTTCTACCTTGTCAGCACCGGCATCTTCCTCAACCACTCTTCCCAGTAAATCAACTTCTTCCATTACATCTCCATCCCTAATCAGAGTCTTCGCAATCCCCTGCATGTAGATCTTCTCGAACGGATTCTTCCCGCCGGCGTGTTCCACCCCCGCAGAGGAGGATTTCCGTCGCGGTCCGGCGATTGCACACGGAATCGTCAACGCGAAACGATTCCTGCGGTGGTGATGAATCCGATCATGGATGTTAATAAACGTCAGTCTATTGGATCGTGTAGCACTAGTCGTGGCGTGTTTCGATCGGACGAGAACGGAGGAGGGGAGGATACGATTGTGCTGGTTGGAATGGATTGCATATGAAACTCCGACGAGGAGGAATTTTCTCGAAGATGGTCGGATCGTCCACATCGCCATCGTTAGATTGTTGACGCTACAACTGCTGATACTCATGTGCTTTAAAAAAACGAAGCGTTGAGCCGTTGATCCACGATCACCGGAAGTTCACGAGGGAATTTTTCGTAAATACAAAAAACAAGACGAGTAGATCAAAAGTGAGTTTACAAGAAAAAATGAGATCGGGAGAAGGTTTATAAAATTTGCCAAAAGCCTTTTGAATATTTGTACGAACTTACTAAAATACCCTTACACAGACATGCAAAAGTAACCGCGTAGTTAGGGATAATAATGGAAAAAAATAGTCAAGGGTCGTCATCCAGATAAGGCAAGGTGAACCATGCCATTCACGTGCGTGACTCGGTCATCGAGGACCTAAAAAGAACCACGTGGCAATATCTGATTCGCCATTCAACAACTAGATATATTTATAGAAAGTACAAGTTATGCAGATAATTGGATAAGGCTATGAAGTAGTACCAACAACCAAGTGGTGTAAGCGGTAAGCGGGTCGGGTGTATATATACACCCGTCAATAGCTTAACACGGTAATATTACCTGATAGAGTGATAGATTTATACCAATATACCCACCTAGTTTCCCGGGTATACTGTATTATACCCACCTAGTTTCCCGGGTATACTGTATTATAGCCACCTCCACCTGTTTGAAAATAGTTAGAAATAGGGACCAATTTATCAATTGAATGGATCATGTGACAAAAAAAACATGAATGATTGCACTTTGATCCACAGAGACGTGTACGTTTGTATATATGGAATATGATTGTCCAAAAAAAATAAACGAGACACTTTTTGAAGTTAATTAAGAACATTTATTTTTCAAAACAAAAGAGGATTTAAGTCATCAATTAACGAATACAAAGAATGTTTCTGATATGGGAAAATTTAGCATTTTAGGATCTGACCTGATAATCTCCAGCACTTGTTTGAGCTTTGAAACCTTTGTAAGGTGTGCTGGAACCAGTGTTCTTGATATTTAACATGTCTACTTGCAAGTGAGACAGAGCAATTCCCATGATCTTGAACCCAATACGAAACACTGGAAATACACGTAATCTTTTAACACCAGGGTTCAGAACTAATGTTCCAGAAAGACAGGGTGACTTGTCTTTCGGCATACGCCCAATTGACCAAGTGCACACCTGCATGCAAATCTCATATTTGTCATTACTCATTAGTATTTTTCAGAAATCGTAGTTGCCATTTAATGGTATTACCTTGTTTACAAGGATGTTTACAGTTCCAAGATTGCACGTCAATTCATTAACTGCGATATGAGGGGGCAAGTCAAATTCTATCACAACAGACTCGATGGCTCTTCCTGGGTCATTCCGGATTCCGGCAAAGACATTCATGCGACAATTGCCACCACTGCTAGAAAATTGTGGCTTGACATATATAGGTATGTCTTTCAACTTTTTTATCCTTTTATTTAATCATAGAAGAATGAGGATAACAGTATGGAGTGTATACAATTGAACCAAATAATATAAATAAATTAAATTAAATAATACATACAATACCTGTAACTCATTAGCTTAAACTGCCCGTCTGGAGGCACAAATGATAATGCTTGGGATGACTCCCATTGTCGAAGACGAATACATGGATGAAATCTTACATCATTCAGAATTGAAGGGTTCGTAAATGTCATGTTCATGTCAGGGAAACCAGGGAGACTGGACTTTACTTGAATTTCACCATATACTTCACATTTCACTAAATTCCCATCACTATATAAACATGAAACACAGATAGTCAGATACTTCACACTTATTGAGTTATTGATATAATCACTCCTTTGACCTAAAAAAATATAATCCAAACCAAATTAACCTGCTTATGGTAACGTCAATCTCCTCCACAAGATTGATGTAAACCTCATTGCTTTTGTACTTAATGTCAGTAGTTCTCCAAGGAACACATGACGCTGTTGCATTTGGAAGAGTGTTACTCACATTAGAACTTTTCCCAGTTACAACACTTAACATTTTGCTAACGATACTTGGTGGTGTTATCAGCTCTCTTAAGATATTAGGTTCTGTTGTAAGAGGAAAACCACTATCGATCATCTCATCTAAAAGCTGCAGATTGCAAAAGATCCATCATTCATTGTGTTATATATATTCTGCATCATCAGCTTTGTGGTCTTGTATTAAAACCTTTTAAAACATTCCGTAATAAGTATCAGGGAATAATAAAATTTGTAATGTCCATTTGACAAATGACCGCCAATATGGTTTGTTCCAAAACTACGATTTGTTCCCTCATATGCTTATTTAGTTATATCATATATATGTGTGCGCATGTCTCAAAAATGAGCCAAAAAAGATAAGTAAAAAAAGAAAAAATCATTGAGGATAGAGTGGTAGACTTTAAAACATTAAAACTAATAAAGAAAAAAATCGTCAGTTTTTAAAGGATTTTAAAATTAATCAGATAATGAAAAACATAACAAATCACAAAATTGAAACAAACCGTGGTAAATATATGACATATATTTGTAGTTTCCTTTATTTAAATTGAATATAAGTAATATAACATACAGGGCACTTGCCTTCATTTAATCATTTTATAATGAGAAATTTGAATTGCATCAAAAAAGTATACAATATGTAGCATGATTTGTTAATTTTTTTAAAATTCAGGTTTTGGATGCACAGATAAATGTGAAAAGTACCTGATAGACAATGACAAAGTTATCTTTCATCAAGTCTTCGTTCAGACCTCCCAGATAATCTGAAAGAATATCTGCCACTCTACAAAGAAACTAAAAGGAAAAATTCATATATCAATTTGAAATGCACACTGAATAAATTATAACTGAATAAAAAGTTTAGGATGAATGACCAAAAAAGAATCCCCTTAAAAAATATGCTTCATACAACATTGATTTCAAGGATTTGTAGTTTCAGACCAGAGTGAATGAGGTATGTATTGCCAAATGGCATCAATTTGTATCCATGTTTCTTAAAATATTCATTGGAAACTCATGAGAGGTTATACCAATTCCAACAGTAATTATCCACTAAACTGGAAACCCATTTGCATAAAATCTAATTGCTACATTTTATGGTAATGATGCTTTAAAAAAGTTACCACCCAAGGAGCATCACCAGAAATTTAGGATTCTTTACTTCCTTAGCCTGCTATTCTCCATCAGTGATGTAGTGATTTGTTTGTTTAGAAGACAGTAAAACATTTACAATTAGTATCCTGAGATAAAGATATCTCACTATGTGTAATTTGCCTGATTCTTCCTTCTATTGGGGTTTTTTACTTTTAGGTTCTAAATGTCAATGCTAAAATATCTTAAATTTAGTCAAGCAATAAACTGTAGTGTTGCGCATCATCCCTAAATCCTGATTTGTAGCTGTATTTATGAAAATAAAGTTTGTTACTCACTTCAATGGCCATCAATGGTGACATCTCTACTTGTGTGCAACCCAGGAACACGATGCCTCCTCGGAAAACATGGAAAAGGTAATGTGTTGGAGAAGCGATCACGGGAAGTAACTACGTGATTAAGCAAAGAAAATGATCGATACATACAATTTCAATGTCGATTGCAAGTGAAGAAGAAGAAGAAGAAGAGCCATATATTCGAAAAACAAAAACTGTAAAACTAAATATAAAAAACACCTTCGAAAGATCACAACCTTGGGACACATAATGGTCCCAAAACCAAGAACATATAGATCGATCAACGCGATGCCCCTGCCCCTTTAATTGCTTCTCCAGTATCACCTCCCTGGTAAATTGGCAAAATAGTGAATGGTTTGATTCAGTTTTTTTTATATGAAAAGAAATAGGCTGTGAAATTGGGAATCAAAGTGAAGAGATTTTGTTTTGGGATTGCAGAATTCAAGACCCTGAATCTGAAATGAGAAAGATGCACTGCAGCATGACGTTGTTGATTATTTGATGAGGATGATGAACTGCGGGTAAAAACAAACTAAAAGTCAAGCATAAAATTCTAATCAAGTAAATGCATTTAAATGAACAAAAATAAAAAAACTAAGAGTCTAAAAAGTAATATAGCAAATCTGTAACTTAAGTAATAAAAATGAAGTAAATCAAGAAATACACTGAACACTGATACTGTAAATCAGTAATACAAGCGAACTGAAGTAAAATACTAAGAATTATTTAAAAATACCGTCTCAGAAGTCAGAACTCGGGAAGTAAAATGACAATTGAAAGCCAACCAAAATAATGCAAGCCAACCAAAACAATTTTCTCTGGTAGAAACTTTAAGGAAGAATAACCCCAAATAGAAATAAATCGAAGTGGTCAGGAATAGCCTAAAGCAGAAGCAGACCTTATTGGGAGACTGGTGGGAAGCTAGGGTTCTTCCTCAAAAGAATATTTGCAGAGGAATATAAGTTTTGGGAATTGGGCGAGAGCCGAGGGAGGGATTTGACTCATTTGAGATTTTATTTTTCGATAATACTTAAATCTTCTTTTTTCAATTTTGGTGCAAATATACACAACCTCCTTAAATTGTTTTCAAAATCTCAAATATTAGGATTTAGAATACAAATTTCATTTGGCTCACATAGGGTGGGCCCAATACCTTACCTGACCTTAAAATATTTTTTTTCATTATATATATAGGACGCATTTTCGGGATTGGTAAACGTAACGGGTGTTGGTATAGGGTGTCCTATGTGTCCGACTTGTCCGTCGTAGGTGTCAGAATCCGAGAGACGGAACCATGGTTCGGTTCCGCAGAATCGCCATCCTGATGCGGCGATGATGTCCAATTTCTGATGCCGTCCTAATTGACCTTTACTTCCCCTACGATTCATCAAAGAAGAAATCGACAAGGGTCAAAAAGGATGACTTCCTGGTTCGGCAAGACTAGCTCTTGCTTGGATAATGGCTCGATATTCCATGCAAAAAAAATTCCACAATAACATCACAGTCAAGACATAAAAATTAATTACTATTTTGTTCAATTATTTTAAAGATCGAATACTTACCTTCACAATTTCAATAAGTAGACAAATTTACGAAGACTTTGTACAAGAAACTTGATATAAAAACTACCATTTCAAATTTTCAATTACCGGAAAAAAAACCCTTTAAATAGTCGAAAAAATGACTGGCCAAATCATCTAAGCTCTTTTATAAAAGACTCAACTTATATTTATTGTGATCTACAATTCTTACACTTAAATTTACACAACTTTATCAAATACAAACAAAACAAAACAAAACAAAACAGTTAGAAATTTTAAACATCCATCTAAAATGATAAACCATTTTTAATTACACAATACAATGCTAGCATTTATAGTATAGCTAAACCCGTGAACTGAAATTGTAATGTATCAGTCATCACACGACACTAAATGCCGACTGTACTGTTGAAGAAAAACGTGAGGCTATGGTTTGCTGAGCAAATTGTTGAATCTGATTCTTGGCATCTGAGGAAACATGAAAACAGTGATTCTTAATTCTCAATCGTATAGAATTTCTAATTGTGCATTATTCAACAGAAAACTTAAGTCGTCCCCCCTATAAAACATGTTAGCCAACAAAAATATAGAACTAACAAAATAGCTTCTTAACATGTCATTTAGTCTCAATATGCATAAGATACACGAAAACAAACTGATTGCGTTGTATTAAAATGATCGGGGTATTTTACAGTCATTATAGCCTATGTTTGGTCCGGATATAGCCTATGTTGTCAAGGATGACGACAAGGAAACAATGGAAACCGAGAGAGATATCTACCAAAATGAGCAAAACACATACAAACCAGCATCGCTTCTCTTTTTTAATGTTCCAGTCCAACGGTCTCTACCATTTTGATAGTTATGCCTGAGATAGATACTTTGACAACTGACTGATTGCAATGTACTAAAATAATTGGAGTAATTTTCGGTCGTCGTAGTTCAAAATGTTGGGTCCAGATGTAGCCTACGTTGTCAAGGATGACAACAAGGAAACGATGGATACTGAGAGAGATATCTGCCAAAATGAGCAAAAATCATGCACACCAGCTTCGCTTCTCTTTCTTAATGTTCCAGTCACGTAATGGTGTCTACCATTTTGACAGTTTTGCCTGAGAGAGACACTTGACAACTGACTGATAGCAATGTATCAAAATAATTGGGATTATTTTCTATAATCGTAGTTTGAAATATTGGGTCCAGATGTAGCCTACGTTGTCAAGAACGACAACAAGGAAACGATGGACACTGAGTGAGATATCCGCCAAAATGAGCAAAAAACATGCACACCAGCTTCGCTTCTCTTTCTTAATGTTCCAGTCATGTAACGGTGTCTACCATTTTGGCAGTTTCGCATGAGATAGACACTTGACAACTGACTGATCGCAATATATTAAAATAATTGGGATTATTTTCGATAATCGTAGTTTGAAATATTGGGTCCAGATGTAGCCTACGTTGTCAAGAACGACAACAAGGAAACAATAGACACTGAGAGAGATATCCACCGAAATGAGCAAAAAACATGCACACCAGCTTCGCTTCTCTTTCTCAATGTTCCAGTCACGTAACGGTGTCTACCATTTTGACAGTTAAGCCTGAGATAGATACTTGACAACTGACTGATTGCAATGTACTAAAATTCTTAGGGAGATGAAAAACCTTTCAAAAATGAGATATCTGCTCGCCGGAGCTGAGATTCCAGTGGGAGATGGAAACAAGGTATTTGGTGGTGAAAAAAGTAAGAAGAAGAAACCTAGATCCAGATTGAATCGACCTAAGTGTGTGATGACCACACTTTAGAGGCACATTGTGTACTTTTATGCTTACACCCCGACCCTTAGTGGTAAATTTTATTTTTTTAATACAGTCACATGTGTACAAATATTAAGACATTGGCCAAAATATGTAATGTAAAAGGTGTATCTTTCCGACATTTAGTGAATCCGATAATATTTGCAACACTAAGACTCAAACAAACACCAACAACCAGAAGATAATCAGCTTGAAACCTTATGAGAGAAAATATCCCTAGGAATAGCCATGCAACAGCCTGTGAAACACTATGATGATGAATAATTGAATATCATGATTGAAGACAAAATCGAGTTCAATCAAATTTATACTTACTGAGAGATATAGTGTCCACCAGAATAACCACGAATCCTTCTTGTTCATTCTGGAAAGAGACTGATAACCATCGAATGCATAAAACATTAATGTCTTTCACAATTTCACATCATAGAATGTTGTAGATCTTTAAATGCGTATACTATATATATAAGAATTGATGAACAACCTCCTGGTCAAGACATTCAAACTTCCAAACGCTCTCGCCAAGATCATTGATCTCATTCCACCACCTCAACCCAACCAGAATTCTTCCACTGACATTTTTAACAACCCAAAAGTCCAAAGAAGCAAGAAGAACAGTGACGACAAAGACGATGACAAAACTATTAACAAACAACGCCGAGAGCACATAGAATGCGAGAGATGCTGCCTGTTTTTTAACTAACCATAAACCACGAGAAGAAGAAAAACCTTCTCGGAAACAATGAACAAAATTACGCAATTATTTTATCTATAATAACCTTGAAAATGACGTGGAAAAAACACGTCTTTGGATTCGAATAGTTCTCTGTAGGTCTAGATATCGTCGTGTCCTGATCAATAAAATACGTCATTCAGATCTCAAAAGTAACAAATCACTAAATTTAGTATAGGATCTTGATATACAAAGAATCGAAAAGTAACGAATCACTGAATTTAGTATAAAATCTTGAATTACAAAGAGTAAAGATAGATCAGATCCAAAAAAACTGTAACGATAGATCTGTGATTGAGAAATCGTTGAGGAATAATTTATAAATCCGATCTGACATCCGTAAGTGAATACCTGGATTTGATTCATTTCTTCCGAATAGAAATCCAAAATCCCCTATAAGTACTCCGTCCGGCTCTCGAAGCTCCGGTTAGGGTTTACAAAGAAGAACTGCTTCCCGTAAAAAGTGAACAGTTTGACCTCGGCAGTGTCATTCAATTTATATCCTCCGGCTTCGCCCTAATTTTTATTCGGACCGAAATTAATATCTGACTTTAGGCCTGATAAGCCCAATAACATTCAAAGAGTGGTTAATTGCAAGAGTTTTTATGTAAATATCCCAAATAATCGATACTTTTTTTCCAAGGAATAAAAGGTTTAACCTTTAGGGTTTATTATCGACTCCGGCGAAAATGATGTTTCTCGGAAGAATTCTTCAACTCCGGCCATCGCAAAGAACTCCGATTTCCGATATCTCATACTCCCACTTCTTCACCACTGGATCCATGGAACCCCAGCTCCAGAATTTCTACGACAACCCTGAGATCAGAACCGTATTCAACATAATAAACACATCAACATCCTCCGATTCCATGAAGAAATCCCTTGAAAAATCCGGCGTGTTGATCGCAAACGACCTCATCGACGGCGTTCTGAAAAGGGTAAGGTTCAGGCACAGCAACCCAACTCGTGCTCTCGAGTTCTTCGACATCGCGGCATCCCGCAAAGGATTCTACCACACGCAATTTTCCCTGGACACCATCCTCTACGTTCTGGGTCGCGGTCGGAGATTCGAGTTCTGTTGGAGGGTTCTGAACGACATGCGCAAGAAAGACCACGGTCTCGTGACGACGAAAACCCTCAACGTTATGCTCGGCAGAACCGCCAAGGTCTGTTCAGTCGACCACACCGTCGCGTGTTTCTGGAAATTCAAGAGATTCTTCTCGAAATTCGACACGAGCTGCTTCAACGCGCTGCTGAGAACTCTCTCCCAGGAGAAGACGATGGTCGATGTCAGAATCGTATACCATCAGTTCAAACACCAGTTCCAGCCGGACCTGCAGACCTTCAACATACTGCTTTCCGGCTGGAAGTCATCGGAAGATGCAGAGGAGTTCTTCGAGGAGATGAAGCAACTTGGCGTGAAACCCGATCTGGTGTCCTACAACTGTTTGATCGATGTCCTCTGTAAGAATCGAGAACTCGAAAAGGCGTACAAGATAATCGAAACGATGAAGGAATCCGACATTTATCCCGACGTGTTCACATACACGAGTATGATCGGCGGTTTGGGGCTGATCGGGCAGCCGGACAAAGCCAGGGATATTCTGAAAGACATGTCGGAATGCGGATGCTACCCTGATGTAGCTGCATACAACGCAGCCATACGAAATTTCTGCATCGCCAAGAGACTCCCCGACGGGTTCAGATTAATGGACGAGATCGTCGCGAAAGGTATGCTACCGGATTCTACCACTTTCAATCTTTTCTTCAGATGCTTCTACTGGGCCAACGATATGAACAGCTCTTGGGAGCTCTACCGGAGAATGAAGTCCGATGGATGTTTACCCAATACCCAGACATGTATGTTCCTCCTCCGATTGTCTCGTCGCCATGAGAACGTCGATTTAGCCATTGAGCTCTGGAACGACATGGTGGAAAAGGGCTTCGGATCTCTCATTCTCGCCTCCGACGTGCTTTTCGACCTCCTCTGTGACCTTGGAAAATTAGCCGACGCCGAGAGGTGTTTCATGCAGATGGTCGACAAAAACCAGAAGCCTAGCAATGTTTCGTTCAGGAGGATCAAAGTCCTCTTGGAGCTCGCTGGTAAAATGGATTCCCTTACCAACCTATCGGAGAAGATGGCAATGTTTGGAAATTCAAAGCATCTCAATCTCCCCGGCGGTCGACCCAGGAAGATCTCTCGTTAAAATCTTAACTTATTAAATCACAAAGGCATTACTTATTAGTTATTAAGCCAGGCAGAAGCTGTCGAACTTAACAGACGGTTTGGAATAATCGCCGGAGAGTATTTTATTGGCGACGACGGCATTCGCTTCTTCAGTGTAATGAATTCCATCCCAGCTTATCCTTTTGCTTCCTTCTTCACTGCAACTATTGGAACCTGGGTCACCGCATTTGGCCATTGGATCGTAGTTATAAGGAGCTCCTCCAGATCCGCAGCATGCCTGCAAAGGATTCTCGAATCCTACGGAGAACAGAAATCAAGATTCAGATTTGAAAACAATTGCATAAGATAGATCATGAGTTCATTTTACTTACCGTATTCTGAATGGTGGAGGATGATCTGGTATTTGATGTCGTAGACGTCTGTGTACACAACGGTCGTGTTTTTCAATTCCGACTGCAGCCACCGGCACAAACTTTCCAACTGAGCATTGAATCTCCGAGCAATGTTGTTTGCGAATTTGAGGCAACCGGCGGCATCAAGATCACGGACTCCATCTTTATTCGACGAAAGCTTTTGAGGCAAACACCCCAATGGGCCGGTGTTGTGTACCCAAAACCTTCTTCCTCCTTCTCTGTAGATGCTGTTTATGGCCAGTTTGATCTGAGAGATGATGGATGGGATTCGTTTTATGATTTCAGGGTGACTTAAGTTGGTCGATAACATGTCGGAAAGATCATTCTGACCGATGTCGAACATGTAAACGGCTGTATTAAACCCTCGCTCATCTACCAATCTACTGCCGGCGGTACTCTTCCCTGTTCTCACAAGCTCCAGTGAGCGGGACTTGAAGTGTTTGAATTGTAACGTCTGGATGAACAGCGAGAAAGGGAGGTTTTCCGGTAAGGTCTTTGAGCCGACAATTGCGAAATTAGCCCCATTTTGGAAATCAGATCCTAATCCTTCCAGATATGGACTCAGATAACTTGCATTTAAACTCTCACCTGCAATAAAATTTTGAATCAGAAAGTTTCAGATCATGTATTTTATTATTTACCTCATGTTCTTTTCTTTTCTTTTCTCACGCATAAAATCTATGACGAGCCGGCCATCGCAAAACCGGCCGGTGGGTCGGTGGAAGAAAGCACGGCCATATGGTGGGTTAGAAGTGTAACCGAACGCGGCATTGAAACCACCGGTGTCAGAGTTCGAATCGCCGAAATTGAACAGAACCGGAGGTCTCTTGCACCCTTCCGACAAAATGGGTATTAAAACAACGAAGAGTGTAAGAAGATGGGTTGCGGTGTTAATATTATTCCCCATGGACGTCACTTGCGTGCTCTGAATCGACTGTGTTTTTCTTCTTTCTTGGCCAACAACGGTGGTGGGTTCGATCAAATCAACGGAGGAAGTTTGAAGTCAAAAATTCAAACTAGAAGACAGAATGAGCATAAATAAGGGGTTACTCCTGTCCCAAAAAGACAAGAGACTTCATGTCGCCATGTGAGCAGTAAACAACAGATCACATGCTGCCATGCTCGTCAAATCAAGATGTCAGATAAGCAGATCATTAGAACCCTAATCAATGGATTTATCTATAAATATTGCTGATAACACCTTGCATTTATGTTTAATAGTTAAATATTGAATTATCATATAATACTCCCTCTGAAATTATACAGTGGAGTATAAGATTTGTAGAAACAGCCGGAATCAGACTCCAATAGACGACATTTAGATTCTATAAGAATGCATATTTGATTGTTGCTCCACGCTATCGCGGTCACCAACGCCAGGGAGTGTTGATCCGATCACCGAGGGGCGATTTGAAGGCGATTTTCTAAGGCTCCGGCGACCACTAAACTAGTTGTACCGAGGAAGTGAGCGCCAGCGATCCCAGGTGTAGCTTCAATAGTCCCTCTCCCTCGCTTGTCAGTTCTAGGGGTTGTTCGTCAGCTTGGGTAACGGAGAGTTGAAAGATGAGACTAAGGGTTGGGCGAAGACAGGTCCCTGGAGACTCACCACCTGATGGGATAAGAGCTATGGAATACATAGGTTTTCTCTCCTTTCTCCCCCAATAGTAGCTCATCACTACTGGCTCCACGTAAATGGGGCGTATTTTAGATGCGTTGTACTTTAAATGCGTCGTCGTGCGTCATCAAATCGTGTTTATTAATATTTAATTCAATGGTTAAAATAATGTACTGCATAAGACATCAACAATGTACAACGTAAAATAATGTATTGTAAAAGATACTAACACATGTATGACGCAAAATCGATTTAAATGTACATGATTAATTTAACGCATTTTGATCTTGACACACCTGATAATTATTCTATATAAATGTTTTCAGGTGGGAGGGGAATGTGTAAGCTCTAGAAAGCACTATTTTATTTTTATAATTTGTTTTCGATGTTAATATTTAACGACGACCTAACGAGGGTAAATTGAAACATGAACTTCAATAAAAAATACTAGCGACGGTCTAGCGAGGGGATTAGTAACGACCTCACGACGGATGTGGTGTTTTGGACGCTAAATTAACGACGTATAAAAATAATTAGCAACGACAGGTTTAAATTTCGCGTCAATTTTTGAACATACCAAAATAACAATTAGCGTAGTCTAGGCCCTCCCTAATCCTTTGCTAAAATTTCTAAAACGTGATGAGCTTGTTAAGAATTCTGTAGCGATGGGGTTTGGTTGTATCATATCATTTGAATCTTTCCTCTGAGATCTTTCACTTAATGATCATCGTCCTCGTCTTCCCGATCTTCTTCTTCTTCCCAACATAAATAAGAACATCCATTATCCTTCTAATGAATAATAATAATAATCCTTAGAAGTCAAGAAAACCTAAAACTGATAAAACCTAACTTTTGAGCAACGATAGTAACATCGAACATCGTGCAGTGGGCTGTCGACTACATGCCACCACACCCACACACAACAAATCACAATCACAGACCTCCCATGGGGGAACCAAGATGGTAAAAGTGTTTTGAATAGTGGGGGAACCAATACCTTCTTATCTTGTAGTAGACTCCTGGATTGAAGAATGTTGCTGCTTTGAATAGTGGAGATTGAAACTGTTTTGACCAACGAGTTTTCAATATTTTGAAAATTGGCATATAGTCGCGTTCGATGTTCTTGAAGTTTGTCATTATCGCTTCCTTAGCCTTTAGAAATGCGGCCGCTAGAGATGACAAATTCGGTTTAGAGTTACTATCTACCAATCTCAGCACAACAAGTAAAGGTTCTGATGCTTTCAGACAATCTTCAGCAGTCATCCAAAACCGAGTGTTGCAAACTAAATCTGCAACCGTTAAACCATCTCCCTTCTTCACCCATGGACGCTAGTGAGACATGCCTGATTACGACAGTCACTCCTAACAACGTCTTTCAACAAAGACTAGGGTTCCGTCGCTTTAGGCCGGACCCCCGGAGAGCTCCCACGGTGCGGAACAAGTTCATCGTCCAAATCGCCGAGTTAGCCCGTAAGTCACGATTGAACTACCAAGTCGCCGACTTTAGGGATAAGTCGCTGACTTTAGGGATAAGTCGCTGACTTTAGGGATAAGTCGCCGAGTTAGGGCCAAGATCGGCAGTATGGTAGACTGCACATCTCGCCCCTGGAAACTCGGCGTGTTTGCCCTAAATAGGCGATTTTCATACCTGAATCGTTGACTTACGACCGTTACTCGCCGTCAGCCAATGCCATAAATGCTCCCATATATGGCAATAGGCACGATGTCCGCCTTTGATTGCGCCCTTCGAGACCTTATAAAAGGGGTCCCAAAGGGACACTCAAAGGCACAACATAAGTTCCACTCTCACCAAAGCATCACTAAGAAACTCGCTGATTCTCACTAGAATCGCCTAGTTTCTACTTGCAAGTATTTGACGTAGAGCGCGCGTCGTGGACTCCAGAGCCTCCGGCATCACCTCGCACCACCGCGAGCCCTGGTAGCAGATTCAGTGCTTCATCAGACGCCAATTAAATGTCCTTAAGACTTCACATTGTTCGTGCAAGCTCTTTAAGGTAAGGTATGAGGTTGCAAAACGAGTTACCCCCGGCCGAACCAGCTCTTTTCCTTTGGTTGCCTCTAACCATTTGCTATGAAGTGTTGAATGGTTGTAAACGTGATTAGTGATCTTCAAGGCATTTTTTATACAAGTCTTGTATTGCGGGATCTTTCCTATGTCCTCGAGAATCAGATCCATGACGTGTGCGGCACACGGTGTCCAGAATAGATGTTTATATTTGTCCATCAAAATTTTTCCCGCACGAACGTAGTTTGAAGCGTTGTCCGTGCAAATCTGTAAATTTCAAATTGTTTGAAATTAACAAAAAATAAAAGATGGAATTGTAGTCAATGATTAGTACCTGTACGACATGTTGAGGCCCAATTATTTTCATTGCATTTTCAAAACCGTCTGCAATGAACTCAACCGCCTTATCTTGGCTAGATGCATCTATTGAGTGCAAGTAGAAGGTTCCCGCAACAGAATTGACCAAAAAGTTAATAATATTCCTCCTACGCCGATCTGTCCAACCATCAAACATGAGAGTACAACCACTCTCTATCCAAGCTTCCTCATGTTTCTTTCTCATCATATCAATAGTCTTCATTTCGTTGTTCAGTAACGGAGTTTCAAGACTATACGGAGTTGGTTGTGGGCAATTTCTACCAAACCTTCCGATCGCTTCCGTCATACACTACAATTCAATATTGTATTACAAGTCAATTGTATTGAATGAAATGAAGAATGGTAAAATTTTTACCTCAAATGATTCACTTTTCGCCACATGAAAAGCAATGGAGTTGTCATAAAAAAATTTTGCGATGTACACGAATACATGTTTCGTCTCTTGTTTCTTCAATAGATCTTCCATTGTACTTTGCTTTAATTTTTGTGTTCGTCGATCTCGAACAATGCTCTCAATAGTTTGTCCCTTTTCTAAGCCCAAGGATCCGTATACCTTCACGAAACCACAAGTAGATGTAGATTCCACACTAGACATCTTTCTTTTCTTACTTTCTTTCGGAGCCACGTCAACGTCAATAACTGGTATTGATGCCTTCTTCGAGTTCATATGCTCGACTAACTCTCGAAGCACATGGTATGACACTTTAAAACACTTTGTGACGTTCTTTTTTACATTAGACACACTTGTCAAATGTGTCTTCAGCCTCGTCACTCCACCGTTGTAAACAAGACCACAAAATAAGCATTTAGTTGCATATTTATTTTTTGTTGGGTCGGCAAGGATCCCACACTTCCATCTGGGATCTCTACTAGTTGGACGTCTTATCTTGTCTGTCAACCATTCCAGATTAATGGAATGGTGGTATACTAAAGCATTGTCATCCACGGCCGGAGGATCCGCTACTGCCGGAGGATCAACTACTGCCGGAGGTGGTGGAGGCGGAGGAGGCATAGATTCGTTAGGTGTTTCTTCGTCCAAAGCACCTTGCGTAGCGTCGTTGTCGCTGCTGGTGTCATTAAGGTCGCTAGTGATGACGTATTCTTCATCGGTAGACATTAGGCCTGGTACCAAAAAAAAAAATGGTCGGATTCCGGCCTGTTATGACCGGAATCCGGCAAACCTATTTTAATGTTTTTGAAAATGAAGCCACATGTTGCTCTAGGGCATAACAGTGGGGAAAAAAATGAAAAAAAAAACATCGAGGATGGCCGGAATCCGGCCATCTTTTTTTCCTCTTTCAGACGGTCTGAAGGTAGGGAAAGTGAAGGAAACTTTGAAGAAATCCTTACCAGTAATAGGCGTGCAGATGCAGGGAGAAAACAGTCTGAAAAAGCGATCTGAAAAGCGATCCTAGAAAACCGCTTTTATCGCTTAAAGCGTCGCTTTAAAAACTATGGTACTCATTTCCCATATGACGTTGAACTAGAGTTAAAAGGAAAGGGTATTTCAGGCAAAACACGTGAATTTCTAAAGCATGTCAGATCAGGAGTTAATTGATCAAAAAAATCCAAACTGAGCATTTTGTCAGTTTATTTGGGACTGGGCTGTTTTACTACAAATTTGACCGACAAAACTGAAACAGAATTGGCTCTAATATTATTTACCATTTATTGGGTTAGCCCAAGCCATGTAAAACAATTAATTAAGGCAGAACCAACTGAATAGCTGCAAATCATGAAGCAAAAGGGTAGGAGAGTGTAGGATCAATAGTAGGATCGATAAGGGGTTTGAAAATGCTGAACTCTTCAACCTATGACCCGATATAAAGTTGGAAAGTCACTCCGAGGGCACATCCGACCACCGTAGTTTAACCATCGACCTTAGAATTGTCCAAGAAAAGAAAAAGCCTTTTAGGTTCACTAACTCGATCGTGGCTTAAAAAAAAGAATTACAAGGGATAATCAAAGAGACTTGGCAGATCCAAGCATGGGGCACCCCGATGTACATATTCACCAAAAAACTAAACAATGTGAAGAAGGTACTTAAGAGGTGGAAGACAACCGAGGATCAAACAAGATAGAGGATAGCCCAGGCTGAGAAAGAAATCCAAAAGAACGAAGACCCTGTTGGAGGAAAACCCATTTGACGTAACAATACACGAGACGCTAAAAGGTTGTATCGAAAACTTAAAAACCCTAATACAGGTTCAAGAGGAGGATGCAAGATAGAGAAGTAGGGCGTATTGGCTTCAACTTGGAGACAAAAACACCAAATATTTCGCAGTCATGACGAAACAAAGAAAGAACCTAAACTCACTATATAGAATGCTAGGGCCCAATGGGAGGGTGATGGTCTCGAGAAGTGAGATGGAGGAGAAGACACTAGAGCACTTTCAAGCTTTATACGCTGAGGGAGGGGAGATTCGCAGTAACACCCCTAGAAATTTCACAAACACAATCACAGACCAGCAAAACGCAGACTTAGATGAAATGCCTACATACGAAAAAATTAAGAAGGTAGTCATGGACTTGAACCCAGACAAGAGCCCTGGGCCGGATGGTTTCAACGAAGCATTTTTTAGAGCTTTTTGGAATATCATAGATAAAGACCTGGTAGAGGCCATACAATCTATTTTCTTAGGTGACCCCCTTGTAAGACAAATTAACGTGACATTTGTGACCCTTATCCCAAAGATCAAAAATCCAACGAGGATGGACCAATTCATACCCATATCTTGTATCAATACCACATACAAAATACTATCCAAGGTCATAACAAACAGATTCGTCTGAGTGGTAGCGACCCTAGTTGATAACAACCAAACCGCCTTCCTTCCAGGTAGATTGATTGGTGATAATTACCTCTTAGCAACCGAAATGATAAAAGGCTTTGGGAGGAAAAATGGAGGGGAAAACACAACTATAAAAGTTGATCTCGCAAAGGCTTTTGACACGTGTAGCTGGGAAGCGATAGAGGGCACCCTACTAGAACTAAGATTCAGCCAAAAGATCATTAGGATCATAATGATGTGTATAACCACATCATCCTTATCCTTCTTGGTTAATGGCTTGCCAACCTCACTTATCTTACCCAAAAGAGGAATAAGGCAAGAGGATCCCCTCTCCCCCTACATCTTTGCACTGCTAATGCAGAACTTGACAACTCTCATCAATGATAGGGTGGGGAGGAAGCAGATAAACACCTTTAAAAAACAAAACGCTATGGGTATCTCCCGCCTAGTCTATGCAGATGATCTCCTAATCTTCTGCAAAGCCAAAAAGGAATCTTTTAAATCCATAGAAGAGATGTTTAGAATATTTGAGTCGAGAACAGGACTAAGGGTTAACGAGACAAAAAGTGAAATCTTTTTCTCCAAATCAACCAGGGGCAGAGAACAACTGCTGACCAACTTAAGGTTCAATGAAGGGACATTTCCAACCAAATACCTAGGGTTACCTCTCTCACCCAGGATTCTATATTAGAAGGATTGCACTCCTCTAATAGATCGGGTCAAAGGTATGGTAGAAGGGTGGAAGACAAGGCTGTTGTCGCATGCTGGGAGGGTGCAACTGTTCCACTGGGGAATAATGGGCATATTCAATTACTGAAATATGTCAAATAGACTACCAGAAGGAACACTTGAGGAGCTGTAATCCATTTCATACAGATATATATGGAGCGAGAAGCAAGACTTTACGTGGGTCCAAATGACACTGCCCAAGAAGAAGGGGGGATTAGGAATGATATGCTTTTTAGAATCAGCAAAGGCATCTAGGATAAACAGGTTGGGAAGGATTTGGGAGGCACAAGACTTTATCTGGGCCACATGAATGAGAGAGAGGTATGTGAGAAGGAGAAGCCTTAGAGACATAAACAAATAACGAAGGGTAGACTCAGCCCTATGGGATGGAATAATACATAACAAACACAAAATAGAGAAGGTCCTAAAATGTGGGTCCAACTACAACTGTATTTTGATCGGGAGTGGTACCTCACCGACATACAAAAATGCATGAGAAACCATAAGAAATAGAGGAGAAACCGACAAATTCTGAGAGGGGATATGAAACACTAGCGTTAGAAATTTTAGCATAACACTATGCAGGGTTAGATGGGTTAAGATATCGACGAAAGTCGATTGGGCTAAAAGAAGGGGAGGGGGAAATACTGATTGCGTACTATGTGGAGGACCATGAGAATCGCAAGATCATGTGTTCTTCAGGTGTAAATTTTTCATAGACCTATGGTCCTATATATTAAATGCAAAATCAGATTTGATTACATGCGCAGGTCTCTTTTTAGAACAGGTAATGACAGAGGCCCATGCCAGAACAAAAAAGACGCCATGTTGGGGTCTAACATGGGCATACACGGCAGCGACAGTATGGGGGATCTGGACCGAAAAAAACAAGAGAGTACAGAGGACAGACGAACGTGGTCGCAAGAGATAGGGAGAAGGATAATACAAGATATAACAAACACCTTCACGACGAACAGGTACAAAGCCAGAGAAACGGCCCAAGACCAACAACTAGCGGAAATATGGGCTAGAAGTCCCCAACAGGACCCAAGCTAAAATATCTATTATTAATATGACATATTTGTAATTTAAATTCGGTAAGAACTTGTATTAAAGAACTACAACATCCAGATCAACGGTGAGTTAGAATTCAACAAATAGAATTCTAACCCATCTTAAAGCATAGAAGGTAAAGTGCGTTAATGGAATGATCCAAAAAATCATATTCATAGAGAAATCCTACCTCTTAAAAGATGGTATTTCTTTTACAGTAGAAACGACATGAGTAATCACTTACGAGTAGTTGATCGAAAGATGATGACAGAGTTTTCCTTTGGAAAAAGAAAAGATGCCTGAAGCACACCAGGGTTTTTACACTCCCCATTGTCCAAGGCCAACCACGTAAGACCGATGAGGCATAGATCGTTCTAGAAAATATTGAGTCAGTCTTCAAAGGTTGTTGAAGGCTTAAATGATCGTAAGATGACATGGCTAGATCAACGCGGAGGGCGTGAGGTGGATCGCATGTGATTACACCTTTTTTTGTGTTAAAATTTATATATTACCACGTAGTTTTAATTCAAAAAAAAAAAAGAAGATAGAAAACAAGATGTTAGTGATCAATCTATCTTGGCTTGGCTTTAAATATCTAACTTATTCCATTTGGAAGAAATTGAATATAATTTAAAATTTCAAGTATCTCCAATTAATTGATCGCAGATTGATTTATAGGCTGTTGTGCAACATTTGAATTTCTCCTCTGCCGCAATCTGCCAATGTTCCAACAACAATAAGGCAATAAGGTCAAAGAGTTTACCAAGATTCAGTTTTCAAATATTTAGACATGACTGGTTGGTTGGGTATCTACCTTCGAAGAACCTTGGTGACGATCTGGGTGCCATCTCAGGGCACAAGTTCGGTATCTAGAAGAAGAATAAACATCATTAGTAACAAATAAAGCACAGTTGTCTTGATGAAAATAGAAAACTATTACAGTTTGGATTCTTTGCATAGTTCTAGTTCTGAAAGTCGTTAAAGCATCGAATAAAAAAACTAGCACCGCTCAGCTATACTTGAGCAACACCACTTTTCAAAAATGTGCTTCTATGAAATTGACAATAAAGGCAAGCAAATGCAAAGGAAATGGAACTCACGCATGTTTGACTTCTTCAAGTTTTAAAGGACCAGAAGTAGTCAAGCCAAGCATCAGACGATCTGAATTTATTCCTTTTAAACTACTTGAGGTTTCACTGCCATCATCTGCAGAGTATTCTTTCCAATCAGAGGAGGAACTCTGAGATCTAGATCTGAAAGATGCCTTCCAGAAATGTTCACGATTTGGTTCGTAATTTGTTCTATTCCAATGTACTTTCTCATCTTTGTCACGTTTAAACGAACCCTTTCCATCATTTTCCTTGCAGAAAGACCAATAGAAATCTCGAGGCTTTCGAAAAGCTGATCTAAATTTCATTTCACATTTATCTTCGTCTGAATCACTCCAGAATAAGGTTTGAGATCCTTTCTCTGTTTTAACAAAATAAATATATAGCCAAATTATTGACGTCCAATATATGTAACAGACAGACATGTCAGGAATTTGAAAGAAAACTATCTGATTTTATCAAGAAAAAATGGATTGGATTGAAAACAGTCAAAACACCATTCTTACTTTGATTGAAATTGCTTTCATCCCAATGAAAACTCTGACTATGAGCATTTCTCCTCTTTCTCGTACCTTTGCCAAAGTATTGATTTTCAAAAAATGATACATAACTTGGTGGCTTACTTTGAGAATCATCCTGGAATTCCAGTTATGAATCGTTGAAACCAATAAAAATAAGGGAAGCAATGAAAATCTCAGGACATTGAAGTTAAAAGTGCATAAGTTGGCATTGATTATGGGGCATGCGTACATCATAATCCATTAGCTGATCTAAGTATAATTTGATATCACGTTGATGCATCTGTTTTGCCTTCTTGTTTCTAAACCTCATGGCATAGCTATTGAATCTCTGTGAAACCCAAAATTTAGAAATTGAGACCATGGCATGGAAAAGCTTCTTACATACAAAATTACAAATTTACAAGTTTTCATCGGAAAGCTATAAAAACTTACATTTTGCGGATTTTTCCGGCGTTCCAGAACAGCAGTGGAATGGAAGAACGAAACAGTGGCAGTAAACGCTAGATAAATCACTCGTGGCTTGGGGAATGGATTCGTCGTTACTAAACCATACATAGCCACGGAATATTGAATTGGGGGATTTTTTGAACAGATTTCGCTCCGTTGCGGATCCAATAACAACTAAAACCTAAATCAAAATATTAAAATTACAGAAAAACAAAACAAATGAAATCAGTATGACCTATCGAACAATATTAACATTAATGTAATATGTAGGCTTACGAAGGAATCAGAGCTAGAGGAGATATCACGTCGGCGAGAGATGACCGACTGTACCTCAACGACAGCCGGAACTGTGATAGATGAGAGTATGTGCCGGTAAATTACTGAAATCCCTAACAGTAGCAAAATGTGCTACAATACTTGGACTTGGTTATAATTTATCAATCATTTGAACTTTTAACTAATATATTAAGTTATAAAGGAATAAAAATGCAATTTTACTCCTTACCAGTTCTTCCAACAGTTAAGGGTCCCCATAAATCCCCCTTTTTCTCGACGACTCTACCAGTCACCCGACGGGCTAAAGCAGGAGCTATAGAGGTAATGAAGGTTCTTCGCTGATTTCCCCTTTTCAATTTTGAATATGTCTCATTATTGTCTCCCTGCATGCTGAAGGTATGGGGTCTGAATTTCAAAGGAGTAAGATAGGAAGGGAACTTCTTCTGTTTTTCTATTTTTTTAGTTTTGGTATAGGTAATAGAAGGAAATTCTTTTGAATTTTGGTTGGTAATAGAAGGAAATGCTCTAAGAGATTTTTTTGTTGGTGCCCATTTATTTCTCCTGTTACAACTTACAATAGGAATCTATAATAAAGTCTTTTCTCGAATCATGGCATTTCATAGAAAATATCAATTCCATTATGTCCATCTGACAGTATCTTGACTATACTTTAACCAAACTGTTCATTTGATTTTTCTAATAAGATGTAGAAGTTTGTCGCTTTTGTTTTGAGCTATTTTATGTCTATGCATTATTATATAACTTAGTTTTTTTTTCAGTCTGTTTTGAAATAAATTAATGTGGAATTACGGATTATTTGGCCGTGATCCATACTACAGTATGTCTGATGTATTTTATGTCAAATAAGATCATTATAATTCATACAAAATATATATAAAAAAATGTGGAAAACCCATTGATGATATTTAAAGTTTAAACATCATTGCATTAGTTACATAAATCATCAAAGTACTTAGAAATAAGAAAATAGAATAGAGTAGACTATTCGTAAGGAAAAAAAGGTAGATAGAAAAGAATAGAAACTAGATGATAGGAATCATAGGATGATAAATTTGGAACTTCTTAAATCTGAATTTATCAGATTCTTCCTACAAATCAAATTGAGACTTGAGAACGACTTTTAGTTGGTGTCTTTATGAGGTTTCAGAAACTCATCCTAAAAATCAATAAAGAAAACAGCAAAGAATTAAGAATATTCTTAGGTGTGGGAGGAGTCATGTTTATCCGGCATATCAGGTTCTGGATTCGTATCATTACTCAAATACTAACCCAAATAAAAGAAAATTGATGATTTTTTCCATCTGTTTTTCTTATTCACGGGGATTATAAAGATTACTAAACTCTGGCCAAGAATTCAGATCCATATTTTCAGCAAGTCTTCCTCCGATGATCTTTCCTGCAAGATTTGAGACTTTGTTTCCATATTTTTAATAGTAATATAAGTTTAATAAATATATCAATAAGTCTGTAATCATGTATGTAATTTTAAAAAAATAAAAATACACGAAACATGCCTATTACCCATGATACTTTAAGGCATGGATTGTACTCATGCCTATAACCCATAGATAATGCTTAGCAAAAAAATTCTTTCACACCTTTCCTTGTACATTTATTGTGGGATTTATTTCAAATGTGTTGTTTTAAAATTTTAGGCATACTTATAGTCTGCATTCATACAAATGGTAAATGTTATCATTTTTTGCTCTTAAACGATTAAATTTGTTTTTTTCTGGAGGGAAATCATTGTACACTAAACATATTTAGAAAAATCGGGTGTAGGAATTATGATCTATGGAATGTTATGATTAAAATATTTTTTTTACCAAATTTCAAGATAATTGTGCTATTATTAAATTAAAAGGTTTAAATAAACAAATAAAACTGAGTTTACCTTCTTCTTTTTCCATTATGGATTGTTGGGTACAATACTTCCATTCAATTCTTTTGTAAGAAATTTACTCATGCTATAACATCCCAAAATTTCATCTTAAGCGGGTCCATAAATAACAAACAATTGAAAATAATATTATTTTTGCGTGTTATCAGACATTGTTCATTTGTTTGATGTGTAAATAGGTAAATGTTTTTACACAATGTTGTAAAAATTAGTTTACGGCCAAAATAAATTAATAGTGTTTGTTCGAGTGTTCGTTCACATTTTTTGTATGGTCCGTGATTGCTATATATTACTCAATGCAAAAAATATCTATTTTTTTTATACAGGCAATCTTTTCTTCTTTCAAATATGGCTTCTGTGCATACTGCATTGCCTCCTGAAATTGCCAACAATGTTATCCGAGTAATATATTTATTCTCTTCCATTTGCTATTTTTCATCCATATTTTGATATTCTGAATGTTTATTTATTTTGTTACAGTTATACCGTGAATGTCTTAGAAGAGCACGTTATGTAGGCCATAAGGTAAATATCATTTCTGCTTCTCTCCCCTCTAATTTTTAGATGTTTTTTCATGACATTTGTGTGAGCTAAAAGTATATCTCTGAATGTTATATTAACATGTTTACTAGTGAATGAATAAGCAATTATATTTTAACTCTTTGATTATTTCCAATTTGTGTTTGTCAATAGTCTTTGAAATGTCTTTTAATGACAGTTGTGAGTGATCTCGATGAATTAAAAAAAAATCATAAGTGATCTTTCTGATTTGTCCGGATTCGATTTTCTAAAGTTCTAGGATTCACAATGAGTGTTTATTGCGTTCTCTTTTTCAGCAACACAATACAAAGCTCGTTGTTGGTATGGTGAGGGAGCAATTTAAGAAGAATATGCACGAGAAGGATCCTGAGATGATACAAAAGTTCAAAGATGAGTGAGTTGATATTTTTTTCAGCAGAGGCTTCTGTGTGATTTTCTTCCATTCCATTCTATCCCGTCTGTTATACATGTTTTTATTAAAAACGCAGTGCGGCAAGAGGCCTCATTAATCACATAATATACGAATCCGAGAAGATAGTGGGTCGGAAGTTCTCTGGTCAGAGTTCGTCAAAACGCTTAAAATAACAAACCACTATGGAATGGAGTTCAAGGTTTGCCTTTTTATTCAGATTTCTTCTGGCATTCAAGTTATCCGACCTTGTTTTCAAGTTGTTTGTTACTCAGTACTCTCCTCCATTATGTAATTCCTCCTCTTGAAACAATGGTTTTTGAGAATACCATAATAAAAAGAGATACACTTTCTTTTACATAACTGGCTGGTTGATGTCTGAATACCTGATAGTAGAGTGAGTAGTTTGGTATAATAAATAGAGCAATTTTCAGGTGAGCCATTGCTTCATCGTCCAATTCATCTTGACAGTTGTGGTTGTTTTTGGACTATAGGTTTTTCTAGTGTTGCAACTCGAGCCTACCGAATCGAATATTTGGACTAAGTATTCTGTTCGGTTCGTTTAAATAAACGAGGTTAGTTTGAGTTCGGTTCGTTTATTAACCGAATCTGAATCGAATCGAATAGTTGTTGAATACTGATTTTTTTTTACATCATCTTAAAAATAAACATGTCCATCTGACTATTTTTAAAAAATAAACAATAAAAAAAACATTGTTTATTGTCGGTTTGTTTTTGTTGATTAAAAACTAACATTAATATACTATATTAATAAAAAATTACAAAAATATACATAAGTTATGAAATTTATAATAAAAAATTATATAATATAAGTTTATAATATAAATATAAATATAAAATAATAAAATATAATAAAAATGTTATACGTCGAATTTTAACTTACCCGAACCCAAAACGAACCGATTTACATTTTGATTGGTCATTTATTCAGGTTTATTATGATGATTTATTCAGGTTTGTTCGGTTACATTTTGATTGGTCATTTGGATCTTAGGAAAATTGCAAACAAGTATATAGACTGTGAATATAAATTTGACATTTATGAAGGGGTTTCATGTAATAATATTTATAAAAGAGTTATTGTCGTCGTCGTCGGTCGTAGCAGGTGCAGAATCAATACACAGAAGACGGCGTTTCTTGTAATTCGCCTTGAAATAAGCTTGTCTCAACCTCTTTGTCTTCTCCTCCAACTGTATCTCCGGTTTTTTCTCAATCATCTTCTTCTCTTCTTTCAAAATCTGCAATGCACATCTCAACTGACATTCTCCGGCGATCCCATTCTCCATACCCAACTCCTGCATGCATTCTTTCAATATTACACATATATTTAAACCTATATTCAGGTTTAATATAAATTAATTCACCTGAACGTTGTCAATGAGAGTCTGCAAACTCTTCATTTTCCTGTGCGGCCATCTAGGAATACCCAACTCCCGACACCTCTTTTTCAGCAAGGTGAGACCCACGTTGAGCTGCTTCGCCGCTTGCGTGATCGGCATGTAGAAGTACCGGCTAACGTCTTCGAATGTCAAATTAGACAAAGACTTCTCTTGGTTTTCTGTCATCGTTCTCTCGACCGTTCTCTTGATCGGACTGATATCCTCCACCTTGGCGATGACCTCAGTATGGTCAGTGTCAAACATCGACGGAAGAATATCGTCGGGCAGAAGAAAAAGGTCCCGGTAACGGTAAGGAAGAAAACTACAGTCAGGAGAGAAGGTTCCCAGCTGTGTTGTAGCAAAAGGTAAAACGATCTGGGGTTCTCCGGTGTAGTAGTCATTCTGCCAGTCCCATATCGGCGCCGTCGATGACTGTAAACCTCTGTAGAAAAAATACAAATCATTATCGATTCATCGTATATATATATATATATATATATATATATATATATATATATTTCTATCGAATTAACCCACGTACATGACTCCGGCAAAGATTGAGTCGAAAATGTAGTCTCCGATGACTGGGTTGTTTTCCTCCATGAACGTTGGTTGGATGAGTGATGAGCGATTGAGCGGAGTGGAAGTGAGAGTGAGTATAAATATAATGATTAAACAGGAAATTAAAGAGGAATTAAATGAGAAATAAAACTGTTATTAGTGATTATATTATTTTAAGTGCTGTTAATTAAAACCTATTAATTCGCCCGATTAATCAATCAATCAATCAGGCGGCTGCAATAGTCACACTTTGCACCCCAAAGATCAGTTGCCGGAGCGCCGGCGCTCATCGCCAACCTCCAAATTAATGACCAGATACTCAATCAAATCCTCTTTTTTTAGACCAGAATCTCTCTAAGATCTTTAGCGCAGAACATAGAAAGGCGGCAGACTCGGAACTGCGGCCTCCGGTGGGTTTCTTCTTCCCAGTGATTGGGTGTGGGAGTGGGAGTGTGGGACCCATTACTGAACCCCATGATTAAAAATAGTTGGTATTTCGTGAAAATACAAGGTATAATTATAAATTTTCCTTTGTATTTTCAGTTTTTTTATTAGTGGGTGGCTTCGCTAGTAAAGTAGTTGAAACTGGCACTACCGACAGTGATGAAGAAATGGTCCGGCGGAACGCTCATCGGAATCTTAACGGTACTCCTCTTCTTCCGATACTCTTATCTCTTCCAACCTCGAATCGTCATCACTGCACCACAGATGTTACAGAAGCAGAAGAAGCAGCAGCAATACACTTTCTGGAACTCCAATCCCAGTCTCAACTTCACTCCGAAACCACATCTACTGCACAATCTTACTGGTCTCGTTGAACTTTACTCACTTCCACTATCATCCTCTAGATCCACACTCCTCTGGCCACACATCCGCGACCTGCTTTCCCGATCTGACTCTCTCCCCGATACCGCCACAGGCATCCGTGAGGCTTCAGTCGCTTGGAAACAACTTGCCCAGGCCATCGACAGGGCCAATGCATCCGACGTGGATTTTGATCACAGGCGCTGTCCGTTCTCGGTGACCGGAAACCGGACATTAGAGGTGCCATGCGGGCTGGTGCAGGACTCGGCCGTTACAGTTGTCGGCCTACCTCGGGGTGGGAATGAGAGTTCGGGATTTCAGATCGAGATGATCAGTGGAAGCCGTGATGATGATGAGGGGCTGCAGAGGTCAGTTATTTTGAGGTACAGAGTACGGTTGGATAGGGATTTTATCGAGCAGAATGCAAAGAGTGTAGACAAAGGGTGGGGAGTAGAAGAGACGTGTCCCTCTTCCATTGCCAATGCCTCTCTTCATTCCAGTTCCGGGAATCACAGAGGTATTTTTATCTTGTTTTAACATTTATTGATTGGGAATCAAATTAAACAGCCTTATGAATTATTCATCGCAGTCGATGGACTTGTTACATGTAGTGAACAAGCAACACGGGGTAAAGGAAGCAATGGAGGAGGTTCTGGAAGTAGCGACATTCTGGGTACTAATTTCCCCTTTGTCAAAGAACATGTATTTACCGCAACACTGTGGGCCGGTTTAGAAGGCTTCCATATGAATGTGAATGGGAAGCATGAGACTTCCTTCACCTACAGAGAGGTACAGAGTGGTAATGAATTGGTTTAGTTTCTATATTCAAATTGGTTTGTTTAATCGCTTTAATTTGCAAATAGAGACTGGAGCCTTGGTTGGTTAATGAAGTGAAAGTATCTGGTGATTTGGATGTTTTATCGTCCATTGTTAATGGACTGCCAGTCACCGAGGATTGGAAAACCATGTTTGGAAGTGTCGAAGACCTGAGAGCACCACCAGTGGTGGATGTAATAGCAGCTAATGGAAATTCAAAGAAGAGGAAGAAGAGACGTCTGTTGTTGATTGGAGTGTTTTCAACCGCAGGTAACTTTGAACGACGAATGGCGATCCGTAGGAGTTGGATGCAATATAAAGCTGTTAGGTCTGGACAAGTTGCTGTTCGTTTTTTCACTGGTCTTGTAAGTGTAAAGAAACTCTAATCTATGTATTTTTTATGCAATTCTTAAAGTTCACTGTATGTTTGTACAGCACAAAAGCAGTGAGGTGAATTTAGAATTGTGGAACGAAGCTGAGACTTATGAAGATATTCAACTAATGCCTTTTGTTGATTACTACAGCTTGATCTCCCTAAAGACCATCGGTATTTGCATATTCGGGGTACGTTTTTATTATAGTTGAAATATTTGTGTGTTTGATTGGTTTGGTTATGTGAACTAAGTCAAACAGTTAATCGAGTTGTGTAGACAGAGATTTTGGCGGCTAAATATATAATGAAAACAGACGACGACGCCTTTGTCAGAATAGATGAAATTGTGTCTATTTTAAAGAACTTTGATGAGAATGGTCTACTATACGGCTCGATCTCTTTTGATTCTGAGCCGCATAGAGATCAAGAAAGCAAATGGTATATCAGTCCAGAGGTGAGGGTTTAGCTATATAATTTTATATTTTTTGTAGATATTATTATATGAATTGTCTTCTTAAAAAGTGTTGCATGTAGGAATGGATGCGTAGTAGCTACCCTCCTTGGGCACACGGTCCGGGCTACATAATCTCAAGAGACATTGCCAAGTTTGTTGTTAACGGTCATCAGAGAAGAAATCTTAGGCTCTTCAAATTAGAAGATGTGGCCATGGGCATATGGGTATCAGAATTCAAGAATTCTGGCCAGCGGGTGCGTTATGTCAATGATGATAGGTTTCACAGTGACAGTTGTGGAGATGGTTATGTGGTTGCTCATTACCAAGGACCAAGGTTGATGCTATGTCTCTGGAAAAAAATACAGAGTTTGGAACAAGATGATGTGCCAATGTGCTGTGTATAGCTTACCATTGTGTTATTATTATGAAAAAGATTGTTGATTGACAGTGATATGTGGTCTCTTGGTGGAACATGCATCAATTTTGGTTGAATCTCCTCCAAATCATTTGGCCTGAATCAGTGATCAAGTTTGTCTCTAGTTTCAACTCCTCATTGTTTAAAACTATATTACTTCATTTTGCAAGCTTTACTGAATTCCATTAGGATGGAGGCATCAGTTTGCTTACAAAAGGCATTGACTTGGACTGGAATGGGGCAGCATGGAAATAGCCAAAACAAATCCTGTTTCTACTTGTACAATTGGGTATTTGTCTATGTTCCTATTGCTCACGGTTCTTAAAAAGCTGGTATTGCATTTGTGGGTAAATCTGATGATTTATAGTGGAGAAATGTAGATGTGCAGGAGAACAAATTTATTCATGAAATTGTTTTTGCAATACAGTATGTTCATCAGAAACAAACAGCAATTTGGATAAATGGACTGTCAGCAGATGATATGAGAATAAGATTAAATGGAATGTCATCAGGTAACATAGATACAATTTAATTTGTAGATTGTCAGATTCTATTTTCATATGAAGAAGAAAGGCACAAGGATAAAATCAAGATAACATTGGCAATGACAATGATTATAATTTACAATGATGATGGGGTTCAATAGTCGCCATCATTATTTAAGCAGATCAAGCAACTTTACTTTGGTACGAATCCTTTGCATATGCTGCGAATTTCTCTAAACCCAGGAAAAGCACTCTTTCACATGCCGGTTTTAATGCCTGAAAAATGAGCTTTTTTGTAATATTCATAGTTTAAAAAAAATTCTTCTTTTTCTAAACCCAAAATTTTGAAATACTTACCGTGGCCACAGGAGACAGTATTTGTGGAATTTCGTATGAAACTGTAAGCTGCGGTAGGAATGAAGATTAATGGCATGTAAAGGTTAAATTAAAACAATCGTCAATCCAGAATGAATGATAGTAATGGATATAAAAAGACTGACTTCCACTTTGCATGATGATGAGTCTTTTGGAAAAAACCTCACAGCTCCCCTGTTTGGAAGACCTTCTAAAGACCGCCAATGAATTTTCTGATTCCGTATGGGCTACAAAACAAGAAATAGATACGGTTTATACAAAATGTTCATTGACAGACAAAGACAGGAAGCATAACTTCCTTCCTTTCCACCTGTAGATTACGGGCCATCCATGAAAATTCAACGTCACGGCCTAGGACAGAGTATTTCAATAACCAGCGTGATTGGTCAGGTTTATCCTCCAAAACCTGCAAATTCAAGAATTTATCCACTTCTCTGAGCTGAATCGTATAAAACTGCAAATTCATACATTCACGCTTGATATAAATGACATCCAATTCGGAATGGATTCCCGATCTGAGTAACAATCGTAAGCAAATGAAGCTGGAACGTCGGCTTCAATCTTTGCACTGCAATTGCATGAGCAAGCGTCAGTCAGGTTAATATTAAATTCGTGATTTTAGCGCTATCAGGATTTCTAGTTCCAAATTCAAGATTTTTTTAAAAAAACGCCTAATCAAAAACCCTAAATCAGACAGCAAATCGCTCTTATCATAGTCTAAATCCAACTCGAAAAAGAGGTCCGTAAATTCGTACCTGCAGTCCTGCCACTCCATGACAGGCGAAACCGGAAACGTCTTCCTCATCTTCCTCCCAGTTCGTGGGCCCATAAGTAAAGAAGCATTTTTCGTTAGCTTAGCAATCGGTGTTGTTCCTACCAAGAAACCCCGTGATCTGCAACCGTTAAGCTCGATTCTCTTCCTTGTATTCATATTTCCTGAAGTCCACCATTGCAACACACCTCCGCCGACACAAGCAGTTGTCATCGCCACTTCCTCTTTATCTCTGTAGACTGCTAGAAACTGGAGGAAAGTAGTTAGTTACTGAGTTACTGCTTTCTTATTGGTTGTTTTTGTATATTATAATCAAACCACGTATTTCGAATCAGAAAACGCCACGTGTATCGATTACTGCGTACTGGTGTGTAAGATATCAAATCTTGCTTGGTGCCCTCTCTTCCTGGATCAATTCAACGATGGTGGGGGTTGTTGTTGGGGGCGGAGATCTCGCGTACTGGGAGAGATGGCAGGTTGCTGTATGTTCCCTAATCTTCGCCGTGCCAACAATCGCGTCGGTCTACTATCTCTCCAAGACGAAGACGCCGCATTTGAGGGCTCGTGACCTTTGGTTCCCGTGCTGGACTGGAATTCAGCCTCTCTGGCTCCTTGGCTTCCGCGGAGTTGTGTTTCTGGCGATGATCTCAATCTTTTTTACAGTCCTTCTCCGTAGTATCTACGAGATGTTCTTCTACACACAGTCAGTGAAACTAGCAATCCCTCATTTCGATTTTATGCTTTTTTTCTTGCTATTATCCTAAACTTGAACTATGTTTAACCAGTTTAGGATAAGGTTTCATTTTTTTTTTGCCCTGTCCCCACTAGATAGAAAATTTGCTTTGATTTTGATTGATGTAATTTGAGTTTTCGAATGAAATTCCTAATTGGAACAGTGGGGGATCAGAATATCAAATCAAAGTATTTTCGACACTATTTGATTCTTGCAAGTTGCAATATTATTCAATCTGCTAAATTTAAATTTCAAGGATCTTTAACCCTTGTTGTGTTTTACAGATGGACCTTTGGATTGGTGACCATCTATTTCGGAGTATGTTCCTCCATCATTTTTTTCCTATTGTATGTCGATCCATTTTGTTTGTAAGATGGTTCTTTTTCTTTTCAGAATGTGTTTTTTCTCCATTGAGTAGGAAGAGTCATTAACACCTTTGTTAGGAATTTGTTATAGCTGGGTACATTGCTATCAGCACAAGGTTGCTGGAAGTATTCAAAACAATCTTACCGTGGTGATAATGAGGAAAGGAACATATTTATTGAAGACACTCGACAGGATATCGAATCTCCAGTTAACTCACAGAATGAACCCACAGAAAATTATAATCATTTGACACTTTATGATAATAAACAAGGAGTTGGATGGTTAGGTTATGTGATGCAAATAACTTATCAGGTCAGAATTCAAAGTTTTTAATTTTAAATGTTACTGCATTGGATTCAGACTCTATTATAGCATATCAGATCATGAATTTATACATATATATGCTTTGACAATCTTCTAACTATGTTTCATTAAATCATTGATAAAGATATGCGCAGGTTCTGCGGTGCTTACTGATATTGTATTTTGGATGATCTTAGCTCCATCAATTAGTAATGGACAATTTGGGCTCGTAAGTAACTTCTTGTTCAAATATTTACTAGGAATAATGTTTCTAAGTAATTTAATTCAGAGAATCTACTTTTTTGTCTTATATTTTTTTAATTCAAATTGGTCTTTCCTTTGATGGTGTACACACTTTTCTTCCACCTAAATTACTCTGTCAATAAGAAGTGTTGGAAAATGAACTTTCCCTCAACATTTGATTTTTGAATCATCAAAAGAAATATTTTTATATTCATTATATTTTGATTATAATGTTTGTATTATTTCATCAGTAATTTTCCGACTTTTCATTCTGTATTTCTTTTGATAAATGCTGGCAGGTAGAAGGATGCATGCATAGTCTCAATATAGTGTTTCTTCTCCTAGACATGTCTCTAAACAGCCTGGTGAGTTCTCCTTTTCCATATGTAAACAGTTAAATAATGTTTTGTACTTTTCTTTCAAAATTCTAATTTAACAAACACGAGCTCTTTTCTTCAGCCATTTCCTTTCTTTCGGATTGCGTATTTTATCATTTGGACATGTGCATATGGAATTTTTCAATGGATTCTACATGCTTGCGGTGTTTCATGGTAAGAACATCCATCCACACTTACCATCCGTTGACAGAACTAACTGAATAATGATCATTATATCATTATTCTATTGCAATCACAATTCACAATAGGTTATCAAAATACAGGGTTTTGGTAATTTCACTGACTTGTAGTTCAAAAAATCATGATGTATGTCGTGTTATTAAAATCATAGTTTGAGTTGCGTGTGCTATAGCACGCTATATACCCCATAGTGCGGGTAGCCGGTGCTATCTACCTGCACTATGAGTAGTGGGTCCATTTCTCCCCTAACCCTAATCACTACTCTTTAGTTAAGTATGGTGTTAATTTATAAAATATTGAATATTGATTGCATAATACAAGGTATATTAAGTATGGTATTTAAAAAAAATTAAAAATACATTTGGCGCTATGGAGGCACTATAGCCCCATAGCGCGGGTAGCCGGCGCTACGTGCTATGGCGCAACTCAAACTATGATTAAAATAAATGCCTCAATCCTCTAACAATATATAGGAATGAATTTAAGTGTTACATTTTTGATCTAAATCAGCTGTACCTATATCTATTTTAAAACTCAAGAAAACGTAAAACCTAGAATGTATGTAGTATAATCAGATTTTCTTTCCAAGCAACGTGGAACTAATTTTAAAGTGATACATAAAATGATTATCTTTTTTGTAGGTGGCCATATCCCTTTATGGATCTTACATCTCCTTGGGCACCAGTATGGTAAATTTCATAACATTTCCCCTTTCTCTTTATTTATCCCTCCAATCAACACAATAATATATCTATGGGTGCTCTACTGGTCTCCAAGTCTCTAATCTGAATATCTAATATCCAATAAATAAAATTACAGGTACTTCCTCATTGCATTTGTACAGCTTCCTTGCTATGGTCTGTGCTTCGGTATTGCCAAAGCAAAAAATACACTCCTTCCAAAATTGTTCCCTCTTAAGTATATAAAATCAAATTAACACATAAATCATAAATGTATGTTGCTTAACTAGATACATATGCAGCATTGCAGTATTCTTTTATATTTTCTCTAAGGATTTTATAATCTATGAATTTTGTCTATAAAACAGTACAGAACAGAACAGGTATTCTGAATCATATACTCTGTAAGTACATTCTTTTAAGTTTTAAGGCACATATCTTGAATAGTTGAATAGTATTTGGTCATAGTCGTACATAGCTTACAAGTTGAGCACGTGACAGTGGGAGAATATTCAGGTGCAGTGATTATTCTGATTTAGTTATGTTCCATTGAGATTTGTTTTGGGTTACATGGTCTGAGTTATAACATGTGGCAGTCTCAGATCCTTAATTACGTCTGAATCTCAATCTTTTTTATAATGGCGAATATATTACCATGGTGTGACGTGTGTGGTAAAATCGATCTGCGGCGAAATGTGTGGTTGAAAGAAAAGATTGAAAATGAAAAACGTACAGCCGATAATTAGAACTGGAAGAGTGACACTAAACCTTGTGTTTTTGTTTCTAATTTCCCAAGCGATACTAAAATGGACGCCATTGTTGCTGCTCGGTTTCTCCACACTTTTTCTCCTACCATCAGAACGAGGACTAGGGATCTGAATGTCTTTCGAATGTCTTCAGTACCAACCCCCGCAGAACACGTCGACGAGGATAATGTTATCCGCAACTCTCCCGGCGGCGGTGAGTCATTGGTGAGGAGTAACATAAGAAACATGTCTATCTTCAAGGCCACTCAGCCGATCGAGGTTTCGTAATCTCTTCTCTCTTCCTAGTTTCTTTCATGTCTAGATTTTTTTTTTTTTATATAATCTCGCTGTGTTCCTTTACCACATCACAATTCACAGGTGCTGTCTAGACGTCTTGGGAAGAAGGTCTCCGACATTGTTAAGCTCGACGCCAATGAGAATCCGTACGGGCCTCCACCAGAAGTAAGTAACGAGTTTAGATTACAGAATGTTCTAGAAAGCTGTCGAATTCTCCTGGCTTGCTTATTACAGGTAGCAGTGGTATTGGGTACTTTGCAATTTGCCAACATCTACCCGGACCCTGACAGTGGGTATCTCCGTGCAGCGTTGGCAGAGATTTTGGGGGTGGGATCTGAGTATTTAGTCGTAGGTTCCGGAGCCGATGAGTTGATCAGATTGATCATGAGGTTTAATTTCTTTTTCATTAGTTTCTTTAATCACCACCAATTGATCTCGGTAAACGAATTGATTGTGATTGTTGGCAGTGTTATGCTTGATCCCGGTGATAAGATCGTCGATTGCCCTCCAACATTTCCAAGATACGAGATCGAAGCCGCTCTAGTTGGGGCAACTGTCATCAAAGGTCGGTCGATCATTGCCATTCGTGTTGAGAATTGTTGATAGAGGTCGTTTCTTCTTCTTCTCGCAGTTCCAAGAATGGTGGATTTCAGTCTGAACATGCCTCAAGTCATCGAAGTAACAAAGAAAGAGCGACCAAAGTGTGTTTTCATCACTTGTCCCAACAACCCAGATGGAAGGTGAGTATAGAACTCATTTCAAGATTTGATTGTTTGATTAATGATGATAATCCATCACTAATTCCCATCTATACACCCACAGCATGATCAGCGACGAGGATTTATCGAAGCTTCTAAATCTTCCGGTGATGGTGGTTCTAGATGAAGCCTACATTGCATTCTCCGGATTTAAATCAAGGATATCGTGGGTGAAACGATACGACAACTTAATAGTCCTTCAAACGTTTAGCAAAAGCTGTGGTTTGGCCGGACTCCGTGTCGGATATGGAGCGTTCCCACTAAGTATCGTTCGGTACATATGGTGTGCAAAACTTCCCTATAATGTATCTGTGGCTGCACAAGCAGCTGCCTTGGCTACATTGCAGAATCCTATTTATGTGGAGGTATGTGATTCACAACTGTCCATTCCCATCTAACTCTTAATTGTGGGCCGACATTCTTCTTATGATCGTAAACATGATGGTTACTCGATAGGATATGAGGAGATCGATAGTGCAAGAACGAGAAAGGATGTTTGGTCTTTTGAATGAAATTCCTTTTTTGAAACCCTTTCCAAGCTACACTAATTTCATTCTTTGTGAAGTTTCTCCTGGGTTGGAGGCAAAGAAGTTGCAGGTATTTATGTATATGCAGAGCTGAGTTAGTAGGGTTCAGGGTTTATCTGATTACTTGTTTTTCACAGGAAGAGCTCGAAAAGATGGGAGTGATGATCCGGCATTTCAATTTGAGCGATTTGCGAGGCTATTTACGGATTACCGTAGGGAAACCGAGAGATACAAACATCTTATTGGATTGCCTCAGAATTTTGCACAAGGGTTTTCCCCAGAATTGATTCATATAGATAGACACACTTCAAACAATATTGATGGTGTTTTATTGTAATAATACAAGTTGGTTCTGATGGAATCTGATGTTTTAGATATCACAAGTTAACCATAAAGGGTCGTCGAACTGGCCACTTATCGGGTTGTGGAAGCCATCGTCAGCCAGTCCGATGGCCATCTCTACTCCATCAGTGTGCCAGGCAGGCGTGCCATTTTCGTACGAATTACAAGTCAGCTTGCTCAAACAGGTTCCATCAATCCGGCTAATGTAAACATCTCCATATGGCTGGAACTGATTTGGCATCGACACTGGTTCGGCATATACACCATCAAAATTAGCAACAAAGGTTAGCCATTCCCCATCCGGGCTGAAGCATGGATGGTTCACTCTTTCACGGCCTGACCATTCTGGTCCAACTAATTCAATTCTTCTCAAGCCAGACCCATCGGGTCGGACCAAATATATGCTAAACACTTCCTTGTTGCTAGGACTGTGCCGGTTTGATGAAAATGCGATGAGATCACCTTTCGGTGACCAATTTGGCATTGTGTCTATCCAGTCACCGTCCGTTAACCTCCGAATTCCAGTCCCATCGCCGTTGTCGCTCTCTCCATTAACGGCATCGAGAATGTACAGGTTTTTCATTCCATCCCGACCTGATCGGAACACGATGTGCTTTCCATCCGGTGAGCAAGAGGGGAATGCGTTGTTCCCTGTTTTCTCATTAGTGAGAACCTTGACATCGACGGCGACTTCGTTCTCATTTTGGTGGTCCAATTCGTCGGGATTGAACGAAACTCGGACGATCTGGACGGTCTTTTCAGGCGACGAGAAGATAGGCCCCACAGAAGTGTACACCACGCCCTTTTCCTTGGGGTTCCAAGACGTGTAGAAAGCCAACCGATCTTTTAGAAGATTCCACCGTTTCGATCCGTCGGATCTGACCACCATCAACCCAGGAATTCTCAAAAAATCGCCGTTAACTGCGATGAGATCTCCGGTCGGCGAGGATGACGGAAACGTGCCGTGGATACGAACCATTCGGATCCACGGAACCGTCGTTCCTAAATTCTCCAGCAATGGAATCGAACCCGATTCGGATTCTCCTCGGAAACGATGGTACCCGAGTCGGGTAGAGTCATGGGAGAAAAATGGGTTGTAGTGATTGATATTCGGGTTGATGGTCTCTGTAATCGGATATAACGTACACGTTCTGGTATCCACGATTTCGATGTGACGGATTTCTCTCTCCTTCCGCTTCGTCGCTACCGCGATCCATTTACCATCTCTCGTAGCCGATGGTGTGAATGCGTGGAGACCCGATGGAGTAACTCGAACAACCGACCCGATTATAAAAGAATCCAAATTGTCGAGATCATTGTTGACCTCAACTCTGTAGATGCTCCACCACCCATCCTCTCCCTTTCTGTGGAAGAAAACGGTTGAGTCGCCGGCCCAAGTTGGCCATCCGCCGCGGCACACTACGACACGTTTGTCCGGTTCCGATGTTCGGAAGATAGTAATCTCAGTATCAATCTCTTGAATCTCACCTTTCCATGTTCGATTCCCATAAGACGCCACTGCCAGCCACTCCCCCGAATCAGAAACAGCAGGGCTGTAATCCACAAATCCGGGAGGCGTCAGTCGACGAACAGTTCCTCCATCGTCATCACCACTCCCGGTACGGTAAACAGCCGAAGAGTTCTTGAAAGGGTGGACGGAAGGCTCGTGAGCGGAGACAAAGTAAAGAAATCCATCGCGCAATGTGGGACGATCGTGGAAAAGGCTTGCTCCGTTGTTAAATGCAGCACACAGAGTAACAGCAGTGTTGGAGTTAGAGGTTCTGTAGATCTTCTCGGATCCAGATCGATCGGAGACGAAGGTGATGGAGGTGTTGTCGTTGTCAATGAATTGCGCATTGAAATTGACTGAGATGCCATCGGTGAGGCGAGTTTCGGAAATAACCGTGGCGTTGGGGAACGGATGAAGGTGAACGGAGAAGACGTCGAAACCGTATTCCTGGACACCTACGGTGGTGAAAACTATGGTCCTTTGCTTAAAATCCATTCACACAATCACACTATCGAGATCTGTGGATTAGCAGAGATGTAGGTGGATGTGAGATGAACATTCTGATTGCGTTTTTATAGCAGGTTTCTTACGTAGCTGGCAATTAGTTGTTTAATTTGACTTGGTTTTGTCCGATTGCTATGGCCAATGGGGATTCCTTTCACACTGTGATAATATTCTGCCAAAAGAGAAATTGTTTTTTTCCCTCTCCGGGAGATTGAGGATAAGAAGAAGATCTGAGATTTTTTGAGGTATATATGTTTATGAAGTTGAGGAAAGACGATTGATTGATTATGTTGCATTAATATTAATTTCAACTATTGATTCCATCAAGGTACAGCATGAATCTAATCAAGAACGTAACAAGTAGAAAATGAAAGACTGAATGAAGTAGCTAGGTAATTTCTATCTACCTCTCTTGTTAGTGGCGTTGATGTTATCAGGATGTTTGAGAAAATCAAGAACAACGGTGGTATTACAACGAGGGCACTTTGGATCATCTTCAGAAAACATGACATACATGAGACATGTTGGGCATCCCACCAGAACCATGGAGTGAGCAGTGGTGGTTGTGCTTGTGGACGGTCTCGGAGTGGTACAAGGTGAGTAGTTTTGCTGCAGTAGTCTGAACCCAGTTGGTCCTTCCTCTGAAATAATCTCGGAAGAAAGGCAAGAAGTCGGTGGAGACGTCAACGAAGCCGAAGTCGGCGAAGATGGAGAAGAAGAGGAGATGAATGCATTGTCTTCGACTGTCGGTGGTGAGAGGTTTAGTTTGAGCTCTATCTTCTGTCTCTTCCCTCTCATTTTGAACTCAGTGCAGTCAGTGAGAAGAAGCATTCCAGCAACCAGCTATTATATATAGCTGTGCGGCTGTGGTCGATCCTGATTCCGATGGATATGCACGATCATGCATTAGGGTTTATGATGGCAGGCAGGCAGGCAGGCAGATCAGATGTTGCATGTCTTGGGGAGTTGGGGGTAACCCAACCTGTTGTATGTAATGGCCATCAAGTCGCAACGACTAGCTAGTTACTTTGGTATTAGCAAACTAGTAATCTAGTTGATTGTGTATTTATGTGATGTTAATGGTGAATTGGTAAGGGTAATAATTACTTGATATGTATATTGGAATATCTTATCTCTAGACATAGACGTAAAAGGTACATGCATGAATCATGATATTAATTTATTAGTGGGAATTGAGTAATGGGGAATTGGTGCATAATTGCATTGCATGGAATTTAGGAAACTTTGATCGTGCTTAAATGTGGAGACTAATATTAATTACATTGTTAATCAAATTGCCATAATCGATCTTACACACTTAAGGGGGGTCAAGGGATAATTAAGACTAAATTAGTACGATGTGTTAGTTTCTATCCAATTGATTTTCATCCATTTGATTGCTTAGAAATTAATTGGATGCTTACATCTTTGATATGCGATAATCTTATGAAGGATTTCTGGAGATTAAGACCATTGGAAGGCTATCTGAGAGATACTGCATGGTCGCTTACAATAAACACGACACATATTCATTAGTGTTTTTATTGATTAAATTAGTTCTGATTTTGACAACAACAGTTGAAAGAAGTTAATTTCTCAGCAATGAAAATCATTAAAAATCGTTTTCGAAATTGGTTTGGAAATGATTTTATGAATGATTGCTTAGACATTTTGTGAAAATTTAAGATGAAGTGATTCTGAAGTGATTTTTAAAAAGTGGGTCTGGTGGTCGAGGAACATTGAAGAGAAAAATTAATTAAGATATTGTATAAATGTTTTTATTTTATATTATAAAATGTAAACTCGATTGAATTGATATTTGAATGAATATTATGCGTCACAATTTACTTTTATTTATATTAGTTATACATGCTAACTAGTAACTACTTATTGTTGACCAATCTGTAGTCATCCTAACTACTAACTAATTAATACGCCCCCCCTCAAACCGACGGGGATATTCTGGTTCGTCGACGAGCTTAGATTGTAGCTCGATAAACGACGTTGGTTGTAGAGGCTTAATTAGGATGTACGTCTGCCCACTGTTCAGTTCCGGGGATATGTCTGACTACGATATAGTCGTATTCCGTCTACTCTCGTACGAAGTGTAAGTCCAATAATGCAACGTGCTTGAGTTTTATATGGCCGATCGGATTTTTGACAATGAAGGTTACACCGATGTTATCTGTCAGTATCGTTATTATTGGTCCTGGTACCACCACGCCTAGCTCTTGAAGCACCGATCTCACAACTTCAATTCAACCTCTTGTGTTGCCGTTGCTACGTACCGCGCGCCCGATACTCGGCTTCTGTGGAAGTCCGTGCTAGGGTATTTTGTTTTTGTGATAACCATGATCGATACTAGCGTCCCACCAAAGTAAATTAGGAACCCCGTCCTACTTTTTCGATCGACCGTGTCCTCGCCCCAATCTGCATCGCAGTACGCCGTGATTCCACGATCCTTTGCTTTTCGCAATACTATTTCATATCTCTGTGAGCCTGCAAGGAAACCAAGTATACGCTTCATTGCCGACCAATGTATTGGTCGTGGGGAAGCCATAAATTGGGAGAGGCGGTTCACTGCTACTTGTACATCCGGCCTCGTCAATGTAATATATATTGAAGAGATCCTATGATCTGGCGAAACTCCCGGGGAATATCTATCATGGGTTCATCAGAATTTAAGTCAACATTTTGGGGAGCATAAGAATTTAAGGCTTTACATTGAAATCACAACTCTGTATTAAATTCACTAAGTATCGAGTTTGTGATAAGTGTATTCCTTCACTGCCCTTGTTCACATGAATCCCTAAGAAGAAACGTAACTCGCCTATAGGTCCCTCATCGGGAATTCTGTTGTCAGTTTCTTTATTATCTTTTTAACTTCGCTTTCCTCTGAGCCCAATATTGTTACTGTTTGTTGCCATTGAATGAACAAAGAAGGATCGATTGCGGATTCTTTGAAATTAATGGAGATCAAACAGTTGCTAAGGTTATGGAACCAACGTCTTGGGGATTGTTTAAATCTGTATAATGACTTGTGAAGAAGGCATACGTGGTCCGGTGAATCAACATCCACGAATCCAAACGGTTGTAAGATCACGATTCGACGTTCCTCCAAGCTTCCGTGAAGAAAAGCATTGGAGATATCTACTTGGTGCATCTTCCAACCTCGTGTGACCGCGAGCGTGAGAACTAGCCGAATGGATAGCGGCCGAACTACCGGATTAAAAGTATCCAAATAGTCTGAGCCATGAATTTTCCGTATTCCGTTGGCAACGAGTCTGGCTTTATAGCGTTCTATCGACCCGTACATCCTACTCCTTCGACTTGACTTTGAACACCCATTTTGAGTTTATAACATTGTCAGTAGGCCGTCGTGCTACCAAGGTCCATGTCTTGTTATCTTGTAGAGCCTTGAATTCATATTTCATTGCTTTCTTCCACTATGGAATATTTAATGCATATATTTATACGACTTTGGAATTGACACCTCTATTGCTGCGAATCTTGGGTTTGGTTTGAGATCCCAACTGACTCCCTAGCTTGTCACCGTCGTAGTATCGAAGTGTGATTCTGGCCTGCGATCGATGCCTTTTTTCTGGTTCATCTGTGTAGTCATCGTCGATCTTCAAGCTCATCGGAGGAGGGAAGATCATCAGTGGGCGAACTCAGCATTACCAGAGATTCTGTTGTAGCGGTACTCGTGATATGATCATCAAAAATCGAGTGGTGAAATGTCCAAATCCGTGGATACTTGGACGTCGGATCTGGAACCTGATTGCATATTAATACCCAAAGTCTCCAAAGATTTTTATTGAATGAGTTTTCAATAACTGAGTCTGGCGGGTAGATGTATGGTGTTTGTCGTAGATTGTCATCCTTGATAACCCGTTTCCCAATTTTGTTAAAATTATATCAAGGTCTCCAAAGATTTTTATTGAATGAAAAATCCTCTTTTTGGAACACAACGTCCCTAGATGCATATATTCTCTGGCTCTCTGGTTCAAGACACAGATAGCAGTCTTGCGTCATAGAGTAGCCCACAAAGATGCATTGAGTCGATTTCGAATCAAGTTTGTTTTTCCGGTAAGCTTGAAGATACGGGTAACAAGAGATTTCGAAATTTTTTAGTTTGTTATATTCGGGTTGTTGCTGATGCAATGCCTTTAGTGGTGATCTTCCGCCAAGAAGTGGGGTTGGATTTCTATTGTAAAGGTAGCACGACCAGGGCCATCTGCTTGTGTGCTTTAACAATGTCACGGTTGTATCAATTAGATGCATATGTCTTCGTTCAACCAGGGCCATCTGCTGGTGGGAGTATGGGGCTGCCATTCGATGTTTGATTCCCAACTCTGTTAGGCATTTGCCGAGTTTCTGATGTTCCTTAGCGTTGTCTGTTTGAATAGCCAAAATCTTAATTTGTCCATATTTCCTATCGACCCAACATTTGAATTTCTCGAACACCTGATATATATCACTTTTGCGAACCAGTGGGTATACCAGTTGAAGTTATTCGACGCATCCACAAAATTCATATAGTAGTGATATCCTTTAAATGATGTCACCGGATCCGGTCCCCAGATGCTTGAGAATACAAGTTGATGTGGTTTGTATGAAATTTTGCGAGAAGGATGGGGAAGGGAGTGCGATTTTCCGTGTTGACAAGATTTGCACATTTTGAGAAATTTTAACTTTGTATTTATTAAACCTTGTGTTGTACCCCAATTGTCTGGAATAAAAGCATTTTCCCAGCCAATAGGGATCCGACATATAACATGCCAAAACAACTTGCTGCATGACCGGTATTTTCCTGGATTCGACACCTGTCGGAACGCGTGTAGTATAGTAATATGTTAACTTACATTATAAATATGTATAGCTTGTACGTAATGGAAAGAGGGAGGAATAAAAAAGTAATCTTTATCCACCAAATCTTAGCGCAAGAAGTATTTAAATGTCTTAAACGGCAATTCCAGATATGCTCCGTCGAGTTTTCATACGAATTAACGTTTTTATTCACATTCATCCCCAATGGTAGCTCATACAAACCTCTATTCACCTTTCCTTCCAGCAAAACTTCATTGGTTGCCACGTCCTGGACCTGTACTCTCTGTGAGTCAAAGCGAACAGAAACATTGTTATCAACACAAAATCGATTAACAAAAAGTAAATTTCTTGTAGATGAAGGTACAAGAAGAAGATCTTTAAGATAGAGAGGACGGGAGCTTGATCGAGCAACAATCAAACCGGTCTGAGTAATCGAAAGTGGACTTCCATCAGCCGTGTAAATAATGTCATTACCGGAGAACGATCGAGGCTGATGAATGTTCCCTCGTATAGGTGTGATATGTGATGTGGCTCCCGAGTCGGGATACCACATTGTCATCACGTCCATTAGAGATGAAATTGAGTTGACCGAGCCTCGATTACTTCCATTGGGTCCAAGTGGTGAAAGGGTTCGACCATGAACACGTGGAAACTTGGTTATATTAAGCTTGTTATAGCAGTCCGTTGCGATATGGCTTCTTCTTGAGCAGATTTGGCATTGCCGTTCAGCTTTTGAGAAACTCGATGACGCTCCTCCTGATCTCACGACAATATTGACGGGCTCGCCATTCTTGCTTTCTCAAAATGCATTTCTTGGTCCATCTTGCTCGACAATATTGACGCTGGGAAGTCTGAAATAGTCCACAAAGTACCGCTTTCATTAAGAAATTTTGTTTTTTAAATGCATCGTATGTCTCGATCCCGTCATTCCATAAAATTTTCAATTCATCAATCAAAGGGGATAGATAAATGTCAATTTCTTTCTTTGGACTGTGAGGACCGGGGATCAAAATAGTCAAGAACATGAATGGTTGTGTGTTGCATATCCACGGTGGAAGGTTGTATGGGGTAACGATAACTGGCCAACATGAGTACGGCACGCTCGAATGACCAAATGGATTAAATCCATCAGTGGACAAACCAAGTCTCACATTTCGAATATCTGCGGCAAAACTTTCGTGAGTACGATCAAAATATTTCCAAGCTTCACCATCGGTTGGATGTCTAACTTCATTGTCGATATCTTACCGACATTGACTGTGCCAAATCATTTCCTTTGCAGTGTTTGAACAGTGGTATAACCGTTGAAGTCGGGGTATCAAAGGAAAGTATCTTAAAATTTTAAATGGTATTTTCCGACCAATAGAAGTTATTGTCTTGTACCTAGGGTGTCTGCATGTCGGACACTCAGTTATGTTTTGATGGTCCTTGCGATATAAGATGCAGTTATTCTAACATGCATCTATTTTTTCATATTTCATCCCAAGTTTATTCAATTTTTGCTTTATTTTATAATACGAATTTGGAAGATTATTCACTTCTGGTAAGGATGAACCCCATAATTCTAAAATTGTATCAATGACAACTTCAGGTATTCCATATGTTGATTTGATGCACATAATTTTTGACAATACCTCTAGAGTTTTAACTTTACATCCATCATACAATTTCTGATTTGCACTCTTTAACAAATTGTAAATATTTTGGGCATCAACATTGGGTAATTCAGTACGATGGTCATCGATAACGAAGGGTCTACTTGCATCATGAACCATATTGACTATTGGATTGTTACTACTAGATCCAACTTCAAAGGTAGTATGGCCGTATTCTTCGAAAATTTCTATCCGTGCTTTTTTTCTTGAGCTATCGATTTCACCATGTTGATGCCAAATAGAATAATCAGCCATGAACCCGTTTTTGTAAAGGTGAATACCCACTTCATCTATTGAAAAATAAAATGAACAACAACAGGTAAAGCAAGGGCACTTTATTCTTTCACATCCAAGTGTTTCTCTTGCAAATTTTAAGAAATGAGCCATTGGCAAATTCCACCGTTAGATGACCCTTTGAATCTTTCCGTTATACATCCATGTTCGATCATCATCGGTCATTCTAAAAATTTTAAACCAATACAATTAGGAAAACAATACATTAGATATCGTATTTCCATTATAAGGAAAAAAGCCTGATTTTAGTTAATATAGAGATGGGTCTAATTTTAGTTAATTATAGAGAACTAACTAATAAAGAAATGGAGGAATGGGGGCATTGGAACAATGGGGATATACAATTAGTGGGAAAAACCGTTTTGACTTCAACATAACTTAAGATTCTTTAGATTATTCACCAATCATATAGTTCAAACACACACCTAAGATTCTTTAGATTATTCATCAATCATATAGTTCAAACACACACATAAGATTCTTCAGATTTGACTTCAACATGTTTAAAATAAAATTTGATTTATACTTTCTAAGTGTTTAGATTTGGTTACATTACTTACATTAGTATATATGTCTTTTAAACAGAATTTTAAACCCATGATTTAAACAGAACTGAACATAAACAGAACATAACTGAACAATACACCGAAACAAAACAGAACAATAACTGAACATAACTGGACAATCATGATTTAAACAGAACATAAACATAAACATAAACAAAACATGACTAGCAATTAGGAATGAGGAAATGACCACATCTATTGAGGAATAAGGAAATGAACATAAACAAAACATGACTAATATAAACACATATTTTGCAATAAAGTAATAAACTATTTCGAGGGGATTTCTGTCATCTATTGCTTGTTCCCCAAATCAATTTCGAGGGGATTTCAATGGATTGGGAAATTTTGCCGAAAATTTTAGCCGCGGATTAGCCACGGATTTTAACAGCCGTGGCTAAATATTCAATGAAAAATTGAAGGGAATTTTGCCGGGAAAATTAGCCACGGATTTTTGCATCCGTGGCTAAATATAAAGATTAGCCACGGGCTTAGCCACGACTTCTACTGGCCGTGGCTAATCCCGTGGGCATAGCCCAGTTTTCTTGTAGTGAATGATATTTGAATGAATATTATGTGTTACAATTGACTCTTATTTATACTAGTTATACATATGCTAACTACTTATTGTTGACCAATCTATCATCCTAATTATTAACTGATATATATTATATGAATTGTGTGAATGTTTTAGTTTTAAATTATATGAATGTTTTAAAACGGCTTATTTGTTTAATTATTGTAGACATTTCTAAATAATAGGAAAAGATGCACCTTTTTACAAAAATCATGAATCCGTCACTCAACTGAACTACATCTCCAATACTTATATCAAAATTCCTAACTCAACTGGTTACAGTAACTATTAAATTTTTTAAGGATTTCGGATTCGAGTCTTGTTATGTATGTATTTTTATTAAATTTTCACCTTATACAAACGGTTAATGTACCCAATTCTATATTAATGAAAGAAGGTTCTACACCAGAGGATATAATATTTCCTTGAGAAGAAACCATTGATGGTGGATTGGTAGATCTTCAGCTGAGCTAGAAAACTGTCCAGGATAGAAAGGCACCACGATAAGATTAACTCAGATGATTTTGCAATAAAAGTTTGAGTCTCCCAATGTGGTTAGTTTGAGTCTAATATATGCACATGTCAATATGAATATTATCTTCAATGGTAAACTTGAATAATGAAATTCGATATGTACAAGAATATTTGAAAATCTGGACATCTACTAAAATTGGGCATTGTAACCTGAACTGTCTTTTGAATTACACATTTCAATGATTTACAACATGTATAATTAATTTACAGTAAAAGAATCCACGCAGTCACACACAGCCACACAGGCATCATCTATTTTCTTGAACAGAAAAAACATTGATCCATTTTACCTCAGAATCTCAGATGGAGTTTCTGCATTCAGCATTTCATATTCTGGATGTGTGGGGGTGATTGGTTATTTGTATAAATTAAAACCAAGATCTGTGGTCATTGTCCTCTTCAATCATTCTTTGTTGCCCGTTCCCATCAATCTCGTCTTCATCATGCTCGGTGTCGCTGGTATTTCTCTCCATTTTGTTAGTATCTTGTAAGACTTTGTAGGAATTCCAATCAGGAGGGAAAGTTTTTTGCATTGTTTCAGTAAGTTCCCCACCACTAGTCTCGATTTTCCGCAGGCATTTAGACCAGTGCACTGCAGTATCCATGTCAACTGTCAGATTGAGTTCAACCATTTCTTTGCATACGCTTAAGATCCCTGAGTATATGTATTCTTCTGCTACGGTAGCCCTTGATAGTAAAGATGTTATAAGACAATGAAAAGCGGGTCTGTCTGGTTTTAATCCCACGATCTTCATATGCTCAAAACATTTCAAAGCTTTTTCAGGAAGTGAAGCACGAGCCCAACCTCTCATCAATGTTGTATAAGTTCTCACATTGGGCTTTATACCAACAGCTATCATTTCTTCAATTGTGCTTGTTGCTCTCTGAAAAAAGAAAATATTTAATGAGAGCTCAAATATCAAATGTTGAATTATATCTGTTAATTACAGCATTACATGTTTTAACTGATTATTATTTACTTGTACAGGCTAATTAGTTAGTTAGTCATGTACTAGGTAGTCAGCAGAGCAACCAAAATTGTTTGTATCTGAATTGTATAAATACACTCTTAATATCACTGAGGGAATTGATTCTTGATCTCCCTAACCCATAATGCATCCTTTTTCTTATGGTATCAGAGCATATAACCATAGCTAGCTAACTACTTAGCCTATACAAGTAAAATTAATTAGCTAAAACATGTAGTGCTGCAATTAACACTAATAATATCAAAACTTGTAAAATTACCAGCATATCACCAGCTTTGCAACAAGCATTGACAAATGAAGTGTATGTGTGGACATCAGGATGTACTCCATCCTGCTTCATTTGTTGCATCAAGTCTGCTGCCTCCCATACATCTCCCCTCCGAGCCCATCTGCAATGAAATCAACTAATGTCAGAAATTATTAACATTATAACCTATACAAAAACCATATGAATTATTCTGTTCACATTCTTATTTATGTTTAAACTTAAATTATTTATGTATTATTCTCCTGATCGATGAGCATAATGATATATATGTTAGAAAAAAGTAACTTATAGTCTTATACTTCTGCTTGCATAATTACTTATAAGCGTGACTTATACATACCCATCAATAAGTATATTATAGACAAAGCTATTCTTTGGTATCTTTTGAATCTTCATTTCCCTTGTAACAGCAAGGGCACTTTGCATTCGGCCTGATTTGCAACATGCCTTGAGTAAAGACTCATACGTAAATACATCAAGTTTAAGCCCATCTTCTTTTATTTTAGTAAAGTACTCGAATGCTTTGCCAGTATTGCCAACAGAAGCAAAACCTTCCATTATTGTTGTATACGTATGTTTACTGGGATTTATTCCAGCCAGTGACATCTCATTAATTACTTTGATAGCCTTATCCATCTGCACGGAATTTTAAATATGCATTTATATTTATATACGTGATTTTGGTATTCAAAGAATCATAAAAATTAAGGACTACCTGTTGTTTTCGTGCAAGGCCAAGAATTAGGACATTGTAAGTCTCTACTGTGGGGATACATCCAGTCCTCCTCATCATATCAAAAATCTCCCAAGCCTTTTTAATTTCTCCAGCTTCGGCAAACCCATATATAATAGGCCTGAATGTCCTCGATGAAGGCCTGTATCTCTCCCTCTGCATTTCCTCAACAATACGAAGTGCTCGATCCATGTTTCTCATTTTACAGAAAGCATTGACAATAATATTATAGAGCACAGCATCAGGTTTAATGTCCGATTTCAGCATATCCTCAAAAATACTGAATGCATTTGTGTAATCTTTTAACTGAATAAAACCATTAATCAACATGGAAAAAGTCTTTCTATTGTGATGTATGCCATATGATCCCATAGTCTGACTAACCTCCAGGGCTTTTGAAATATTTCCAATCTGAAAAAGAAAGAGAAAGTCATCAAAAAAGAAAAGCTTTTGACTAAATACCAGGATTTTTGTCTAAACAAAGTACATAATTTTTCAAGATAAAACTATGTTGAGTTGTGTATCTAGTTATTAGAAATACCATTTTTGAAATATCTAGGATAGATGTCACAATAATAAAATACCATTTTTGAAATATCTAGTCATTAGAAATCTATAATATAAAATGCATTACTATATATAAATATATTTCTTGCATCAGTGTCTATTTCAACTGAAAATGACATTTGTCTCTCCTTTGATCCGGAGTGTTACAAGAAGAGATATTGTCACCCTTTGGAAACTTCTACGATGGAAATATGGGAGACCAACCTCCTGAGAGTATCTAGTTATTTTATAACTAGACTACATAACTAATGGGAGAGAATCAATGGGTTTCTTGCTCATTTCTTTTTACTTCTATTTGTATTTGTATTCTCTATTTTGTAATTTGGGCATTGCCCTTCTTTTTAATGAAATTTAATTGCTTTAAAAAAAACTGAAAATGACAATAGAAAATTAAAAATATGTATTTGATCTCTATTTACCTTTGTATAAAAATTAATAAGGCAGCCATAAGTGATTATTGAAGGTGTCAGCCCACATTCCTACAACATTACACAACCCACCATCAAAAGCATCAGTAAATAAGACCTACAAGACTATGTACGCTTTGCAGTGATTCTAGAACAGGCTAACAACATCTTATATGCTTCTTCATGTACCAAACTATTTTTCCAAAGGAAACATTCTCCCTGATGAAATTTTAAATGTGAAAAGGAAAGGAAACAGGAAATCTAGATAGAGTCAATACCTTCAGTCTTTGAAAAACAATCATACATTTCCCCTCATTTAGTACATTTGTATAACCATCCATCATGTTATGATATATATCAATTGGAGCATCAATCCCTTGTTCTTCCATTTCCCTCACTAAGTCTTCTGCACGATCCATATTACCAGTTTGACTGGATTAAAATAAATGAAAAAAAACATTACAAGAAATATTTAATTATAATAAGAATAGTCCGATATACAACATCAAATTGAAGATGTCAATGTAAAATGACCAGTAACACAACAAGGCAACAGTACCCCACGTCATTGATGTTAATATGCTACAGATTGTCAAATTTTCTATCTATAAAATATTTTGATTCCACTAATACTGTTCAACAATTGGAAAGGTAAAGAAGATTAAAGTGATTAAAAAATGATAAGTTATATAAGCAACAAGATTATGGAAATAATAAATAATACATGAGCTAATATGGTAGAAAAGACTAGTATAACTATAAGGATGCGAAATGAAATACTAACCAGTGAGCATATATTATATTGCTATATATAATAGAATTTAATGGTATGGACTTTTGTTTTGCCTCCTGAAATAAGCTATCTGCGGATCTTTCCAAAGAAGAAAAAGTTATCAGAAGTTTAATTTATTACATTTTAAATAATCATAAAGAAAGATCACAATTTAGTTTTGGCATAAACTCTCATTCAAAAATCATCAATAACCAACAAAACCACCCACCCACTTGATCAAAAGTTTAAAATTTATCAAAATACTATATCATCCAATATGTGGCATAAAAGGATAAATTTCAGTTCTTCTGAATGAATAAGTTGAATTCTCTTTAGAAAATTTTATGAGATATGACAAATGATTGAAAGAAATGATTTCTTTGTATTAAATATCATTGAAATTGGAGAAGAGTTTATGGGAAAAAAATCCTTATTATCTTCCACAATGTATCTATGTTGAAGTTTTTGAACCTAAGGTTAACCAAATGAAAGTGATGTGAATATGAATAAACTGATCAAACTCTCTTACTTTACATTAATCACGAAAATAACCTATTATTTCATGAAATTTCTTTTGCCCCTTATAAACTTCCATGGTCATGAAAATAAACATATTTACTAATTTATATATTATTATTATTCATACTAATTTAACATTTAAACGTGAAAACTGAAAATCCCCAAGTTCAACTAAAATTCTATAACAAACATGATTTAAATTATTTTAAATTTATAAGAAACAAATGAAATAATAAAGGAAAAATGATTAGGTAGGAGGGTGATTTTTTTGCAGCCTACGAAAGTATATATTTCCTTACTTGCTGTCTCCATTACTTGCAAAGCCAGCAATGAGGATACTGTATGTCACCACTGTCATTTCAATATTCTCCTCTTTCATCTCTTCTACACAAGACAGTGCCCCTCGCATATCTCTGGCAACTCTATAAGCATGAATAAGACTGCGCAAAACAAATCACCTTTAATACAAATTCTTACCTTTTATGCGAAATTTAAATAATTAAAACCAATAATTATCATGGTATGTGTTGATGTAGGAAAAAAATGTAGATTCTAAAACTGATGAATTCCAAATATCATATCTTGATTATCTTCATTGTGGGAATTACAAAATGAGAAACCAGAATATACATTATTACTTGGTATAAACATATGAGTTTGGTTCTATTCCTCTTGCACGCATGCTCTCAAAAGTTGCACGAGCATGATGCTTGTCCCCTCTTCTTGAGTAAAAATTCACCATCAACCCAAATTCCCTTCTAGTAGGCTGAAAAGAGAACAATTTTCTGCATCAATACCTACAAATATCCATGATTTTTTTTTTGATGAATTAAAGCATTCATTGCTGAAAGTAGAGTAGGGCGGAGCCCAAGATTGCATATGTAGGGAAATGCAGATACAAAAGATATAAATATAAAATAAAAACATGAAAAGCATTGTCGTTCTCTTATATAGTTGTGACCATGACTAACTAGCCAGGGACTGGTGCCTCAAAAGGTTGGAATCCCATAGAGTTATGGCTTGAATTTCAATCTGAATGAGATTGAGCTTCTTATAGGTTGTGACACTGTAAGCGATGTCAAGGTTTAAAAACCGACGGTTAACCTGTGGTTAACCGGCTGACCGGTAGATTAGTGCTAACCGATGACCGGTTAGTGGTATTCAGGTCGGATCCAACCTGAATACCCGATCTGTTTAAATTTTTTAAAGGTTTAAAGGCTAGGTAGAAGATTATTATTTCTATGTAGAAAACTACTATTTCTATCTAAAAATTTAAAATTTCTTGAAAACTACTATTTTACTATCTAGAAAACTAAAACTTCATTTCCACCAAGGTTTCCTATGCGTCTATGCGTTCATGCGATGGCATTTTAAGCATATAAGTATATGCGTGCATATACGCGCATATACGTAGATATGCGACATGTTATATTTACATGTATTTTTTATAAATACCCCTGATATTTCCATAATATATGAATAATATAATATAGCAAATAGTGTTCCAATGATCCAATAAAGTTTAAAAGTCTAAATAGTAAATAGAAATTGCATAACAAAGTCTAAAACTATATAATTAAGATTAAGTGATTAACAATAGTCTAAGCCCAAGGACTCTAAGGTCTAAGGAGCTTGCTCAACATCCTCTTCTAAGGACGGGAAGAAGGGGAGTGCTGGCCGACGGGAATCGTTGGTTTTTTTTTATTTTGGGTTTGGGTTTTTTTTTAATTTAGGGTTTTGGGTTTTTTTAATTTAGGGTTTTGGGTTTTTTTAATTTTTTTAAAATAAGTAACGGGTAATTGGGTTTTACCCGGCCCGACCCGTAGACCCGACCCGCACCAGACCCGAAACGCATAGAACACCTATGCGAGGGTCTGGAATTGCGCATGGACGTTTATGCGACGCATAAACGTCGCATAGGAAACCCTGATTTCCACTACATGTTTACTACTATGTTTGAAATTTTGAATTTGAATTTCTATCACTACTATGTTTGGATTTCTGTCACTACTATGTTTGGATTTCTATTACTATTTTCTTTGAATTTGTTATCTATTAGACTATTACTATTATAATTTAAAGTTTAAACAGGATTTTTTATATAGATAGTATATATACTATATTCATCTTCAAAATTGTAAAATTACCAGAATACCCCTACTGGTTACCCACTGGTTAACTGACCTAACCGGATAACCGGTCAGTCAGAACCGGTTACCGGTTAACTGAGCAATCAGAACCGGTTACCGGTCAATCGGTTTTTAAACCTTGAGCGATGCTCACATCCCTAATGATTTTACATATTCAACAATGGAAATACTTGAAATTCAGATAGATGCAGTAATAGACTACTGGAAACATAAATGATAAATGACAAAAAAGTTCAAGAGCAAGGAAATTATAAGCTGACAAATAAACTCAATCCAGATTTCCATTGCCTTTCGTGATTGAAATTGATTTTGATGATTGATAAAACATATTCTATGTCATCATTTATCACGCATTGTTTTTGTTTCATATTAGATTAAACAATCTCAGTTTAAAAACGGCGATTTCAAATCATGGAAAGAAGCTTAAGAAAAGACAAATTCAAAGATATTAGCTCTTAAAAGTTCTAATGGAACCATCAGTTATGGTGGAAGACGAAGAAAGAATAAGTGAATGAATGATCTAAATTGATAAAACCTTAGTGATTTTGTCAAAAGCAGAAACCACAGCCTGCCAATTCTCGGGGTGAGTATCCAAAACCCTCCGGAATTTCCTACAAGCAACATCTCTCTCCTCGTGCCACTTAGACCTGTGTTCCGTTCGGTCATCTCCGGCAACCCATCTTTCCCTCTCATTTGACCTGGTCTTCAATCTCCTCCCATCATCCAATCTCACGGTGATCACCCTCCCATGGAACTCCACTCCATCAAACTCCACAGCCTTCTCTGCGCTCTCCTCCGCAGTAGGCCCTCCGTAGATAACAAAACAGTACCCTACATTCCTCCGAGGATCATGGTGTCCTTTGATGAGAACAACGCTCTTCACCGGACCTATTTGCCGGAAGTACTCGGCAATCTCGTTCTTTTTTATCCAGAGAGGGAGATTGCCCACAAAAATCTTGCCTTTCTGTCGGAAATCAGTCTCGGGGGGAGGTGTGGGGTCGGGAGTGAACGTAGGTGTAAGCTTAGGAGTAACAGTAGGAGTGGGAGAGTGAAAAATATCGTCAGGTGGCGGCGGCGGTGGAGGTGAGAGTTTACTGGACAGCCAGAGCTTACTAGCAAGAGGATTTCTACTTATTCCATGATACTGTTTCTTCTGCCTTTGGACATTTGTATCGGGGTTTGGGACGAGGTCTTCAAGTAGCGGCGGCGGTGAAGGAGCGATAGGACGTCGGACAGAAGTAGTGAGTTGACCGTCTTCATCGGATCCCGACGGAAATTTGCAGGCGTAGAATCTAGTGATATGATGATTCAACCTCCGTCTCCGACGACTCTGATATGTATCTGGTAAGAAAACCGGAGAAACCGGAACGAGCGTTACGAACTCCATGGATTGGGCCGACTCCAATCCACCCTAATTTCAGTTATTTGTTTGGTAAAATTGCAAACCAACCCCAAACTTTTTTAGAATAACATAATCCAATCATAGAACTAATTAAAAGAATTAACAAGGGGTTCATGGCAAAAAAATAAAATAAAAAGGTTAAAACTAAATTGTTCATCCATCATTTCCATAGATTCCGCTAATGATTAATCGATCCCATCAATCTATATTGCCCTAATGTCACATCCATCACTCTACCCATTTACCCATCCTTTCTCATCATCAACCTCAAAATCCCAACCAATTCCTCAATCATTTGCACTCTCTTTTCCCTTAAATGACGGCTGTCTTTCAATCTGATACCATGACTAACAATGATACCAGACCTAGTTCAATACAAAGGTAAAGTAAATTACTTTTTGGATCGATTCGAAGTTACCCTAACTCTAACCTTAAGTCGAAACTTAGAAATTTCGACCTCAAAATCCCAACCAATTCCTCAATCATTTGCACTCTCTTTTCCCTTAAATGACGGTTGTCTTTCAATCTGATATCAAGACCAAATACCAAGACGTAGTACAATACAAAGGTAAAGTAAATGAGTACCATTAGATTAAACAACGACGACGGGTTGGGTCGATTCGAGGTTACCCTAACTCTAATCTTAACCCGAAACTTAGAATTTTCATCCATGGTGTCGCTTTCATGGAACGACCCATGATGAAAGTTGGAAAAGGAGGAGGAAGAACACTAAAAACCAAGTAGGTAAGACAAGGAGATAGAGGGGATGAATGATGATAGTGTTGTAGACTTGTTGTACGTCCATCACTTCTCCCACAACCCATTCTCGTGATTGCTATATTTTGTTTGACCTTGTTTGTAGTTGTGCATGGTATTAGAATCCCAAAATCAGCAGCAGGATCGTACTACTACAGATTCTTTTTTATATTCCAAATCCAGCTCCCACGCGACCGCCGGCGGGAATGAAAGAGAGAAAGAATAAAGCTGCAATCTCTGTAACTCTCTCTGCAACCAACCACTTAGACTTTATATATATATAGAGAGAGAGAGAGTGCACACTCCAACGTATTTTTCTAGTTAAATCACTTTCTGGCTTCTGCATCGATGTCACTTCTCGATGTTCTTCGAATCTTGTCTGTCGTCGTCGTTTTGGGTTTTCCGGCGAGAGGCGGAGATGCTGATATTGATGGTATGGGGAGAGGGTTACTGAAAGCGACGAAGGAGTCGGGGTTCTTCGAATGGATGAGGGGAGTGAGGAGGAAGATACATAAAAGACCAGAACTGGGATTTGAGGAGTACGAGACAAGTCGGCTTATTAGATCGGAGCTTGATATTCTCGGTATCGATTATGTATGGCCGGTTGCTAAGACCGGGGTCGTCGCGTTTATCGGGTCCGGCCGGCCGCCTTTTGTGGCGCTTCGTGCTGATATGGATGCTCTCTCGCTGCAGGAGCATGTTGAGTGGGATCATAAGAGCAAGAACAATGGGAAGATGCACGCTTGCGGCCACGATGCTCATGTGTCGATGCTTCTCGGTGCAGCAAAGCTGCTGGTGAGTCGGAGGAGTGAGATACAAGGGACGGTGAAGCTTGTGTTCCAACCGGCGGAAGAGGGTCAAGGAGGAGCTTTCCACGTTATTCAATCCGGGTTGCTTGAGAACGTAGCAGCGATCTTCGCCTTGCACGTCGACCCAACCATCCCGACCGGCATGATCTCCTCCAGACCTGGTCAACTTTTCGCGGCGTCAGCGAGGTTCACGGTGATTATAAAAGGGAGGAGAGGCGGAGGAGTGCTTGCGATAGAACCCGTCGATCCTGTGGTAGCGGCTTCTTTCGTCATTCTCTCTCTGCAGCAACTGGTCGCGAAAGAGAGCGATCCTCTCGAGGCCCGGGTTGTTTCCGTCGGGATGGTCGAGGCCATCGGAGGAGAAACGAACGATGTACCGGAGTACGTGAGGATCGGGGGAACATTCAGAAGCCTGACAACCAAGGGTCTTCGGTTCCTCTCCAGACGAATCAAGGAGATGGTCGAATTGCAATCCATGGTGCACCAATGCACGGCGGAAGTGGACTTCATGGAGGTGGACAGAAGGCCGTATCCGGCGACGATAAACGACGAGAAGATTTACAATCACGGGAGGAAAGTAGGTATGAGTTTGCTCGGAGAGAGCAACGTGCATCTCAGGCCACGAGCCGAAATGGGTGGGGAAGATTTCGCCTTTTACGCTCAGAAAATGCCAGGTGCTCTTTTCATCGTCGGGATAAAAAACGAGACCTTGGGTTCTTCCAAACCGTTGCACTCGCCGGAGTTCTTCGTCGACGAGGAGGTGTTGCCGATTGGGGCAGCATTTCACGCCGCCGTTGCCATTACCTACCTTCGTCAACATAATAGCGATCATACTGACGTCACTTGACTGACCGTGCCGACGGTTTCATTTTTTTATTTGTGCCTAACTACCCATTACACTTCAAAGTCAAACCTGGTTTCTTTATCGAACACCTAATTTTGACTTTTAAGCCAACAATTGTTGACTTTGTCTCTTTATTATCTCATTCCTTAAAATTAATTAACAATTTATTTATTCTTGACTGAAATAGACATTTTTGCAACTTACATGTATTTTAATTTTTATTTATTTACAATTTATATCTCTTGCGCCATTATATATATGCGTTATCACACGTACCTCTAATTTTTATCCAAAGGTCAACTTTTCGTACTACTAGTTTCTCAGTAATTGAACCACCGATGAACATCATCTCGAGACAGTGAGTCTGCCAACCCGTCAATCAACACACTATTCACAAAGTCGTTTTTTATTTTTTTTTGTACTGTTTTACATATTCGATCTGTACTACTATCCGGATTTGTACAGCTGTCTGAATTTCTAATTTTATTTACCCACTTTATTAGTACTAATTATTCATAGTTTAACGCTTTCTAGTATTTAAGTTTCTTATTTTTATTATTACTAATTATTAGAATGTCATAAACTCATAGCTAATTATATATTATTATTAATTGCCTAGACTAATGTAACACTTTTCTAACATGTAATCTAGGATTATTGACAAAAGTACCCACCTAAGGTTGCTTTTGTGTTAAAAATAACCACCTATATTTTTTATGACCATTTTACCCTTAAAAATTATTTAAATTTTCATTCATGTGCCATTGGGAGTATGGTTGGAGTAATGGGTTGGAGGAATCAATATATCATTTTTTAGCTGGTGATTACGGAGACGAGATCTAGAGAATGAAAAAATTTTGAAGGATTCCAATTCCAGAGAGAGAAAAAAGACGAAGAACCTTCGGTGTTGATGAAGAAGAAGGTCTGGAGACGGAAGAGAATGGAAGGAAAATGGAAGAGATGAGTACTGAGTAGGTAGAGAGGGTACCGGGAAATGCGTTGTAAGCTATCAGTCGCGGTAAGGTTTAGTAACCAAAGCTCTCGTTTCTCCAACCCCAATGAAGACATTTAATACGAAGAGCAAAATTACAGAAACAGCTGCAAAAAGAGAACCCATGTCGCATTATTGAGAAAGCTCCTGATAATGGTCTTCTGGTTCCAGAACTCCAAGCCTAAGTTTCAAACGGGACTTGATCTTCAAAGTTACCGGGTTCCAACGGGTAATAAATTAACTAATGAGGGGCAAATTAGGAAAATTTGCCCTTTAACACATCCTAACCACCCAACACCTAGGCTTGGTGGTTAGTTTTGACCACCAAGCCATCTTAGGTGGTTAGTTTTGACACTCACCCTGTAATCTATATTAATGTACTGCTGTGTTATTTACTTTATAGTCTATATTAATTTTTTTTGTCTTTTCCTACTGTCAAGGTTATCTTAGTCAGCACCTATATATATTCCTATGACATTTTAGCTTGCACCTATGTACTACTAGTAGTTCTTATTTACTGAACTACCATCCATATAATCTATTTTATTACTAAAAAAACCATCACTGACACTTAACCTAGTGCTAAACCCTAACCCTGACACAGACATACGAACGGCTACCACTTCCTTGCGCGGATCAAACGACCACCTCGCGTTTAGCACAGATAGCGCAAACAGTGTTTGACGCATCTGATTTCTGCCGTATTTATTTATATATAAAAATGGGTTGGGGAGTATATTAGAGCCCGATAATATATCGACGATGACATTAATATCATAGTGGAAATTTAATAAAATACATACACCACGACACTTAAAAGTTATAATGACCAGTTGAGTTAATCAGGTTATTTTATACGTGGCACATGTAATTAGTTATATATCTGAATATGCAACTAGTTATATATCTGAATATGCAACTAGTTATATATCTGAATATGCAACTAGTTATATACTTAAACATACAACTAATTATATATATGAGCATGCAAGTACAAAAATAAAAAAATGTAAAAAACTTACATTTCTTTTTCGGAATTAAAGAATTTGTAGCTTTTTTAAGAGACATTGCAAAACATGAAGGTGAAAAATCAATAACTTCTTAACAAATAAAAAAATCATCGGAACCGGAAAAGAAAATAAAAAGAAAAATCACCGAAAAAAATAACTACAAAACCGTGTCTATTAAACGTAGATGAAACGCAACTAAAAAACGAAAAACATAGAGGGAAAGTGTAAAGAATTAACGGAAAAATTTGAAGATTTGATCGAAAATGATAGAAAGATGAAAATGAACCAGAAATAATGAAATTGCCGAGAGAGTGAAGAGAAATGTGGTTAATTAGTTATTAAAACTATTAAAATTAATTAAAAAATAACATTATCATCGTCAGAAATGGGTTTGTAAGTTTTAAAAAATAAAAAAACAATATAAGAACATAATAAATAATTATAAGTCGGTAAAAAACTGATATTAGTTTTATTGTTTAGTACGATTGTCTTGTAATTTAAATTCAGTAGAATCTTGTATTAAAAGAAGTTGGAATATCTAAGCTAATAGTAAGTTAAAATTCAACTAAACATAGAATTCTAACTCATCAACAAACATAGAAGTTAAAAAATAAGTGGTCAATGAAGATAGAAACGATATGTTTAATCACTTGTGGTGAGACATGCCTGATTACAGCAGTCACTCCCAGCAATGCCTTTCAACAAGGACTAGGGTTCCGTCGCTTTGGCCGGACCCCCAGAGAGCTCCTACGGTACGGAACACGTTTATCGTCCAGATCGCCGAGTTAGCCCGTAAGTCGCCGATTGGACTACCAAGTCGCCGACATAAATGATAAGTCGCTGAGTTAGGGCCAAGATCGGCAATATGGTAGACTGCACATCTTGCTCCTGAAAACTCAGCGAGTTAGCCCTAAATCGGCGACTTCCATACCTGAATCGTCGACTTACGACCGTTACTCGCCGTCAGCCAACGTCATAAATGTTACCATATATGACCATAGGCGCGATGTCCGCCTTTGATTGCGCCCTCCGAGACCCTATAAAAAGGGCCCCAAGGGGACACTCAAAGGCACGATTCAAGTTCCTCTCTCACACCAGAGCACCACTAAGAAACTCGGCGAGTCTCACTAGAATCGCCTAGTTTCTCCTTGCAGGTATTTGACGTAGAGCGCGCGTCGTGGACTCCAGAGCCTCCGACATCACCTCGCACCACCGCGAGCCCTGGTAGCAGATTCAGTGCTTCATCAACTTGCATGTCATGGATCGAAAGGTGATGACAGAGTTTTCTCTAGAAAAAGGAAAAGATGCTAGAAGCACACCAAAGTTTTTTCACCCCCATTGCTCAAGGCTCACTACGCGAGAATGATAAGACATAGATCGTTTTAGAAAATATCAAGTCAGTCCCAAAGTTTGTTAAAGGCCTAAACGATCGTAAGATCACTTTGTTAGATCAATGCGGAGGGTGTGGGGATGAACGCATGTGATTACACACCTTTTTGTTTTATTTTGGAATCTATATATTATCAGATGGTTTTAACTCAAAAAAAAAATATAAGGAATAACTCTTAAAAAAATAAAAATAATAATAATCATTGATATTTAAATCAATGGTAGATTTAACAACCTCATTTTTAACTAAAATACAATTAACCTATCCTAGTCTTTTTTGATTAGTAATAATAGTTTTTTTATATTAGACTTGTATTTAATCAGTGCTTAATTAATGATACTAAATTACTGATTAAAATTAACTAGTGATATACTTTTATCCAATATAAAGAATGATCTTGGATTTATTCATGATTATCTTAAGGCGAACACTACTTTCCATTTTTGAAGCACCAAAGTTACTGCAATTATTCTCTCTGATCTTTCTTCTGCATCTGAGTTTCGTGAAAGTACAGAATTGGGTAATGGATGGATGAACTGTGAATGATATTTTATCTTATATTATAGTATGTTTAAATTACTTTACTTCCTGAATTTTGAGTTCCTGTTGAAAAACATACAATAACTTAAAAGAAAAGGCAAGCTAGATATATTAATAACCTTTGACAATTTAATCCAGCATTTTTGCTGCCGAAAATCAATACCAGTCGTCTTCTTCACTACTCTCTCGTTGATAGCAAACGATTGTACAAACTAAGATAAAGAAGGATGTGAACTCAATGTACATGGCACCTGCCTCGATCAGATGGGCATGCCGCAGTATCATTGGGATTGCAATGCTGCCTACTGCCGACGCCCCTGTCAAGAATTTCGCACCATCTATCCATCTGAATAAGAAGAATATGAAAGAAAAACAAGTGATCACACAATTATATTTCTCTTTTAAGAATTTATTATGTGTTGACGAGAAACTTACACCCCGCCTTCCCTACTCATCAAAATATTGCCAGAGCCATCTCCAAAGAACAAACAAGGCATGGGCACTAGAACATACATGAGAGCTGATGATACAAGTATGCAACACAACAAGTTTAGAATCAGTTTATTAACTTTATCCATTCCATAATAAATTAACATAAACCGTTTATCTCCCTATAACTTTTTGATATCTCTATTTGTAGTTGTTCCACACTGTCCTTCATATTTAATGAAAAAATAATAATTTCAGCATAAAAACCATTTAGCTCAAGCTGCTCAACTGGTCTCATACTGTTAAGGTTCGTGACATTGTAAGATAGTTTGATTCCCATTGTATGCTTACTCAGTTGCATGTTTTAAAAAAAACAATTGAACTTGCAAAAATTTATTAGTTTTATTCATTTCATATTAACATAAACCGTTTAGCTCAACCAGTCTCAGACTGTTAAGGTTCATGACATTGTACATCTTTGGATTCCCATTGTATGCTTACCCAGTTGCAAGTTTGTAAAAAAATATCGAACTTACTAATTTTTTTTAGTTTTATCCATTTCATAACAAATTAACACAGATGGTAAAGCTCAACCAGTCTCATAGACTCTCAAGGATCACGACGTCATACATTGTTCGATTCCTATTGTCTTCTTACCCAGTTGTAAGTTTGTAAAAAATCAATTGAACTAACTAAAATTCATTAGTTTCATTCATTTCAAAAGAAATCGACACAGATGGTTTTGCTCAACTGGTCACATAGACTATTAAGGTTCATGATATACGTTCTTCGATTCCCATTGTATGATCATTGTTGGTACCATGGACCGCCTCAACAGTCCATGGACCGAACGAGTAAGCTTTCAGGGCCCAGGCGCACGAATGGGCCCGAAGGAACAAGTGGGCCGGCGAACCCACGAGGCACAGGAGCAGGCAAGAAACACTATAAATACCTCCCCTAGTCCATTAGGGGAGGGGGTTGACAATTCTGAGTGAAGACTTACACTAGGTTGCGGTTGTGAGCTTACTCCGGCGAGCCCACACACCAACAGTGGTGAACCTGACGTGAAACGAACACAGCAATCAGCGAGGAGGAGGAGGATGACGGGGAGGAGCGAATATCACGTAGGAGAAAGCTCGAGGCGACGCGAGCGGGAGACGCTGGAGTACCGGCCAGCATCGCACCACCTGCGAGACCGGTACGTACTCGGAGGAGCTAAGAGCCCACGAAGAGTGGGACACTCAGGAAGAAAGACTACGCATGGAGATGGAGGAGATAAGGTACGGGTGGGAATCGCCCAAGAGGAGGCGAAGCGGACCCCCGTCCCCGCCCAAGGAGAGAAGGTCGAGCAGGTTGCAGTCCCGGGAGATAAGGGAGAGAAGGATGAAAGGAAAGGAGCACGAGAGGCTCCGTCGGAGGGAACGCGCGGAGGAGAAGGAGCGTGTGGAGAAGGAGAACAAGCGGGAGAGAGAGTAAGCAGCTCGTGGAACTGATATCCACACTGTAGGAGAGCCAACGCCAGCTGCAGGAGCAAATGCACCAGCTCACGGTGGCCCCCCACACCCTGGAATCGGACGGAGCGGGAGGCGACGACCCGATGTACGGGCCGGCTCCCCCGGTCGGAGGACCCGGGGGCAGTACGACCCTGGCGGTGGGCGGAGCAGGGGGAGGCCTTGGCGCAGCACCTGCTAAACGAAGAGTACCCCCTGGGCTGGAGGGCCCCGAAAATCCCGTATTATAAGGGGGATACCGACTCGGAGGACCACCTCCACTCGTTCAAGACCAACATGGAGGACAGAACGAGCCGAAAGGATATCTGGTGCCGGATGTTCAGTAGGGCCCTCACGGGCGACGCGATCGCATGGTACAGGACGTTGCCCGCAGGATCCGTGCACACCTACGAAGGCTTGGTAACGCTGTTCCGGGCGGCTTTCTCACACCGACGAAGGAGGCCCAGAATCAAAGCCACCCTCATCGCCATCACGCAGGGATAATTCGAGAGCACGCATGCGAGGTGCAGAAGATCGAGGAGATTTCAGAGGAGGTGATTCTGTACGCCCTCACGGATAGCCTCCGACCCACTTTCTTCGCGGGGGACCTAGTGCGGAAGCCACCGAGCACCTTCGCAGAAACCATCGAAAGGTCCCACGGAGAGTGCAATGTGGAGGACTACCTGGGGGCGAAGATCCAGAAGTACAAGCGGCAACAAAGGGGGAAAGTCGCCCCAACGGGCGCGGGGGGGCAGAAACAACCACACCAACATCAGTAGCCGCCAAGCTTTTTGATTTGTCGCATATGCGCGCATATGCGACCAGGCGGTAACCCCCCATCGCATATTTGGGGGGTCGCATATTATGGGGTTTAGCCGGATTTACCCAAGGTGAAAAAATTAAAATTGAAAAAATTAAATGAATTCTATTATTTTTTTACAACTTAAGGACCTTATAAAAAATACCCAATTAAATAAAAAAACCCTAAATCCTAAATTAGTTTACAACGATACTAGTATACTACTAAAATCGTGAAATCAGTTGCTTGCCTGCTTCCGCTGCTACTGAAATCGTGAAATCGCCCAAGGATTTCCGCTGCTGCTTTCCTGCTTCCGCTGCTACTAAAATCGACGAAGGAAATCGCGTTTCCTGGCCGCTGCTTCCAAGGTAGAAATCGCGTTTCTACTTTCTAGATGGGTATACGGTATACACAGTTACACACCTAACGTGTAGTACTGTATTTTGCATAACTTGATATAAACTCGCGATTACAAGGTAGAAATCGCGAGTTATTTTGATGGGTATTGATACTATAGAAGGAGGTGCTGAATATAAATAAATACAATTTGATAGTACTGTATTTTGATATAAATAAATACTGTATATACAAGAAGCGATTACAAGGTAGTACTGTATTTTAATATAAATAAATACAATTTGAAGGAGGTGCTGAATCAGACTATAGACTATAGAGTGAATAGACTATAGAAGCACTGCTGATTTCAGACTATAGACTATAGAGTGAATAGACTATAGAAGCACTGCTGATTTCAGACTATAGACTATAAATAAATACAATTTGAAGCACTGCTGATTTCATTGGATTTAGAATAGACTATAGAGTGAATAGAGAGATCGATTGTGTGCTGATTTCATTGGATTGGTGTCTTTAATACACAAAGTTAGGTATTTCAGAGTGGGGATTAAATCTGGAATTCAGAGTGTTCCAGTCGGTGGAGTGTTAAATTAAATCGGGAATTCAGAGCTAACATCTGAATTTTTTTCCTTAAATTTCACATATTAATATCTGAATTTGTTTTCTTAAATTTTAGAGTTAAGAACAAATTCAAACCATGGATCATGAAGAAGATGAGCCAATGAATGTTTTTGAAGAAAATGTGGAATTGGATGACGAGGGAAACAAGAAATTCAAATGGCATCCATTAACCACTGAAGAAGAAAAAACAAGTCCATTGATGAGACCAAAATCAAATGATCCGGCTTGGAAATATGGGGTTGTGGTGAATAAAGACTCAAACAAGGTGAAGTGTCTTTTCTGCCATTTCATTTCGAAAGCGGGGATTGCTCGGTTGAAAGGGCATATCATTGGAGGCGACCGCAATTGCGTGAAGTGTCTAAAATCAACAAAATTTGTTCGAAATGAAGTGCTTCAGTATGAGAATACGAGGAAGGCTAAAGCAATGACAATGAAAATGTCTAAGAAAGTTGTGGAAGAAGAATTTGGTGATGATGATGATGTATTGATAGTTGAAAATAATTCTCCACTTCCGAAGAGAGCAAAGAAGCGGTCAACTATTGTGAAGCCGTCAATAGGTTCATCATCAGGTTCGAACCGTTCGATCAACGCGGCCGTAGGTGCATTGTCCTTGAAAGAAGGACAGAAATTAAATGACATTGTGAGATCTAGAATGGAAGCAAAACAACCACTAATTGTTGAGCACTTGAAAAAAGAGGAAAGGCTTATTGTTGATATCTGTGTGGCGAAATTCTTCTACAACGCCGGCATCCCTTTCAATCAAGCCTTTTGATTTGTCGCATATGCGCGCATATGCGAGCGCATATGCGACCAGGCGGTAACCCCCCATCGCATATTTGGGGGGTCGCATATTATTGGGTTTAGCCGGATCCGGGTCGGATCCATTAACCCTATTAAAAATGAAAAACTTTTAATGAATTCTATTATTTTATTAAAACTTAAGGACCTTATTAAAAAGACCCATTTAAATTAAAAACACTAAACCCTAAAATGCCTAAATCGTGAAACTCCTCCAATCGTGAAGCCTTCAGTCCGCTGGCCGGCCGCTGCTACTGATTTCCGCTGCTACGAAATCGCTGGCCGCTGCTACGAAATCGCTGGCCGCTGCTACGAAATCCGGTGGCCGCTGCTACGAAATCTCCCAAGGTAGAAATCCTGAAATCTCCCAAGGTGTAGGACTGTATTTCACTATTTTGTGATTAAAAGTTTAAAACTTTATATAAACTCGCAATTACAAGGTAGAAATCACGAGTTATTTTGGTTAATGAAGATTACAGGGGGTATATTTTTATTTAGGGTTAGGGATTTATGATTTTTATTATGACTTATAATATCAGGGATTTATTTAAAATATAGAAAATACAGGGGGTATATTGAAAAAAAATAAAAAAATAAGAAAAATAACATGTCGCATATTGGACCGCATATGCGACCAGGCGATCGCATATGCGGTCCCAGGCATCGCCTGGCCGCGTCAAAAAGCTTGCTTTCAATGTACGAGATTGTTTCGATTTCCACGTTATGTTGGAAGCTGTTGGAAGGTATGGTTGGGGTTATACACCTCCAACTATCAGTAGATTACGCGGCTCTCTTCTAGAAGTTGTGGTTACAGAAATTGATGAAATGAAGAAAGACCACGAAAAATGTTGGCGTCTATCTAGTTGTCTGATGGCTGGACGGATAAGAGGGGAAGATCAATTATCAACTTTATAGTGAATTCAAGCAAGGGTTCATTCTATTTATACTCTATTGACGCTTCAGCCGAAACGAAAACTACTGATTACATTGCGTCTACCTTAGATAAAGCGATGCAAAGGATAAGAGTCAAAAATGTTGTTCAAATTTGTACAGATAATGCGAGCAACTACGTTAAAGCTGGGGAGAAACTAATGGAGAAATATGATCATTTGTATTGGACCCCTTGTGTCGCCCACTGTATTGATTTGATGTTAGAAGACATTGGGAAGATTAGCTCTCTGAAGAATGCTATTGTGATGGGTCGTAAGATCACAAACTACATTTACAATCATTCAGTGATATATTGCGAGTTTTTGAAAAAGTCCAACACCAGAGAGTTAGTCCGTTGTGGGGTTACTCGATTTGCTACATCATTTCTCACCTTACAGAGCATTAAGAAACATCGAGATGCCTTAAGTGCGTTAGATTGGCGTAAATGGATTGATGTTGGGATTGGACAACAGATTCATGGTCATATCTTCAACAGTATTTTTTGGAAAAATTTAGATGATTGTATGGCAGCTTCTGAACCATTGGTGATTTTGTTGAGATTGGTTGATGAAGATAGTAAACCATCAATGGCAGAGGTCATTCCTCGTTTGGAAGTTGCAAGAAAAAGAATTGAAACTCACTTCGCAAGTAAGCCGGTGTTGTTGACTAAGCTAAAGGCGATTTTCACCAAGCGTTGGGACAAACATTTTCAGAAGCCTTTGTTTGGAGCTGGTGCATTTCTAAACCCCCATTTTTACTACGATTTGAAGGAGGGGTAAGCTTTTTACCTTTTTTTTTTAAAGGTTTCAACTTTCAAAGACTAATTGCTTACTTTTCAAATAGATGAAGGCACTAAGATATGAAAAAGATTTCAGAGATTGTATGCTAAGAATGACACCTCTTGAAAAGCATTCACAAATCATGGAACAACTCATTTGTTACAAGAATAAAACAGGTGACTTTTCAATGAAGGTAGCCATCGACACGCTTCCAACAACGGATCCTAGTAAGTGATTTCAGAATTTAAGATTGAATTATTAAAATCTTACTTAGGCAGTTAGGGCCTTAGGGGTGTCACTCACTATGTTTGATTTCAGTAAATTGGTGGTCTAACTTTGGGGTGTCAACTCCGGAATTGATGTTGTTGGCAACGAGGATCATAAATCTTACTACGACAGCTTCTAGTTGTGAGAGAAACTGGAGCACTTTCGATTTTGTAAGTACTTGTGACTTTGAATACAAAATCAAGTATGCTTATGTGATGTAAATGAAATTTCAAATTATTTTTTTTCATCAGATTCACACCAAAAGAAGAAATCGTTTGGAAGTTGATCGGTTGCACAAGTTGGTTTATATTAACTACAACGAACGTTTGAAAGATCGATTTCTGAAAATAAATCGAACAGACGATAAGACCTATGATCCCATTGCTATAAGTGATATCAATTACTCTAGTGAATGGGTAACGGGTGTCGATGGAGCATCTGGTGAATTTGTCTACGAAGATGGTGGTTTGACATGGGCTAATGTATGGGAAGCTAGTGGTGTGCCCGAGCATGAAGGACCATCAACAAGAGCAAGAAGAAATGACGAGCATGAAGATGATGATGAGTTTTTGATGGATCCACACTTGAATGACATCGAAGATGAACTTGACGACACACTTAGTTAGAACTTAGAACTTAGAACTAAGTATTTGCATTACACTTGTACTTTGATGTTTAAAACTAATAGTTTTGTTGTTTTGAATGTTTATTTAAGTTTTTGTGATTTTAAGAGTTTAAGTATCATTAATCACTATATTATTTCATTTATGATTTTTATTATGACTTATAATATCAGGGATTTATTTAAAATATAGAAAATACAGGGGGTATATTAAAAAAAAAATTAAAAAAATAAGAAAAATAAATGTCGCATATTGGACCGCATATGCGACCAGGCGGTCGCATATGCGGTATGCGGTCCCAGGCATCGCCTGGTCGCCTGGCCGCGTCAAAAAGCTTGATCGTACGTGACATCCAAAGTTGATAGTGACTCCCTCCCATTGCCTTCATTTATAATAAGTGAAATCCTACTAACATAGTTTTCCGATAGGTGTGCTTGAAATGCCACCCTGGGGTAGTGTGGATGTCGACTTGTGTTTAAATATTCCGCTTCCAGGGGAATCCTAGAACACTTACTATTGAGTTCACAACCAATTTCTGTTTTCAACCCCTACTAACACTTGTGTTTAAACATTTCTATTAAATAATAGGTGTAATTTGGTGATTGGGTAATCGGGCGGATCTTTACCTGAACCCGTTTGATTATGCTCTAGAGCGATTTAGAGCTTAAAGCGACGCTTTCAAAACTTTGGTTCTGATGCTGACACTTCAGCCGAAAGATCTCCAATTTATGGAAAGGCTTCAGGCCATTTGGACCGCTGGAAGGATGGAATGTATTTTCCGAGCCCAACTGTGACCTCCCTCCAAAGTACCTATAATTCTCATGCTTCTATTATTAACATGATTGGTAACCTTATTGCAAGCCCTGCCCCAACCTCATCAATTGCACAGCTCCTCTCTAGCCAACCCATCCAACCCACTAACTTGTTAACCCCAAACCCCATTCAACCCGCTAACCCATCTGACCCAGTACCCATCCCTCCCTCTGGTCTCCCTAAGTCCACTAGTACCCCTCAAGTTCCAACCCTTCCTTTGAACTCACCAATTGGCCCACTGATAGTTAACAAACCTGCTGGACAAACAATCTCAATATCTGAACCTTCCCAATTACACATCTCACCTAGCAACTCCCCTCTTTAATTATATACCCAACTCTCTCCAATGAGCATTCACCATGTTTCTGCTCAAAGAAGCATTGTCAATTACAATAGAAAAACTAGGAAACTTCAAACGTCATTTCATTACGCAAGGTCCACATAGTCAGAAAATTGCTATATACAGTATCAAACTGTATATAAATTAACTGTATTGTGAATAATAATGATAGATTGAATGACTGATAGCCATGGTGATAATATCAAACAGTCAAAGATCCAAAATGTTTTCATTCTATAATTAAAACAATATGAAATTCTGAACTAAGATAAAATAACAAACCTCATAAGCTGATATTATTTTCTTCCTGTACTCCTTGTTTCTCTGAGTCTGAATAATAAATAAACAAAATGGTAATGATACAAATGAATCAATCTAAAATTACAATATTACATCATATCATGATACAAAATGTAGAGATGTAACATGCATGATTTTTATGATTACAAGTTTACAACTAGATGTTCATGAAAGCCCTGAATCAATGATTACTTAAATATATATAGCAGTCAGATATTGAACTAGATGCAAACTTGAGAAATCTAATGCTTTTTGTATATCACCAAACCCACCACAAACAACACATGAGACATCATAATGTCATACGTCATGATGCCAAATAAATTATTTTGAGAAATTTTTCACTCTTTGCAAAAAAAACTCTGCTAAAATCAAACCACTATATGCAAAACCACCACAAACCAGTATATGCAAAATAGCAAAGCACACTGAATTTCAGTACATGTTGAAATTTGAAAATTGGCCCCACAGTATGAATCAAACATAGCAACAGAAAGTTCCATAAAGGCATGCTACACATCTGGGAGTCTAAACATGACACTTAGTTCCAGAGGAATTGTATATTAGAACAAGTTCCATGTTGTGACATCCAATAACAATAATTTTGGTTCTAATTTAACAAACAAATAACGACGATTCATATTCCTATCTAAAATCACCAAAATGAAGTGACAGAATGACATTACTAAAAATATCAAAAAAATCCGTCATTTTTCCCACCAAGGCACCAATCAACAACTACATGGCAACAATAACCAGAACAAGAAGCAAAAACACATGTACGAATGTATAATAAAGAAGGAATGGATCACCCTCGAACGCTCTCCTTCGGGCAGATATCTGGAGAGAATATCCTTCATAAAGCTAATCTTCGCATCTCTAGAAACATCCAACATGCTCGGAGGAAGATGCCTCTCTAACATGCTGAAAATAATCGGCCCGTAATCACTCTCCACGTCGTCGTACTTTTCCGGTTTATGTTCCATGTTCGGATTCAACCGTAGCCTCCTCTCCCCATAGGTGGCAAGCGAATTCACACCCTCAGCGACCGTCCCGTTCCCATTGACCACTTGCTGCGGCCGATCGCACTCCAATTTTGGGAGTGACATAGAAGATAGTGAATACCGTTGGATCCTGAAGCCGTGTAATGGTGGAGAAATGGTATTTGCGAATGCTAAACCGTTAGCTTCGTCATCTGAAAAATGGCGAGTAATTAGGGTTAGGGTTTCGATTGTGTGGAGGAAGTTAGTCAGTACAGGTTGTTTAGATGTTAGAGACGTGTACTCAAGTATGCACAGATAAAATAACACTGTAAATCCCTCAACTTTTTCGTATTTATGTTAATGCCCACATTTCATAATCCTCATGCAAAATACTATATAACATCTCATCCGTCCATCATCGTTTACATCTTTAAATTTTATCTCGAGATTTGTAAAATGTAAATGCTTGTGTTTCTCAATTTTTAAGATTTTAAATCTCATTTAATGTATCTCATAATTCATAAGTCATATTTATATTGGATCAATTTCACATGTTATAATGTATAGTGTTATAGAAAAAACAGTGTTTATCTCATTTACTACCGTCAATATTAAGTGTCCTGACAGTTTAACTGTAAGTAAAGATTTGTTTATTCTGATCATTGATATAATAAGACTGACGGTCAGACCGTCGGTATGAATTTTCTGGTGTAGTGAATGATAACCTTCAATTTTCTAAGGTAGTTTTTAAAGAAGTCATTAAAGGAGGTCTTTTGATTCAGTGTTTTACAAGAAGAGTTGTCGTTACTTTTTGGAAATATCTATGATGGAAGTATGAAAAATCAATCATTTGAGACAGCGTATCTAGTTTCTATATAACTAGATTACATAGCTAATGGGAGAAAGTTAATGAACTTTTTGCTCATTTTTTTTATTTCTATACTTTATTTTTGTAAATTGGACAATAATCTTTATTTTTTAATGAAATTTCATCTCTAACCCTAACCCTAAAAAAATAAGGTTGAGCTTCATCTCTCTATTTGATGTCTTTTAAAAATCTATTGTTTATTTGTACTTCAATGATAATTCAGAAAATTCCAAAATGGTTAAAGTCATTTCTAAATGTTAGATATTTGAATTTAAGTTATTTAAAACATTTGGTCCTATCTCACTTTCAATGATCAAATCAAAAAAATATTGAAAATTAAATTATGAATATAATAATAATAATTTTTAATTTAAAATGTCTTTATTTAACATAATTTAAATGTCCTTATTTATTTGATTTGAGATGTTCTCATTCGATATATTTAAATATCTTTATTTATTTATTTGAGATATCAAATTTAAACAAAATTAATTAATAAAAAATTGAAAAATTATTATAACTTTATTAATAAGTAATAACTGTCAATTAAATATGATTAGTAAATTAATTCGAATTTAAGAATTAAAAAAATCAGAAATTTTACGAAATAAATTTACGATTGACAAATCAAAAAATTGTATATTCGTGTAGGCGATATTAAAAGCTTTCCAACGATATGTGTGATAATATAATTATGAACAGAAATGAAAATACGTAAATGTCAACATTTTTATATTTGTATATGTCCTAATATTAAATTTTAAAAATGTCCAAATTTCTCATGATGATGACCTATAGTCAGGTGGTGATGGTTGGATGCGAGTATGCGACTTTATTGAGACGATCAACCTCATTTGATATTTTCTTTATTATAAGTCAATACAGGGATTGCTTTGATGATATGCTTGGAGAAGTTCGTCCCCAATTCCTAATCTAACATACAAAACAAATTGAATTTGCTACTCACCTTGGATGACAACTGACAGTACAAGGTCTGACACACAGACCGCAGTACTAAAAGGCATCCCTTAGAAAATCTGACAAGTAGAAAAGGGGAAAGTACTGGTGATACAATATCTCGAACTTGGTCACGACACCAACAACTAGAGATTCAGATAGTTCGAGATGAATTGAGATACTCATATAGGTTAGAGGACTGGGAAAGTCGACTTGAAACCAAATCTGAGCAATTAGGCGGTTACGACCCTAATGACCAGATTACTTCCATAAAAAGTCTTATAAATAGAGAGTCACTCCAATTTATTTGGACAAGTTGAATTTCAGAGAGAAGTCCAAGCCAAAGAGTCAGAGCAACTGAAGAGTTCAAGCTGATTTTCTCGTGAATTTTTCAGTTTGACACTTGTTCGAAACGTCGTCGAGCATTGATCAAATTCCACCCTCATGATCAACAACAATCCTAATTTGGATGCTGCTCTACTCATCATTCATCAATTCTAATGAAAACAAACTACAAAGTCTTGCTATATCCATTGGCATATCTATAATAAGTCTGCAAATTCACTTTTTAGAATCTTTTTGGTTGTTTCTACAACTATAAAATATCTACCTATGGCCACATGTTAGTGCATTTCTATGTTTAAGCATTAGATTCTAACAATCCCCATAAAAACCAAATTTGATTCACCATATGGGTGTTTTTTTCTTCATATAAGGGTTCAAATCCAACACACAAGTTGTTTTGATATGTCCATATGCTCCCACATGATAACAAAAGACTTGTCCCATCAATCTATGTCCATGCCACTGTGAACAGCACAGCTAGCTGGGTTTGTTTGCCATTAAAGAATGTCTGTCTTCCGTGTTTTGTCATAAATCACAATCTAACAGAAGACAATAGTAGCATGTGATGAAACCCATACCACGTGAAAAAATTGATTCTCTTTCACCTAACATGATTTGGTTCTCCTATAAATAGATGTCAGATCTCTCTGTTGTACTTAGAGAGTACTATACAAAGAAGAAGAAGAAGCAACAGTAGATAGATGATAGGAATGACAATGATGAGGGAGAAATTTGGATCTGGAAAATTGAAACTTCTGATAGGAGTTTTACTTCTTCAATGTTGCTATGGAGGATTTCATATTGTCTCAAGAACTGCACTCAACATGGGTGTCAGCAAACTTGTGTTCTTGCTGTATAGGAATGTTCTTGCTTTCATCTTGTTAGCACCATTTGCATATTTTCTCGAAAAGTGAGTGAGTTCATTTTTCAAATCTTGGGTATGATGATAAAAAGAATTCAGGAATGAATACTGATGCATCACAATTTTTTTTTGGGGTGGGGGTTTCAGGAATGATAGACCACCTCTCAGTTTCTCATTGCTATCTCAATTCTTCGTTCTTGCACTCATTGGGTAAGTAAGATTCATGAATACAATACATGTTTTGTGCATTGAAATTTTGATGTTTTGGTGGTGTTGGTGCTCATAGAATAACAGCTAATCAAGGATTCTACCTTGTTGGGTTGTACCATCTTTCACCAACCTTTGCTTCTGCAATTCAGAACTCAGTTCCTGCAATCACCTTTGCCATGGCTGCAGCTTTGAGGTAAAAATATGAACAGAAAATGCTCTAATTAACAAGCAAATTCTGAATTCATGATTGTGAACAGGATAGAGAAAGTGAGTGTAACAGATAAATATGGGTTGGCAAAGGTGGTTGGAACATTAGCAAGTATATCAGGAGCAACTGTCATAACCTTCCTCAAAGGACCTGCTCTTCTTAATAGCAAGAACCCATTTGGATTCCTGTCATCCTCAGCACCAACGGTAGTAACAGATCTGGAAACAAGTGAGATAGAAAACTGGACATTGGGTTGTCTCTATATTCTTGGCAATTGTTTGGCATGGTCAGGATGGATGGTTCTTCAGGTTCCAGTTCTGAAGAAATACCCAGCAAGACTTTCACTTACAGCATTCACTTGTTTGTTTGGAATCATCCAATTCATGGTAATTTCATTGTTTGTAGAAAGAGATATTGAGGTCTGGAAGATCAGTTCTGCTGGAGAGTTTCTCACAATGCTATATGCTGTATGTGCTATTTATTGTTCAGTGTTCTTAATTTTCAATAACCAACTAACACTAAGAAATGAGATACTGATTTCTTTGTACTTTTTTTACAGGGGCTTGTTGCTTCAGGGATTTCATTTTCACTGCAGATTTGGTGCATTGATAGAGGAGGTCCACTTTTTGTTGCTGTGTTCCAACCTGTACAGACTGTAATAGTTGCCATCATGGCTTCTTTGATACTTGGTGATCAGCTATACTCTGGAGGGTATGGTTCAAAACTATTATTTAATTCTATCATTCCAGCAAATCAGCAACTGTAATGATGTTACAAGAAACTCAGTATGCTCAAATTAATTAAAATCTTGCAATATTATACAGATTGATTGGAGCTGTCATCATCATGGTGGGTCTTTACTTTGTTTTGTGGGGTAAAAGCAATGAGAATAGGAAGACAAACATTCAAGAAATGGAAGAAGAAGATTTAACAAGAAATCTTCTTGCAGAAGAAAATGAATGTTAGCAATAACCATATTATACATTTAAAACAACATTCAGCTTGAAAAATCAGTCAACAAGTTTTACTATTTTATAAATCTTTTTTTTTCTCAATGGAAATTGTGTATTTTGATATTAAATATTATAAGATTTGTTTACTTTATAGTTTATAAGTTATGCCATCATTAATATATAATATGGATACTAATTATGATGATTGATGACAATAAATAGATGCAAAAATTAAAAACGTGTCATTTTCATATATTCACATATGGTTCAAGCATTCAAATCAAATTACATGAGATTTCGACAAAAATCAAATTACATGAGATTTCGACAAAAATCAAATGTTCAAGAACTATTTGTAAAGAATTCCATCTAAATATCATTATAAGCAAGCTTGATCAGAGTATCCAAAAAAAAAGTTGGTCATGATCTATCTCAATTGATTGATTTGCTACAAAACCATTTTCTTACAATAACAAAACTTTAAAGTTTAGGATGCATAAATAATACAATAAATAAAATAAAAACCAAGACTTTAAACTGTTAAAAAGTATCCATCCATTTTACCAGTTAAGAACGTAGGAAGAACAAAAAAAACTCTACCTTACTGTGACTATATCATCAATCTTAAGGATCATCCGCACACATTCTGTAGACAATGTGACTGTACTAGTACTCACCAGGAGTGGCTGGACCACATTCTCCTCCAAGATATTAGTTATCTGGCCTTTCCTGACATTAATCCCTGCATTAACCTCACCTTGAGCATGACGGTTCCTCAGCTCAGTCACAATTGCTATTGGATTCAGACCTGCATTCTCGGACAAAGTATATGGGATAACTTCAAATGCTTCGGCAAACTCTTTGATGCAGTAGCTCTCCATTCCTTGTAATTCTTTTGCCCAATTACCGAGATTCCTTGACAATTCGATCTCTGGTGCACCGCCACCAGCAATCAAGAACCTTTTGTTTACCAAACACCTATCCATAGAAAAAGTGAAAAATTTACTAAAAAATATTTAACCATGAAATATAAGATGAAAAGGGAACATTATATTATTGTGAATTTACTATGTACAAAAAACGACAGATCATTTATGACTAATGTCTAATACTACTCTGGTGCAAAGAAAAAAAATGATTTACTGACGTGACTAAGAAAGTTTAGATTAACTAAATAGGATTGTACGAATGCAAGAGATGCTTTAATCTTGCATTTAATTAAGTAGATAACAACTTATTTGAACAATAATGTAATGAACAAAGTATCAAAATTTTAAAAAGTTTAGGTGTAAAGATCACCTGACAACACAAAGAGCATCATGAAGACTTCGTTCAGCTTCATCAAGAACCAATAAATTTGAACCCCTGATAAGCACAGATGTGGTCCGTCCCATATCCTTGATCCCATTAATTTTCACTATCTTTCCATCTCCAATAGAAACTTCCTCCACACATTCAGCAAAACCGAGTTTTTCCACCCTAAAATGCTCAATATTCGCAATTGGCAAGCAGTTAAGTGTCTTAGTGATGAATTCTATCTCATCTCTCTCAACATCCCTAATCACCAAAATCTTCGCTTTTGCAAGATAGTGTAGAGACAGATCAGTAACAGCATCCCTCAAAATGCTCTTCTGAATCAACAACACATTACACCCAGTTGCCTTAATCTTTTTAATCATACCCAGAATATAATTCCTTTCCTCTTTCAGAATCCTATCCATTTGAGTATAATCAGAAACAACAATACTCTGCTCAATATCAGTTTTTGGTGGAGAGATCTGAAACTGAATAACAGCAATCTTGGCGTTCTCAACCCTAGATGGCCCTCCAGCTGAATGACTCACCTTTTTATCAAAGACAAGTCCTTTCACAAGTTCAGTATCATCCACAGTTCCTCCTAGCTTCTTCACTATCTTAATATCACTAAGATCGACGAGCTCAGGATATCCTGGATCCACCACTGACAACACAGAGTCGACGGCTAATGGGGCCAGCAACGACGAGTACTGACTCACCACCTTGGAGTTCAAAGACGTGGCTGCAGACTTAATAAGAGTCTCACGATCCGTGATCTCAAGAGGAACCGACATATCTTCCAGAATCGTAATAGCACGGGCAGCAAGTTTGTGAAGAGCATCTGAGACAGCAGTGGGATGAACACCTGATGTAAGAAGAGATAATGAACACCGCAAGAGAGCTCCGGCAAGGACAACGACGGTAGTGGTCCCATCACCAGCAGCAGAATCCTGCGATCGAGATAGATCGACGAGCATCTTCGCAGCAGGTTGTAAAACCTCCATCTTGTTGAGTATCGTGGCACCATCATTGGTAATGATAACATCCCCATTCGCCGACGAGATCATCTTGTCCATTCCCTTCGGCCCCAGACTCGTCCGCACTGCATCGGCAACAGCACGGGCAGCAAGAATGTTTACTCTCCGGACGTCATCCCTCCGCTTCGTATCGATGTAGCTCTCCGTCTTTGAGGATCGGATCGGCGCGGATGGTGCCGCCACAGTCGCCATTGTGATGAGGCGAAAATCCTAATTCAAAAATCCCTTTTGGCTTTTACACAGAGGGAGAGGAGAAAAGAAAATGTTACTGGAGAATCAGAAAATATTTGAGGTCTCTAAAACTAATTTGGATAATTAAGGGACTAATCTGATATTAATGTTTTTTTTACTTCGGATTTGGGCCGGGCCATTATAACCGTTGGGCCGATTTACAAACCTATATTTAAAAGATATTTTGAATCGACGAAAAACCCAACACTCACTGCTTGCTCTTTGGAACCCTAGCGCTTTCTCGTTCGCGGTTGATCGTTTCTCCGCTGTATTCCGTTTCTTTTCACTCGCCGACAGTACGTTATTTTCATTCTTGTTTGATTCTCCCCTTCCTTTTCGATCTGTCATGGTAAAAGGGAGATCCAGGTATTACGTTACTAGCCGTAGTAATAGTAGCAACACTAGTGGGCACGCGAATGATCCATATTACTTTGATGAATATGATTCCGGTAACACTACATTAGTTGTTATTTCCGAGGTTCTAACAGGGCCGAAGAATTACTTCATCTGGAGTAGGGCTTTTATGAATGTACTTACCAGAAAAAACAAGGTTGATTTTGTTCTTGGGAAGATCCCTAAACCTAGAGACGAGTTTAGTGAATGGGAAGTATGTAACAGCTTGCTTACTCTTTGGATTTGTAACACTGTTGTTCCAGAAATTCGCGACATTATTATCTCGAAAGACTCAGTTGCTAAAATCTGGCAATATTTGAAAGACATTTATTGGTCAGGAAGTACTAAACTGGGCATATTTGTACTCAGGAAGAAACTTTTGTTTATGACTCAGGGTGATGATACAGTTACAATGTATTATACTAGACTGAGAGATCTATGGGATGAATTTGAATCCTGTGTGGGTAAACCAAGTTGTACCTGTATCTGTACCTGTGGCGCTAAAGAGAGTATCCGTAAGAGGGAAAATCTGGATAAGGTAGTCCAATTTCTATCTGGTTTGAATGAAGATTATTCAGCTATAAAAAGAATGTGCCTGGCTGAAAATGTTATACCCAACATCATTTTAGTTTATGACAGAGTGCTACAACAGGAGTTGTATGACAACTCTGCAAAAAGAACAGATTCTTCAGGTTATTGGGCTGGCGGCAATCAAGGTAAAAAGCTGAAGAATAATGCTCGAGGTCAAAAAAAGAATATGAATTCTTAATATGATCATTGTGGAAGAAATGGGCGTACTATAGATGTTTGCTATTTCATGATTTTCATCCATGGATAATGAGTTACATTCCCCAATATCTCAGCAGTTCAGTATGAAGCTATTTTCTATTAAAAAACTATATTTTCCTGTTTGATATGATTCATGTAGATTTTCACACTATTTACATTACCTATTTGTATTTAGTACTATGTTGTCTCGGAAGCCTTCTACAGTTTAACAATCGAAGTCAAAGTAGGACTGGGAGTGGATTGAACTTAATACCTGCACAACAAGCATTCTACTACATCACAGTAAATTTCAAGAGATTCTTCAATGAGCTGAACGGTGGGCGGAAACTGTTCGTCGTGATGGACAATGCTCGTCGGTATTCAAAAGAAATAATGAATTTGGAAGACGAAAGAGTTGCACTTGGGGCGAGTGAACCATCTTTTTACAACATAGAACCATACACTTATTCGTAGGCCTGACAATTCGTGTTGACACGAAACACGACTAATTTTTTCGTCGACACGAATACGATCCGTGTCAAAATGAAACAATAAGCAGAATTGAAGAGAATCTATTTACATATCAGATATGAATAGATCTTTATTTATATAGGTGTAAATTTAAATGAATAGAAATGACCAATCCCTTCTGACAATCACCATGTACTTATATAGATCCGATCAACACAATGAAAACCGGAAGTATTGATTTGGTTTCTTATGGGTATGTTTTTAGATTTTTTCTCTTGTCTCCAAGCTTTAACAAAACAAATGGTAAACCAATCAATGTCTAAACCATTGTATCAATTGCTCTTAGTGAGCTCAATTCTTAATTAGTAGAGTAATGAATTTCATGTCAGTATCTGCTCGTAACAATTTGTTTTCTCTATCCTTCTTTCTGATCATGTAATGATTGCAGATTTACAGTTGCTGATTTGGGTTTTGAAGGAAATTCTCTCTTTCATTACTTCAGACAATCCTTATATTCTCATTTTCCGCATTGTTAGTTGTTCGAATTGTTATACATGTTGCAAACTGTTCTTTGTATGTTATAACGATGTCAAAATAAGAACAAATTACGACATACCTAAACGTAGTGTTGGTTTATAATCCTCCAACAACCTCAATCTGATATAAGAAGAATATTTGACAATCAATAAGAATCAATGAAAACTAGTATCATTTTAAAAAAGGATGTTAATATGCTATCTTCTGTAAAAAGACTTTGGTAGAATTAAAACACGCTAAGACAATGAACATCGCAAATTTAAAAGAATTTAAATAATTAAAACCGTCACACAGTTTCACACATAGTTTCATATCATTTGTAATATAAAAACGTCTCAGGAGCTACTTGGGAGCTACTCAGTGCATACTTGGAAGCTACTCTGCAGCTACTTGGGGACAAGTTAGGTACTAATGACATGACAAGTTAGGTACCAATTAAGGTATCAACTTAACAACTTAAACCAAGGAATCTCTAGGATCATTCTGAGATAATCTTAATGATATTATCAAGAAACAAACCTCAATGAAAGAGTGGCTACAAGAGATTAATGTTGATTGGGTAGTTCAATTCCTCATGGAATTGAATGAAGAATATAGGACAGTATGTAGCCAGATCCTATAAACTAAGCCTTTTCCATCTCTGAATGAAGCTGTTCCACTGTTGTGACAGAAGAGAAGCAAGTTAGAAATATCAGTACATGATTGGGAGAAAATTCTAACATAAATGCTTTAGATTCTGCTATGTATTCTTCTGTACAGATTAAAATTCAGAAAGGGAAGCTTAGATGGCCCATAGATTCTCATTCAGAAAGGGAAGTGGAAATACAACAGGAAAGGGAAGAAGCTCAATACCAACTTAAGATGCAATATTGCCTTGTCCGAACTGCCTACTTTTTTTTAGTGAATCACTGCCACTGGTATGGCCATCTTAAAGAATCATGTGTTAGAATAACGGAAACTAACTACTTGTTAGTTAGTTAGAAGTTAACTTTATTTAGTTTAGTTAAATATCCAATGTAATCAATACTATAAATAACCATTGAAATCAATAAAGAAGATCATCACTTTTGGAGTTCCGATCACCGGTGTTCTTAGTTCCGATCATCGTTGGTTCTAGTATTCTCAATATGGTATCATCGACCGGTAACGCCGATGGCACTGTAGATCCAATTTCCGCTGCTAACACTGGATCAAGGGACGCACTGATGCACTCGTCGGAAAAAGTGGTCATGATAAAACAGTTGAAATGTATCACGCTTGAAGAAGATAATTATTTCAGCTGGCGAGCCCAGTTCTCGGTGCTTCGCCGAGGTTACAAGCTCCTCGATTATGTGGAAGAAAGAGTTACAATACTCGATGGGTCCACCGCCTAACAACAAGATTAAATCATTCTTAGCTGGATGTTGTCGGCGATCTCACCCGCGATTCTTCCACAAGTGGCTGTCCTCACCACTTCACATGAGGTATGGGAGTTTTTGCGGCAGATATACTCCTTAGATTCGGAAACACGACTCCTTCACCTGCGCATGCAATTACAGACGGTCAGGAAAGGGTCGATGTCAATGATGCAATATATCAAACATATTGCGATAGCAAAGGACAAACTCTCGTCGGCTGGAGAAAAGCTACGCGATTCTTAAATCATTTTAATAGCTCTGGGAGGACTAGGCGCCGAGTACAAGCCATTTGTAACGTCGATTACAACAAGGTTCGATCATTCAATGACTTTCACTCATTTTCAACAACTTCTTATGTATCAAGAATTACAAGATGAACAATTATATAAAATTAAAGCAAACGTGATCGAAAAATCAAAGAAACCCGACGAAAAGTTTAGCAATTTCAAATCCCAACCGTGTCAAATTTGTTCACAAAAGGGACACACTGCGATCAATTGTTACAATAGAGTGAATTTCTCAAAATTTCCTCCAACACACAATCGGAAATTAACTCCGGTAGGCATCACAGGCTCTCCGTCCGTTAATGCTTTCACCATGTGATACCCAGATTCAGAGGCTACCACACATGTCACTTCAAACGGTAAGATTCTGAATTTTTCGAAAAATTATAGAGGATCTGAGAAAATAATTGCTGCTAATGGGGAACCTATGAATATATCTAATACCGGTAAATGCAAGCTATCTTGCAATGGCAAAGAATTTGTTCTGAATGATATTTTAGTTCCAGAAATCTCTAAAAATCTGTTGTCTGTCCATTAATTATGTGTAGATAATCCAATTTCTATTGAATTTGACAAACAGAGGGTACGAATTCGCGATCTCACAATTAAGGAGGTAATAGCAGAAAGGAGAGAAGAAGGAGGATTGTACCAGTTACCCATGAAAGAAACTAAAAATCAAGAAGCGTTGTCAACCGAAATCTTAGGCAATAGGTGGCACACAAGACTGGGTCATCTTCACGGTCAAGAAGTTAAACAGTTGATAAATAAGTTTGTAATTTCTACGAACTCTAAAACATTTACAGATTGTGATTCGTGTTTACGAAATAAATCAAGTTCTTTACCACATAAAATAAGTACTACGATATATGCAACACCACTTGATTTAATATACACAAACATATGGGGTCCCGCTCCAATAATCTCATCAGAAGGATTCCGATATTACATTAATTTTATAGACGTGACAACTAATTACAATTGGGTCTTTCCTCTAACAAGCAAGACAGAAGTAGGGCAGGTGTTTGAACGATTCAGATTATGGGCCGAGAGACAATGCGGAACACGAATCAAAGAAATACAATCCGATAATGCAATGGAATTCAAGAAACTCTCGAAAGATCTAATTAAATTGTGAATTGGTCATCAGTTTTCCGCATCATATAGCCACCAACAAATGGGTTCGGTCGAAAGGTGTCACAAACATCTGGTCAACACCGCACTCACTATGTTACAACATGCTGACCTTCCTACCGTTTATTGGGATTACGCCGTGCTTACAGCAGAACATTTATATAATCGTAATCCATCAAAAATACTAAACAGAGTTTCACCTTATGAAGTGTTGTTTCAACGGGCACCAACCAGATTACAAAAAGCTGAATTTTTGGGTCACGATGCTATCCGTGCCTCTGAAGCTATCGTACAAACAAATTATCGGAAAAATCAATTCCATGCATATTTTTAGGTTATCCTGAAGGACAGGATGCCTACTTATACTATGATCCGGTTGGCCGGAAGAAGTACACCTCCAGAGATGTTCGCTTCGTCGAGGAGGATTTTTCGTTGAATAAATATTTGTCCAGGGAAGAAGGAGCAAATATTACAAATTCAATTGCGACAGATTTCATAATTAGTTGCCTTAAAATCAAGAATTTGCATGATAATCAGTTCCCGGATAACAAAGAGGTACCGGATTCTCACATGCCTATTAATGAAAAGGTATCGAATCTGCCAAATAACATAGAAGGGTCGGATCTACCAAATTTTGACAATCCAACTAACAACGAACAATCCAACACTCGTGATTCAACGGATGAACAAATATCAGGTTCATCATTTTCCGATACTCAAACAGTTAACGGGAGATTACCGGAGACCTGCAATCCGATTGAAGAAGAACGTATCTCGCCGGAGAAGAATGTCAATGAAGAACAGATAACTCTCATCTCTCAACGACCAGCCACAAGAGGGTCTAAAGGGATTGTTAAACCCAACCCATGCTATGCGTTATCCACTTCAGCCAGTGAACGATTTATTCCTCGATCACCAAAGATAGCTATGCAAGATCCACAGTGGAAGTCGGCGATGCAATCTGAGTTTGACGCACTAAAACGAAATGGGACTTGGGAATTGATAGATAAATCAACAGATGACAATGTTATAAATACTAGTGGATTTTTAAAATAAAAGAACACGAGGATGGCACTCTCGAGAGATACAAGGCGAGGTGGGTCGCCAACGGAATGAAGCAAGACGAAGGAATGGATTACACCCACACCTTCAGCCCCGTCGTTAAAGCTAATTCCGTTCGCCTAGTCCTAACATTAGCCATCACCAGAGATTGGGAGATAACTCAGATTGACATATCGAATGCATTTCTCCATGGGGAGTTGGACGAAAGAATAGTCGTCACCCAACCGGCCTGTTTTGAAGATCCAAACCACCCCGAGAAAGTCTGTCTCCTCAAGAAATCGTTGTATGGGCTAAAGCAATCTCCGCGGATGTGGTACCGGAGATTACGAAATTTTTTAATTACCATGAATTTCAAAAAAAGCTATGCGGATCCCTCTCTTTTCCTATGGTTCGAAGGTAAACAAACGATTTTTCTGTTTGTATACGTAGACGATATCGTCATCACGGGTTCATCGAAAGAATTGATCAAGGAAGTTATCGGGAAACTAGGGAAAGAATTTGCTTTACGAGAATTGGGTGAACTAGCGTATTTTCTCGGAATTCAAGTCCGACGAACAAAGGAATCGCTCTTCCTATCACAACAACAATATCTAGTTAATCTACTTGCCAGCTGCAATTTTAAAACCGTCTTCAACGCCAATGATAGCACAACAAGACTTGTTTTCAGATGAACCCCCGATTACAGAAGTTACAAAATTTCGAAGAGTAATTGGTTCAATGCAATATTTAACACTAAAGCGTCCCGACATCTAGTTCGCTGTCAACAAATTAGCACAATTCATGTCATCCCCAAAGCCCTTGCACTGGATCGCGATAAAAAGATACTGCGATACTTATCGGGCACACAGACGATGGATATAACTCTATCCAAAATTACAAATTTTAACCTAACCGGTAATTGTTACGCGGACTGGGGAGGGGACACGATTGACCGGAAAAGATAAACCGGAATATTGATTTATCTAGGTAAAACATTGGTAAGTTGGTTCTCTCGAAAACAGGTGACCGTCGCCAGGTCAACCACGAAGGTGGAATACAGAGCTATCGCAAACACAGTCAAAGAATTAGAAGCCACGAGATCGCTTCTATCAGAACTAGGAGTATCAATACCAACTCCGATGAGGTTACTAAGCGACGCCCAAGGAACGACATTCGTCGCGAATAATCCGATATGTCATACAAAACTCCGACATGTAGCAATGGATCTACATTTCGTTAGGGAAAAGACTGATAAAGGCGACGTGAAGGTTGGACATATTCTGGGAAATCGGCAAAGAGCGGATATACTGACCAAAGCGTTAAAGCCCAATTTATATCAGGACCTCCGTCTCAAACTCGTCGGAACAGCTCCGCCGGTTTGAGGGGGGCATGTTAGAATAACGGAAACTAACTACTTGTTAGTTAGTTAGTTAGAAGTTAACTTTAGTTAGTTTAGTTAAATATCCAATGTAATCAATACTATAAATAACCAGTGAAATCAATAAAGAAGATCATCACTTTTGGAGTTCAGATCACCGGTGTTCTTAGTTCCGATCATCGTCGGTTCTAGTATTCTCAATAGCCAAAAAAGAGAATTTGGAAAAGAAGAACCAAAGCTGGAAGTTGCAAATACAGCAGGATATAAATTTCATCAAACAGTCCACAGGTAAAATTTAAGTAATGATAATTATTCAGATTTTTATAGCAACTGTTGGATTCGTGATATAGGTGCATCAATGCAAATGAGTGGAAATAGAAACCTTCTTTTTGATGAAAGTAATCAGGGTTGTTATACCAAATGGAAATGTAATTTCTGTAAAATCAGTAGGTGATATATATCATGCTATCACCTCATATAGCTCTTTTTTCAGGACAAACAAACAGAGAGGTTGATTGGTCTAGCTAAAACTCTCAATAGAATATTCTATGTCTTTTAAGGAGATGCATAGAATGCAGTATACCTGATTACAGGTCTTGGCACAATAGACTTGGCCATACCTCAATAAAAAAAATTAAACATTTAGTGAAATGTAATAAGATTTGTTAATAAATAAAAACAAATTTTTCTGATGTGTGATATTTGTCCATTGGCTAAATAACAAAAACTAGCTTCTAAGAAGAGTAATACCTCAAGAAAAATCTATTTGATCTCCTACATATAGATCTATGGGGCAAAATTTCCATTCCCACACATAGTAATAAAAACTATTTTATCACAACAGTGGGTGATAAGAGTAGAATGATTTGGATTCAATTAATAGAATCAAAATCAGAAATTTGGAAATTTTAACAAATTTCATAAAATTGATAAAAAAATCAATTTAAAAATGATATAAAAAGAATAAGAACTGATAATGCACTTGAGTACGTCAACTAAACTCGATAATATCTTAAAATTAAATGGAATATTTCATGAATATTCTTGTCCCTACTCACCTCAACAAAATAGAGGAGTTGAGAGAGCATAAAGATATTCTAAATATAGAAAGAGCCTTAAACTTACAGGCCTCTTTACCAATAAAGTTCTGAGGTTTTTGTGTCCTAGCAGCAAGTATCAACACATATCCAGAATAGAACACACCTCCAAAGTTTTAGAATACAAATTAAAACACCTTTTGAAATATTGAATCACGACAACAATATTGAACTTGATTACAATACAATTAAAACATTTGGATGTTTATGTTATTTAAATGAAATATCCAGAGAAAATAAATTCACACCAAGAACAAGAAGAGGTGTGTTTTTAGGATATATCAAAGGTGTGAAAGGATATTTAATACAGGACATGGAAACAGAAAGTTTCCTTATAAGTAGGAATGTAGTTTTCAAAGAAAACTTCTATCCCTACAAGATAATGAAAGAAAGCCTAAATAATCTTTCAAAGAAAGAAAAAAGCATTTTTGATGTTTTTATTACTAAGCTAGATAGATCTAATCATGATCTGGGAAACCTGGAAAATATAAAATCCAGCAAAGAAATTCAGAAAAGTCAAGAGAAATCCTCTGTCCAGAAAACAAATATTTCTGGAGAACAAACACAACCAAGTAACCAACTGATGAAGAAGAATCAGATAAATAGAAGGCAATTAAAACCTCCAACCTAATCAAATTCAGAATGAATTAAGGTATGAAAATCAAGGAAATATCACACATTCAGGAATGAAAACATAAACACAAATGACGGAGAAGATAACCTTCACGCTAATCAACCTCTGAATTCTACAGATGAAGCAGGAACACCAGTAAATGGTGACACAAATGAATAAAATAGTGAAAACATGATGAGTAATTCAGAAATGAATATCTCACCAAACTCAGATTTGTGAAAAACAAGATCAGAGAACAGAAGTTACATTGAAACATAAACTACTGAAATAAGAAATGAACAAGATAAATCATCAAAAAGAATTAAGAGCAAAAATCACAGAAGTGATGATTTCCACTACTACGATGATCCTGAACAATTTTAGCAATATTAGAACTTCCCTTATCTATGGTTCAGTCAGAAGCTACTTGGGGAGCTACTCATGAGCCATAAATCGTTCTTCTTAGAAATTAGTACTCAGAACAACTACAAATATCTGGAACGACACACCGGTAGTTCGCTCATGAGCCATTGGGATACTATGAGTGATTTAAGTAGAGTAATATCAGGAAAAGGGGGAGATCTTCCAGTGTTCAATCCCTCCTCAAGTATTATTCATGTATCTTATATACAATTACATTTAGGAGGAATTAGTTCTAAAAACAGAATAACTAACTTTCTGTTTAGATTATCAGAAGTTTCTAGATCTAATTAGTTAATTCCAGATTTATTAACTAATTACACAAATACCCTTATAATATCACTAATAGCCCCCCTCAAACTCATCTATATTCATCGATGAGGTTGACCTTTAGTTCCATAAATTGTGTTGGCCTCAATGCTTTGGTCAACACATCAGCCTTTTGTTTGGTATTTGGAATGTGATTCACTTCTAAAACCTTCTTCTCAACTCTTTCTCTCACAAAATTGAAGTCAAGCGCAGCATGTTTGATTTTTGTGTGAAAAACCGGATTCGCAGCCAATTGTGTTGCTCCTAAGTTGTCGCACCACAACTTATAAGGTTTATCAATCTTTATCTCCATTTCACTCAGTAAGTTTGCCACCCAATCAAGTTCAGCAGTTGCTGCAGTGATAGCTCTGAATTCTGATTCTGTGCTTGATCTGGGCACTGTTGATTGTTTCTGAGAACACCACATCAGTAGTGACTGACCCATGTATATTAAGTAACCTGTCTGGCTTTTTCTGTCTGTTTCATCAGATGCCCAGTCAGCATCACTGTATACTGAAATATTACAGATACTGGATTTCTTTAGCACAATTCCCATGTTCTGAGTCCCTGATAAGTATTTGAGTACTCTCTTCATCATGATCCAGTGTATGTCCTTAGGCTTCTCCATGAACTGAGCAAGTTTATTTACTGCATAAGAAATATCAGGCCTTGACATGGTTAAATACTGCAAGGATCCTATGATCCTTCTATATTCAGTGGCTTTCTCTATCACTTCAGCATCTGAATAAAACTGATGACTATACTGCATTGGAGTAGAAATGGGTTTGAGATTTTGAAAATCATGTTTATTCAACAAGTTGACCAAATACAATTGTTGATCCAAAAATATTCCATCAACATGTTTTCTCACTCTAATCCCCAAAAAATATTCTAAATCCCCACATAATCTAACTGCAAATTCAGATTTCAAGGCATCCAACACTTCCTGTATTTTTGCTGAATTTGAACCAGTTATGACCATGTCATCTACATAAACTAAAATATAGATTATATCACCATCATTCTTCACAAATAATGAGTCATCAGACTGACATGCATTGAACCCCATGCTGCTCAGAGATTGTTTTAGGCGTCTAAACCACATTCTAGAAGCTTGTTTTAACCCATAGAGTGCCTTTTTCAGTAGGCAAACATGTCCAGGTCTAGTCTCATCAAGAAATCCAGCAGGCTGCCTCATTACAATTTTTTCTTCAAGCTGTCCATGAAGAAACGCATTGCTGATGTCAATCTATTGCATCGCCCATCCTCTGGAAATTGCAATTGTGAGGACTATTCTGATTGTTTTAGGTTTCACCACAGGACTGAAAGTCTCCACATAATCGCGTCCCTCCACTTGATTAGTTCCATTCGCTACTCATCTTGCTTTTAGCCTCTCTACTGTCCCATCATATTTTTCTTTCACTTTAAACAGCCAAATGTTATTTATAACATTATCATTAACAGATCTGGGAATTAATTCCCATGTACCATTTCTCATTAGTGTATCATACTCTTCTTGCATAGCAGCTCTCCATTATGAATCTTGTAATGCCAACTTCACAGATTTTGGAACTTGCTTTTTAGTAGGTGTTATTGACAACACATACTTTGCATTTCTTCTTTTTATTTCTTCTCTTGTGACTGGACCATGGCCTGTCTCAATTTCCTTGACAGACTTATGAGGCTGATATTCCTCATCAGATGAGGATTCTGAATTTTCTGATGCTTTGTCATCAATTGCTAAATCATCTGTTAACTCTTGTTGCTCAAAATCTGCCTCTAGTGGATGCTCTGTGAGGCCAGCGGACTGTGGTACTGTAACTGTCTCAGCTTCATTTTTCTTTCTTGCATATGTTTGAAGGACTGGAGATGTAGATTCTGAGGCTGTCCCCGATGCAGATGCAGGTGCAATATCCTCCTGTTCAGATTCATCATCTGAGCTCTGTTCAGATACTTCTTCTGCCCTGTTTTTCTTAGACAGAAAATTATTCTCAACGAATACCACATCCCTTGATATCATTGTTCTTCCATCCTTCATATTCATGCATATATACCCTTCACAATTGGCAGGGTATCCTAGGAACACACATTGTACAAATTTGTCTCCCAACTTATTCTCTCTGTAGGGCCTCATGTTTGGATAGCATATTGATCCAAACACTTTCAGCTTAAAATATTCAGGTGTTTTATGATGCATTGCTTCATATGGGGAAATTCCACTTAAAACTTTTGTGGGATTTCTGTTGTAAAGATGTAGTGCTGTCATGAATGCAAAGTCCCAAAAATGTTCTTCTAAACCAGTATGATTAAGCATAGCTAGTCCTATATCGACAATGTGTCGATGCTTTCTCTCCACCTTCCCCATCTGAGGGTGCGTGTGTGGACAGCTTAAGCGATGAACAATCCCATTACTCCTAAGATAGGTAGATAATTTTATAAACTCTTTTGCATTATCACTTTGCACTGCCTTGATTTTATACTCATACTGTCTTTCTACCAGCTTCTGAAACTGCATAAAACAGTCCTCAGCCTCAGATTTTCTTTTCATTAAAAACATCCAATTATAGCTAGTAGATGCATCTACAAAGTTAATGTAGTATCTATAGCCTTCTGAAGAATCAGTAGGTGCAGACCCCCATACCCCCATATATCAGCAAACACAAGCTCTAGCGGATGATTATAAACAGTAGATCTTATGGAATGCTTTAATTTTTTAGATTTTGTAATGCAACAATTCTTACATGATTTATGAATTGTTTTTACATCAGATACTACTATCATTTTTTTTCTATTAAGATCCTCCACTGCCCTTGAATGTAGATGCCCTAGCCTCAAGTGCCATGTTCGGGCTGTGGCTTTCATCCCCATCTCCACTTGGTTAGTGATGTAGGCCTTGAACAGTTCTTAGAAATTAGGATTAACGGATTGTAGAAATCCGTCCAGACTTGTGTCAAAGAACTCAGGGAACAGTATTGATCGATTAGGGTTTGAGCTCCTTTGAGAATCGATCGAAGCTTGAGCGATTATCCCAATCCAAGGATGATCGATAATTGTAATTAGGAAAGAATTGTAGAATCTATGGAAATAAAGGAGAAATAAAGAAAGAAAGAAAGAAATAAAGAAAGAAAGAAAGAAATAAAAGAAAGAATTAACGTTGAGAATCACCTTGATTAAAATAAAACTCAACTAGCCTCCTCCTTTAGGGTCCACTCATATTTATACTCTCACGGTTTAAGAGTGGAAAGTCTACCATGAGAGTCCAAGCCATTTTATTGGGCTTGGTCCAAGGCTCGATTAGAATCGAGCCTATTATTAATGCAAGTACTTATAAGGGCTGCATCAGTTAGTCTGCATTCCTTTATTCTTCATACAAATTGGTAGCTCATACAATCCATCCCCTGTTGGCCCATGAATCAGCACTTCTTTAGTTTTGAGATCCTTCACAATCACTCTCTGTGGATCAAATTCCATGGAAACTTCATTGTCAATACAGAATCTTTTCACAGAAATAAGATTCTTAGATGCAGAGGGAACAAAAAGTAGTTGATTCATATTAAATTTTCGATTATCAATTGATAAAGTTGAATTACCATATTGTGTGATTTTCATAGATCGACCATCAGCTGTATTAATCGACCTATCACACTCCATACCTTCCTGAATATTTTCCTGAGCTCTTGTAACATGGTTTGTGGCTCCTGAATCTACATACCAGGCCTCTGTCTCCACTGCCATTGCACTCATCTGTTTTCTGTCCTGCCTGATTACCTCATCCACCATATTAGCTGTCATCTCATCTATTGTTCCTGTCTCAGGGTACCAAACAGATCCAGATGATTCTTTAATAGCTAAATTTGCTGACATTTTACCTGCGAGACCATCAGATGTAAGTGTCCTGTTGTGAGTGGGGGGGAATTTTGTAATGTTGAGCCTGTTATAACAATTCAATGCTCCATGTCCTTTCTGACTGCATATTTGGCAGGGAATTACTTTGTAGTTGATCCTTCCTTCCTTAGTATTCTTCTCAGCTTCAACAACATTCGCACTGAGAGGATTATTAGCCTTGGATCGACCTTTTCTGATTTCAATGTCCATGAACATTGCTTTTAATTCCCTGTATGCAACATCTTCTCTCCTAGATGATACATTTTGAATTAGTGCTTCATATTCATCATCTAGTCCAGCAAGGATCAGTAAAACAAGATCTGAATCCTCCATCTTTTTTCCAGCCACAGAAAGACCTTCCAATAATTGATTAATCTCAGAAATATATTCAGTAAATGACTTACCTCCCTTCTTTAAATTTTGTAATTTCTGCTGGATGTTCAGCACCTGAGAACGGGAGGATGAGGCAAATTCCTCTTGCAACGTTTCCCAACATTCAGCAGCTGTTTCACAATGTGAAACTTCTGAAACCACAGATGCTGTTAGTGATGATAAAATCCAGCCTAAGATCAGTTGATCTTGCTGAACAGTCACTGACGAATCCAATGCAATCTTGCCATCGAGATAAGGTGATAATCCATTCCCTCTCATTGCGCCAAGAAATTGCGTTCTCCAAGCAAAATAATTTCCACGATCCAATGCCACTGTGTTTTGGTGATTTGATGTTGATAACTTTCGTTGGAGTATCAATTGTCACCTTAACTGTTGGCTCCACATCCTTCAGAAAATTCGACATGATTGAGCAGCGGAACAAATCAATCTAGCCGAGCGCAAGGATGGATCGAGCAAATTTCTCCCTAATCGATCATAATTCTAAACGATTTTAACCACCTTCTCTGGATCAGATGCTAGCGACCAGTGGCGTATCCAGGATTCCCCGGCAGGGGGGGCAAGATTCGCCGAAGGCGAGAAATTTTTTTTGTGCTAATTAAAAAACCTATACAAATTTTGACATGACCTATTCATATAATTGATTATAAAAACCTATAAAAAATCAATACATTCATATTCCATAATTAATATTCAATACATTAATTAATATTCAAATTAAAAATAAATACATTCATTTGGTTTAAAAATAAATACAACTGTAACAAAAGTATCTCCGCCTGCCTTATCTCCTTCATATGGTTTAAAAAGGTAGCAACATAAACAAAAAGCTGAATCATCAGAAACACTATACTCTAACCATGTAGAATATGTATCAAACCAAGAACAGTTAAATCGACGACTAAATTTGCCAAACCAAGTTTGCGGAAATAAGTGTTTTTTTGGTTGACAAGGACCTTTTTGAATGTACTTCCTTCTAATATCATCAATCTCATTGATATTATACATTGACATCTTCTTTCTTAATGCTGGATCAGATCGAAGGAAGATCATCGGAAGCTAATGGTTTAGGAATAATAGATAATCGTTTTCTTTTACTTGTTTCTGGAATATCTTCTTGTGGTTGTGGAGAAGGAGTTGTCTTTTTAAAATATTTTTCCATCCGTAAGACTGTAATTTAAGAAATAAGATTCACCTTAAATCTAAGAATACAATCCTACATTCTTAAATCGAACTATAAAATTATATAAGAAATAATGCATAAAATTATAAATCTATCAATTATAAAAATGAAAAAGTAATAGAACCTTGTTACCTTGTTATAGAAGATCTTTTTAAGCTTCCGACAAATGAAATGACAAATCCCTAATTAACACTTAAGCGGAAAGCGTAGTCACTAGTCAACCTAAAAAAATTCAGAAGCATCTGTATAAAAAAAAATAGACATTAACTTAGGGTCTATTGTAAGAATGATTATACAGTTTGGTCATTTCCCATCCCCATGTTATGACGTTTAAACTAAATCAAAAACATGTAACAAAATGTATGTGGGCAAATCTCTATATGATAATTATCAAATGTAATAATTTGATTATTCAACTATATGTATAGGGGAAAAAAGGGAAAATATGCCATGACTTTTAGGTTTTTTTCATCCTATATTTAATTTTATCTTTTCAGTTTTGACTGAAATAAATTTGATACAAATAAACACACTTATTTTATCATCCATCTTTCCACCATTCCAGGTCCTGCAAAAAAATGTTTGGATGAAAATCATTCCACACTCCCAAAAACTAATTCAGAATCTCCATCATTCCCCGCTACATACATCGATCCATCAAAAAAAGACACCGCAGAATCAAATCACAATGATGTAACTGGTTTAACAAATAATGATGGCATTAGTAGTATTCCAGTAGATTCGTCAAAAAATGTCGTGATTGCTTCATCCTCAAAAGGAGAAGTCATGCTATCATTTGCACTGAATGGTATGATTTGGGCATGGCATGTATAGTGGGTGTTTTATTGGAAGGAGTTGGGTTTATTTTGGGAAAATTAAAAACAATATTAGCTATTTAGCTTGCTTACCCTTTGGTATCAAACTCAACGATGTTCATTTCTTGGAGCTGTTGTAGAATATGGCGAGAAATTGACCCACTGCTCTTGCAGAAATGAGGGGGACGAACCGAAAAGTTATACCAGTAGCAACTAGCAACGGAGGGAGAAATCGTGAGGTGGATGGGTCATGCGAGTTGGGAGGAGGAGAGATTGAGGGAAATCGATAGTTTTGGGGAAGAAGATTGGGGGGAAAGAAATTTATATAGTATATAAATATTGTGAAATTTATATATTAACCCTTATAAATATTAATATATTGTGAAAATTATACTAAACCCCCTATAAAAAATTTAATTACATATAGGTCCTCGAAATTTTTCCAAATTTTAGGGGGGGCAATTGCCCTCCCTTGCCCCCCCTGGATACGCCACTGCTAGCGACTGATACCATATGAGTGATTTAAGTAGAGTAATATTAGGAAAAGGGGGAGATCTTCCATTGTTCGATCCCTCCTCAAGTGTTATTCATGTATCTTATATACAATTACATTTAGGAGGAATTAGTTCTAAAAACAGAATAACTTTCTTTTTAGACTATCAGAAGTTCCTAGATCTAATTAGTTAATTACAGATTTATTAACTAATTACACAAATACCCTTATAATATCACTAATAGATTTTTTTTTTTTTTTTTTTTTTTGAAGCAATTAAATTTCATTAGAATAAGGCTAATGCCAAGTTTACAAAATAGAGAATAGGAATAAAATAGAAGTAAAAAAGAAATGAGCAAAATGCTCATTGACTCTCTCCCATTAGCTATGTAGTCTAGTTATACAGTAACTAGATACGCTGCCTCAGAAGGTTGGTCTCCCATACTTCCATCATAGATATCTCCAAAGGGTGACAACAGCTCTTCTTGTAATACACTGAATCAAAGGAGAGACTGATGTCTTTAATGACCTCCTTAAGGACTACCTCAGGAGGTCTACTAATGTGCTGCCTATACCTTTTATTTCTTTACGTCCATATATGCCACGACAAGCACCCAATAGCATTCCATATTAACCCCCAAGGGGGGGAGTGGCGCGTAATCTTTTGTGCTGCTTCCGTCAGATCCCCCAATCTAATATCTGGACTTGATTGGGTAGGAACTGGAATATTCATTATCTTCCAGAAAGCGAAATCCAGCTGTTCCGCCAACGAAATTAAGAGAGATCTGGAATAAGAACAGTTAAAGAAAAGATGACTCCTAGTTTCATCTTCCAGATTACACAATAAGCAAGCAGGAGGTACTTGTACTCTCCAATTTCTTAATTTCCTGAACGTGTTTAGATG
>LFYR01002147.1:394625-480435 GCA_001185155.1 Zostera marina
ATCAATCTACTTAGAACATCCATAACCATATCAAATAGAATAGGAGATAGAGGATCACCCTGTCTAATCCCCCTCTGGCTTTTGAAGGGAGGCGTTGGACTCCCTTCTACCAGCACCGAAAAAGATGCAGAGGATATGCAATTCCAAATCATTTTGCAGAACATAGGAGAAAATCCATACGCTTCAAGAGTGACAATTATAGCCTCCCAACTGACTGTGTCAAAAGCTTTCTTAAGATCTTTACTCAAGCAACACCTCTTGGGAGTTCTCTTTCTTCCAAAGCCATGCACCATTTCATCTGCTAGAATAGTATTATCCGAGATGAGCCTTCCTTGAATGAAAGTTGATTGGTTTGGAGAGATGAGTTCACTAGAGACCTTACTGATCCTATCTGCTAATATTTTCGTCATTAGCTTGTAGATCAAATTGACACATGATATCGGCCTGAAATCCGACATATCTGAGGCCGTGTTTGTTTTGGGCACAAGCGTGATGAAAGTATGGTTAGCAGACTTCAACAAAGGTTTGCCTTTAAAAAATTGTCTTACACACTCCATTACTAGGCCTTTAAGATCTCCTCAAAATTTTTTGAAAAATTCCGATGTGAAACCATTTGGCCCAGGGGATTTCCCCGAATTAAAGGAGAACAGTGTAGCCCTTACCTCTTCCTCTGACGGAGCCTGAAGCAGCCACCTATTCATAGCTTCAGAAACCACTCTAGGAAAAATGACAGGGACTACCGGCCGTTGGGTGGTTGAATTACTGAACAAAGTTTTAAAGTACCTAACACTATTCTCCTCTAATAGAGCCCTAGAGGTGGTTTGAATTCCATTTGTATTGAGAATTTTAGAGGTTGAATTTTTAGATCTCCTTAGCTTTGTGGCGATACTAAAGAATCTGTTGTTTTTGTCTCCTAATTTTAACCAAGAGACCTTACTCCTTTGTTTCAGATCTGCCTCCTCTTTTGCCATAAGCTCCTTTAATCTTCCCCTTATTTTTGTACTCTCCTCTTGGAGCGGGATAGATAAAGGATTCTTTTCCAAAGCTTCAACTGAGCTATTCAGATCGATCCTTGCCTGGGCTACCCTCTTCGCTGAATGCCCTTTTTCTGCTGCCCATTGCTTAGAAAGCACCTTAACTTGCTTAAGTTTTTGCTGTAACTTATACAATCCAGTTCCACGTATTTGCTTTGTTAGGCCTGTCTTAACTATCTCTACATATGAGGGATCCTCCAGCCAAGAGTTAAATAACCTAAACGGCTTAGCTCCTTTTTCCACCTGAGATAATGTGATTAGCATAGCTTTGTGGTCACTGGTTCCATTGTGAAATTCCACCCTTGCTTCAGGCCAAGTATCAATCCAAATTTGGTTTGCAAAGGCCCTATCCAACTTTGTTTGAGTGAAATTAGGCCCTGGGGAGTTATTTGTCCAAGTATACTCTCCACCTATTGAATCCAGCTCCAATAACTGAGCTATATCCGTAGCCTGTATAAACTCAGCAGGCCCCCCATGATTATATGCTCCAGATCCTTGCCTTTCCTCAGGCGATCTTATTTCATTAAAATCCCCCCTACAAGCCACGGAGAAGCCGATATAGGTCCAATTTGCTGCAAAAGATTCCAGAGTTGCCTTCTGTCATCCCTAGAGGTAGCCTTACCATAAACTGGCGTATGGAATAAGACCAGACCTCCTGAATTCCTCAATTTTGCATGGATTAACTGAGGGTGAGAGACTAATATATCTACTGACCAGATTTTTTTCCTCCAAAACAACCAAATGGAGTCTGGCGATGCAGGACTGGCAGAGTCAGCATTATTATGCGATTCCCATTCTGGTCCAAACGTATCTCTAATCAACTGAGCTTTATGCGGTTTAATTTTAGTTTCCAATATTGAAAATATATCTATGGCCTTAGACCTGACTAATTCCTTGATTTCATTATGTGATTCGAAGGAGTTAAACCCCCTAATGATCACTAATAGATACAGAATTAGTTTTTCTATTATGACTATATCATAAACAATTTTTCTGATAAACATTATATATCTTCTCAATTAAAAATCTTCTCAAATTAAAATAATATTTGAATTTGGATCCATATTTAAGGGAAATTAGTGCAGGATCAATTAAAAAAAACAGCATTACTGTGATTGAGAAGTGAGTTCCCAATCAATGCAGGGCACGTAATTAAGGTCTTGGAATCCTCCAAGAAGATCAGAGAAGCAAGGACTAATAGCAATCAATAGGAAGAAGAATCTGGAAGAAGAAAATGAAGAACAGCAAGGAGAAAAGTAGATCTGGAAAACGTAGGTAATACCTTGATAAAAATATGCAGCAAAAAACAATATTCCCAGTGTAATCCACCTCATTTATACTCACACCAAGGTGATGGACAGCCCCATTGGTGTGAGTGTACGATCCTTCTAAAGAGAAGGATGTGAGGCCCAACCTTGGTTAGGCCCACCACACATTCTTTGTAAAATGCTCATTCCAAACATATTGGAATGAGTCTTGGGATCTGTGGGCTTATTAACTCAATGCTCTGCATCACACACCCCTTCCACAGAATCAATTGACCTCAATTGTGTATCATTCTCAGTAGTAGGAAAATACTTCTTTATGTCTGAAATATTGAAGGACTTTGAAATTTTGAACTCCTCTGGCAGATTAATTATATATGCATTATCATTAATCTTCTGCAGGACTTGAAATGGTCCATAATTTCTTGCTTTCAGTTTGGAGTAGGATCCAGCAGGTATTCTATCTTTTCCAATGTGTACCATCACCATCTCCCCAACTAAAAATTCCTCCTTTTTTTATCAGCCCAATTTTTGTACTTTGTGTTAGATTTCTGTAAAGCTTTCTCTACTGCCTTATATATTTCTTTATTCTTCAGAATCAGTTCTTCAACTACAGGTTGATTTGAAGGAATATCAGCAATGTCCATGGACTGTTTGGGCTGATGGCCATATGCTACCACGAAGGGACTGATCCCAGTAGATCTATTTACCATGTTATTGAATGTGAATTATGCTTGAGGTAAATATGCATCCCAACCTTTCTGGTTCTGACTAGCCAATGTTCTTAAGAGGTTCCCAAGTGATCTGTTGACTACCTCAGTCTGTCCATCAGACCAAGGATGGCATGCAGTACTAAAGTTTAATTTAGTCCCGAACCTCTCCCATAAAGTTTTCCAAAAACGTGACAGAAATTTAGTGTCTCTGTCAGACACTATTGACTTTGGCACCCCATGCAATCTGACAATTTCTTTAAAGAAAATCTGAGCTATGTGTACTGCATCACTTGTTCTTTTGCAAGCCAAGAAATGAGCCATTTTAGAGAACCTATCAACAACTACAAAGATTGAATCACTACCATTTTTTGTTTTTGGTAGTCCTAAGACAAAGTCCATTGAAAGGTCTACCCATGGTTCATTAGGTATGGGTAATGGAATGTAGAGCCCAGTATTTTTTTTTGTCCCCTTAGCTTGTTGACAGACTTGACAGACCTGTATGAATTTTTCAACTTGACCTCCCATTTTTGGCCAATAGAATCTTGATTTCAGCTGTAATGTCACCTTATCTCTCCCTAAATGACCTGCTAGTCCCCCAACATGTAATGTTGTAATCAGTTGTTCCCTCAATGGATCTGAAAGTACACAAAGCCTATTCTTGAACATCAAGAAACCTTCTTGAATATTAAAATTTTCTGGTGGGCTGTCCTCCCTGCATGATTTCCAAATGGAACTAAAATCTCCATCATCCATATATAAATCTTTTAATCTCTGAAAATCATTTATTTTGGCTCTTAAAACTGTCAACAATGTGCTCTTCCTGCTTAATGCATCTGCTACTTTATTGCTAGCTCCCGATCTGTATTTTAATGTGAAGTTGAACCTCTGTAAATATGATATTTACCTAGCATGCATTCTATTGGAATTTTTTGAGCTATTCACCTGTTTCAAGGCCATGTGATCTGTTTGGATTACAAATTCATTTTGTATGAGATAGGGCTCCCAAGTTTTGCATGCCCTGACAACTGCATAGAGTTCTTGTTCATAAGTGGTCCAGTTTCTTCTGCTACTTAATAGCTTCTCACTGTGGAAGGCAATTGGATGACCTTCCTGACTCAAAATAGCACCAATACCCATGATGCTTGCATCACAGCCAATCTGAAATATTTTAGAAAAATCAGGAAGCCTTAGAAGTGGTGCTTCTTGTAATTTTCTTTTTAATATCTGAAATGCTTTATTTGCTTCATCTGTCCACTTGAACTGTCCTTTCTTTAAACAGTCTGTAATTGGAGAAGCAATTGTGCTGAAATCCTTAATAAATCTTCTATAAAAAGAAGCGAGACCCATAAAACTTCTAACTTCAGTTAAATTTGAAGGAACCATCCAAGTATCCATGGCTGCTGTTTTACTAGAATCAACTTTCAGACCATGACAACCCACTATATACCCCAAGAATGACAGTTCATGAACCAAAAATTCGCAATTCTGATTATTTAGTTGTAGGTGGTTGTCTGCCAGTAATTTCAGCACTTTTTCCAAATCTCAAAGATGAGTTTCCTTGTCTTTGCTAAAGACAAGTATGTCATCAAAATAAAAAACAGTGCATATATTTAAAAGAGGTTTTAATACCTCAGTCATGAGCCTCATGAAGGTAGATGGAGCGTTTGACATTCCAAATGGCATAACTAGCCATTCATATAGACCCTTGCTTGTTTTAAACGCAGTTTTCCATTCACCTCCTTCCCTTAATCTTATTTGATGGTACCCACTTTTTAGATCCAGTTTTAAAAAATATTGGGCACCTACTAAAACATCTAATAGTTCCTCTAATCTGGGAATTGGAAACCTATATTTTATTGTTATCCTGTTGATAGCCCTGCTATCAACACACATCCTTCATTCCCCATTTTTTTGGGGAACAAGTAGGGCTGGAACAGCACAAGGACTGATAGAATGTCGAATCAGTCCTTCATTCAGGAGTTGTTCAACTTGTTGCTGCAACACTTCAGTTTCAGTTGGGCTCAATCTATAGTGTGCTAGATTAGGGAGTGAAGCACCAGGTTCTAAGTCGATTCTGTGGTCTACTGCCCTATGTGGTGGCAACACTGTTTCAGCACTACTTACTGTTGGAAATAATTTCAGAATCTCTTCTACAACCCTTGGTATAACTATTTTCTTTAATTCTTTTTTTTCCTTCACAATCACAGTCAGCCCTTCCTCTTCGACACTGAGTACCCTTTTGAAGTCTGTTTGAGCCTGAATTATTAAGTTAGGCTTCTCAGATTGCACTGTTGAATCGGGTGGTAGAGGTGATAAAGCTATTTTCATATCATCCACCTTAATCATATATTGGTTAGTCCTACCATTGTGATTTTCATATACATCGAACTGCCAAGGCCTTCCCAAGAGAATGTGGGTGGCATCCATGTCCACCACATCACATCGTACTTCATCTTTGTACCTCTCCCTATAGACAAGGGAACCATGCAAGACTTGTTCACCTCTACTGAAACAGAATTTCCTTTTTTAATCCACCCTACCTTATAAGGCCTTGGGTGATCTTCCACTTTTAGCCCCAACTGTTTGGCTGCCTTTGCTGATATGAGGTTATCTGTGCTGCCATTGTCCACAATTATGTCACAGACTTTGCCCATCACAGTACCTCGAGTTTTGAACAAGTTGTTCCTTTGTGAGTCCCCATCAACTTGAGGTGTAAAATAACTTCTGTGAATTAAATATGACAATCTAGGACCCTCATCTGGTGGTGATTCATCATCGTATTCATCACAAAAATCACTATCATCTCCTTCTATTATCTCTTTTCCTTTTGCATTGACTAGATGAGCTTCTGCACGTTTGGGGCAGGTGTTTGATTTATGACCCCACTCGTTGCATCTGTAACATTTAATGTTACTCAGATTTCCAATCCTTCCCCCCCCTGATCATTTACAATTTCAGTTCTGAACTTCCCCTCCTCAGGTGTTGGAAAGATACTCTTTTCATTGACCTGTCCCCCCTGTAGGACCTCCATAGCTGTATTTAGGAAATTTTTCTGCCCTGTTCTCGAGTTGTTCTGCCACCCTAATGGTTTCCATCAATGAGTGTTGGGGCTGCAGAATTAATTTTTCTTGGAATTTGATTTTCAGGCCTTGCACAAACCTAGCAGTGAGCTGTTCCCGATCCTCTGTCTCATTCAAATTATTTCGTGAGGAGAGTCTGTGGAACTCACGTGCATACTCAGGAACACGTCTTACACCTTGGTTGCATTGGTGGTATTTGGTGAACAGGACACCCTTATAGTCACTTGGGAGGAAGCGTTGCCGTAATAATTTTTTTAGCTTCTCCCATCCTCGAACTGGAGCTTTATTGGCCCTAGCCCTGTTTTTTATAGTCTGCTCCCACCAAGCAGATGCAACACCTTTGAACCTTAGCACCACTAATTTGACCTTCCTTTCCTCCTCGATATCCATGTAATCAAAAAAACGCTCCACCTCTGTCATCCAATCAATGTGAAATCTTCTATGTGCATCGTGCCATTAAAGGACGGGATGTCCATTTTCAGTTTAAATTTAGACTGCCCTCGATGGTGGTAAGGTCTGTTTTGGAAGTGATCATTGTCTTCCCTATGTTCTTCAAATGGCCGGAATTGAGGCTGCATCCTCCTCTGAAAATGTCGATCAGGAATGACCTCTCCTTCCAGCATATCAGCATAGTGGTCCAGCGCATTGGTGTACCTGCGCTGGAAATTTCCCACCGGCGGATCTGGATTCCGGCGCCGGAAGTTCTGGATAGGGATGTCTGGCGATCGTCGAGCATCCTGTGGTTCCAGGAAGGCGTTGTAGGGCTGTCTCTGGTATGTGTGGACAGGTTCGTTTGGATTGGGCGGCTCTGGTGGAGCTGGTGGCACAGCGTGGGCAGCTACTTCCCTCCGCAAGTCTTGGAAGCCGTCCTTCATTGCAATGGCAAGATCGGCGATGGCTTTGTTCACCATCTCCCATTCTTGACGTGACACATGATCGGTCATCAATGAAAATGGCTCTGATACCACTTAGTGCAGGATCGATTAAAAAAAACAGCAATACTGTGATTGAGAAGTGAGTTCTCAATCAACGCAGGGCACGTAATTAAGGTCTTGGAATCCTCCAAGAAGATCAGAGAAGCAAGGACTAATAGCAATCAATAGGAAGAAGAATCTGGAAGAAGAAAATGAAGAACAGTAAGAAGAAAATGAAGAATAGAAAGGAGAAAAGTAGATTTGGAAAACGTAGGTAATACCTTGATAAGAATATGCAGAAAAAAACAATATTCCCAGTGTGGTCCACCTCATTTATACTCACACCAAGGTGATGGATAGCCCCATTGGTGTGAGTGTACGATCCTTCTAAAGAGAAGGATGTGAGGCCCACCACACATTCTTTGTAAAATGCTCATTCCAAACATATTGGAATGAATCTTGGGATCTGTGGGCTTATTAACTCGATGCTCTGCATCAGAAATCTAGTGAAATCTAAAAAAGTAATGATCAATACACTATATAAGCTAAGGTAGATGTGCACATTTTCCTCCACCATCTATTCTAAATCATTTTTACAATCACTGGCCATCAAAATGAGAATTGTTAACAACAAGACCATTCTACTTTTTTCTGATGGTATTCTTTTGCCATATTGTTTCTGGGAGAAATGTTGGAACCAACAACCTACAGATCAAAGGATTGCAGGTTTCCTCAGATGTCTTCGATCTAGAAGCTTCTGCTAAACCAACTCTAATTACATCGTCGACGTCAAATTCTGTCTTACACACTGAAGTTGCCGATAGATCAAATGATCGCATTGCCTCTCGTCGATTCTTAGATGAGGATATATCCAGGATAGTTCCTGGTGGATCAGATCCAATACATAATCCTCCAAAGTTCTAATTAATGTATCTCTTAAATATGAAATAAAATGAAATTACAACAAGTAGAATTGAAGAAAATCTATTTACATATTAGATTCAGATATGACATATCTTTATTTATACAGGTGTAAATTTAAATGAATAGAAAAGTCTAATCCCTTTCGATAATCACCTTGCATCTGTATAGATCCGTCCAACACAATCAAAACTAGAAGAAGATAAACAGCGATCCACTTCAGCGATTCCAACAGTTAATTTTTCTATCCTTCTCTCTGATCAATATTTTTAAGTATTGATTTGATTTCTTATGGGTATGTTCTTAGATTCTTTCCCCTATTTCCTACCATGGATCTTCTAGTAATGATTTTTTTGGTCTTAATGTTTTTTTCTATCCTTCTTTCTGATCATGTATGCAAGGATTTCAGATTTGCAGTCTCTGATTTGGGTTTTGAATGAAATTCAATTTAATTTATTCTCTCTTAGATTTAGTTCAGACAATCCTAGCTAGATATGCATGTGATGTTTTATCGTGCAATTCATCCTCTACCACATCGATCTCTTCAACACTATGATTTATGATTTCATAGAGTAGTCGTTTGTTTCCTCTCTTTTTTCTTTGTTCAAGTTTATATTTCTTGACATCAATATAATCAAATTTGTTTGATCTGGTTGGCATCAGACTTTCTGTTTACATTTCAGATTTGATAAATTTAGCTTAGTTTCCTATTGTGAAAAAATTATTTTAATCAATTTAGCATCAGAATTTTATCTTGCTAGATTAAAAGAATACTATGAGATGTAGATAGTAATAGAATCTCACAAGAACACAATAGGAATTTGTTTATTTATTTTCTTGAAACAGGAATGAAATAACAGGAATTTGAACACAATGAAATAACAAGAATTAGTTCTAAATCTGTTTGAAATAAAATTTTCTGTATGGAATTGATTACAAGATGAAACTAAACAACAATGAAATTACAGAAATGATTTATTAATTTGTTTGAAACAGAATCTACAGTATGGAATTGATTTCAAGAAGAAACAATGAAAAAATTATTGGAATGACTTGCTAATTTGTTTGAAACATAATCTACAGTACGGAATTGATTTCAAGAAGAAACTAAAGAAAATAACAATGAAATTATTTACAAAATTGTTTGAAGAAAGTTTACTGAACTAAATAAATTGAAATAAAATAGAATCCAATAGATTTGTAGAATTTATTTGCATATAACGATGAAATACACATTAATAGTTTACAGTAGAAATTGAAAATGAATTTTGAAAAAATGATTTGATTTTGAAAATTGAAAAAGGAAGATGATAAAACTGGAATTGAACAAGGTCTGAAATGATACCTGAGAAATGAGAACAGAAAACACAAAATTACCGAATTGAAACAGGAAAGAAATCCAAGCACTGAGAACGATTCAGAAGAGAGAGAAATTGAAACTCACAAATGGAAAATATTTTTCCGGTGATTTCTAAACTGCCTGTCCCACTCCTTATATACCTTTTTAATCTGTTATATTTGTTTTCAATTTAATTGGATCCATTGTTTTCAGGTATCGGATCCAGGTCGGGTAATCCAAATTTTAAATATTCTGAATTAGGCGGTTCAACCTTCAATTGGGTGACTGCTGCTCCTTCATGTTTCACATCCTCCCTCAAATCTGGAGGGATTCTTCCCGCAAGATTTGAATTAGGCGGCTCTGATGGTGGCGACTGCACTGGGACTAGCTTGTGGCGATGTCGCGGGAAGGCATCGGTACCTAGTACCTTGATGAATCCATCCGCGGGCTGCAAGCTTGTAGGTACATATTCGATCTTAAGTACCCATTTGTTTATTAATTCTCTTACAAAGTAGTATGATATTTCCATATGTCTTGAGCGTGATGTAATTGTAGGATTTTTGGCCATGAATATTGCGGATCGGCTATCACATAGTAGAGTTGGGGGTGATAATAGTTTGATCCCCAATTCTCTAAATAAATAACAATACCATCTAACCTCTGATGTAACACGGGCCATGGCCTTGAATTCTGCCTCTGAACTTGAGTTCGAGACTGTCGGTTGCTTTTTAGCAGACCATAACAGTAGGTTATTTCCATACCAAACACTTATCCAGTGATGGATCTTCTGTCTGGTGATCCTCCCCAATCAGTCTTTATAGGCTATTAGATTCATGGTATCCCCTGATCCTTTAGTTCTCAATCCCAAGCTTGTTGTCCCTTGCAAATATCTGAAAATCCTATTAACTGCCAATAAGTGCCCTTCTTTAGGATTTTAGAGAAACTGACACACCTGATTGATTGCAAAGAATAGATCAGGTCTAGTGAGGGACAGATACTACAAACTCCCAACTATACTTTTATATCCTGTGATATCTTCCAAAGGGTCCCCCATATCATGATGTAATTTTGTTGATAAGGTCATAGGTGTTCTTACTGAATTTTACTAATTATAGCCAAACCTTTTCAATATTTCTCTCACATGATTCTCCTGGGACAACACCACATTCTCACCTTGATATATGCACTGAATACCTAAGAAAAAACTGAGCTTATGTGGGGACCAAGGTGGTTTTGGATAGATATTGGATTATATATTTACACTGGATTTCTGGTGCGGTTCGCCGCACCGGAAACCCAGTGCGGTAGTGTCCTCGATGACGAGTGAATCCAATCCTACGGCATGGAGGACAAACCACACGTCCTCCATGCCGCGAACTTCATCGGGCGCGTTCGCCTCCATACCGCGAACTTCATCGGACGCGTTCGCCTCCATGCCACGAACTTCATCGGGGCGCGTTCGCCTCCATGCCGCGAACTTTGGGTGGTTGGATCTCCCCGCCGCACCAAACCGCACCAAAAGCGGATCCTATATATTTATTACTTTAAATGGGAGGGTGCAAACAATAGAGTATTGTTCGTAATCTTTACACAACTTGATTAGCCCAGTTGGTCACAAACACTTTAATTTCTATTTACTTTTGTACCACGTACCTTATCAAAAGAAAAGTATTGTTCGCAATCTGGTTGAAAAGTGATGTAGCACATTCGTTAATGGCACTAGGAAAGAGGCTATTTCCTTTAAATCAAACATGGACCAAATCAGACCTACTGTGGATTCGCATTTTTGGAAAGCTTTTGTTTCAGAAAGAAACCTAGTGGATAAATGTTTGGATTGTAGAGCGAATAGTACGATTATGTGGAGATCTGGTAGTCCGATAAATAAATTGGGGGGAATAGTGGAAAGTATTAGAGATAGAAAGCATAAAGACATGTTAGCTGAGGGAATTTAGTCGAAGATGCCGACAAAATTCTCTATTCTCTTGTGGAGGGTGAAATGGGATCATCTAAACACGTTCAGGAAATTAAGAAATTGGAGAGTACAAGTACCTCCTGCTTGCTTATTGTGTAATCTGGAAGATGAAACTAGGAGTCATCTTTTCTTTAACTGTTCTTATTCCAGATCTCTCTTAATTTCGTTGGCGGAACAGCTGGATTTCGCTTTCTGGAAGATAATGAATATTCCAATTCCTACCCAATCAAGTCCAGATATTAGATTGGGGGATCTGACGGAAGCAGCACAAAAGATTACGCGCCACTCCCCCCCTTGGGGGTTAATATGGAATGCTATTGGGTGCTTGTCGTGGCATATATGGACGGAAAGAAATAAAAGGTATAGGCAGCACATTAGTAGACCTCCTGAGGTAGTCCTTAAGGAGGTCATTAAAGACATCAGTCTCTCCTTTGATTCAGTGTATTACAAGAAGAGATGTTGTCACCCTTTGGAGATATCTATGATGGAAGTATGGGAGACCAACCTTCTGAGGCAGCGTATCTAGTTACTGTATAACTAGACTACATAGCTAATGGGAGAGAGTCAATGAGCATTTTGCTCATTTCTTTTTTTACTTCTATTTTATTCCTATTCTCTATTTTGTAAACTTGGCATTAGCCTTATTCTAATGAAATTTAATTGCTTCAAAAAAAAAAAAAAAAAAAAAAAACATGGACCAAAAGCCTATTTCCTTTAACAAAGGCCCATCATTACATGGAGAGTATATATATGGAGGATAGAGGATGGAATCGGCAGTTTTTGATTTATTTGCTTAATTTGTTATTTCCTGGACAGGTCTTTTCCCTCAGTGTTTTCCCTCAGTCTTTTCCCACACAGTCTTTTCTCTTGTATTTTCTGGTGGATTTCCAGAATCATTGGTGGATTCCAGTGTTTTTCCCTCAGCTTATGTGGATTCAGAAGATTTATCAAACAATTGATCTTCACTAAGATCAGCTGGCATCAAAAAATCTTTTTGTGTTTTTGATGAGGGAGGGAACCTCGCCAGTGTTTTGTAAATTAGTTTCATTAGGATTAGTATTCATTTCTTATCACTTGATTTTTTTGGGTTGCTTGGTTGTTGTAATTTGTAAATACTATTTATATTATATCTAATTGAAATGTAAAAATTTATTATACTCACTTTGATTGCTTAAATGAATCAGTTTAATCTAGAAAAATCCTAGAGTATCAAGATATTGAAAATGAGATATTCAATCTTAGAAATCAACCAAAACATTATATATCTTCTCAATTAGAAATCTTCTCAATTAAAAATAATATTTGAATTTGGATCCATATTTAAGGGAAAATCTATTGTAATCTAAGAAAGTAATGACCAATACACTATATAAGCTAAGGAATATATGCATATTTTCCTCCATCATCTAATCTAAATCATCTTTACAATCACTGGCCATCAAAATGAGAACTGTTACCAGCAAGATCATTCTACTTTTTCTGATGGCATTCTTTTGCCATATTGTTTCTGGGAGAAATATTGGAACCAACAACCTACAGATCAAAGGATTTCAGGTTTCCTCAGATGTCGTCGATCTAGAAGTTTCTGCTAAACCAACTCTAATTACATCGTCGACGTCAAATACTGTCTTACACACTGAAGTTGCCGATAGATCAAATGATCGCATTGCCTCTCATCGATTCTTAGACGAGGATATATCCAGACTAGTACCGAGTGGATCAAATCCAATACATAATGATGATCCTCCTAATGTACTTCTCAAATATTAAATAAAATGAAATTACAATAAGCAGAATTGAAGAGAATCAATTTACATATCAGATATGAATAGATCTTTATTTATATAGGTATAAATTTAAATTTAAATGAATAGAAATGACCAATCCCTTCCGACAATCACCATGTACTTATATAGATCCAAACAATCAAGACTAAAAGTTTTTTTTTTTTTGAAGCAATTAAATTTCATTAGAATAAGGCTGATGCCAAGTTTACAAAAATAGAGAATAAAAATAAAAATAAAAGTAAAAAGAAATGAGCAAAAAGTTCATTGACTCTTTCCCATTAGTTATACAGTAACTAGATACGCTGCCTCAGGAGGTTGGTCTCTCATACTTCCATCATAGATGTCTCCAAAGGGTGACAACAACTTTTCTTGTAATACACTGAATCAAAGGAGATACTGATGTCTTTAATGACCTCCTTAAGGACTACCTTAGGAGGCCTACTAGTGTGCTGTCTATATCTCTTATTTCTCTCCGTCCATATATGCCACGAAGACTGGAAGTATTGATTTGGTTTCTTATGGGTATGTTTTATATTCTTTCCCCTGTTTCCTACCGTGTATCTATTAGAGTTAATCAAAACTTTAATTGAAATAAAATGAATGACTAATTTCATTAACCTTGTAAGGAAGTGAAACAAGAGTATTTAAAAGAAAAATACAAACTCCAAGCTTTAACAAAACAAATGGTTTAACTAGATTACAACTAACTAATCTTTAGTAAACCAATCAATGTCTAAACCATTGTATACCCTGCTTGTAATGACTTGTTTGGTCTTAATGTTTTTTCTCTATCCTTCTTTCTGATCATGTATGCAATGATTGCAGATTTGTGCAGTCGCTGATTTGGGTTTTGAATGAAATTCAATTTGATTTATTCTCTCTTTCATTTAGTTCAGACAATCCTACATGTGATGTTTTATCGTGCAATTCATCCTCTACCATCGATATTTTATCGTTCACTTCATTTTTCGTACTGTTAGTTGTTAAAATTGTTATACATGTTGCAAACTGTTCTTTGTATATTATAACGATACCAAAATAAGAATAAATTACTACATACCTAAACGTAGTGTTGGTTTATAATTCTCCAACAACCTCAATTTGGTTGTGCGTCTGGATATTTGCAAGTTCTATAATTCAATCTGATATAAGAAGAATATTTGACAATCAATAAAGAATCAATGAAACTAGTGCCATTTTAAAAAAGGATGTTAATATGCTATCTTTTGAACAAAGACTTTGGTAGAATTAAAACACACTAAGACAATGAACATCGCAAATTTAAAAGAATTTAAACAATTAAAACCTATCAGTGATATAATAAGGGATCTTTATGTAATTAGTTTTAATAACTTTTATAACTACTTTAAGCTAGGATATAATTCTAGAACTTTCTAAGTGGATAAGACTTAACAGAAACGGTTATAATTCTGTTAAGTCTCAATCCTCCTAAATTGTATATAAAGGAATGAATATCATTTTAGGAGGGATCGAACATTTGTTCTCCTCCATTTCCTAATCGCATTCTGATTATAACAACAATAAAACCGTCACACAGTTTCACACATAGTTTCATATCATTTGTAATATAAAAACGTCTCAGGAGCTACTTGGGATCTACTCTGCAGCTACTTGGGGACAAGTTAGGTACCAATGATATGACAAGTTAGGTATCAACTTAACAACTTAAACCAAGGAATCTCTGGGATCATTCTGAGATAATCTTAATGATATTATCAAGAAACAAACCTCAATGAAAGAGTGGATACAAGAGATTGATGTTGATTGGGTAGTTCAATTCCTCATGGAATTGAATGAAGAATATAGGACTGTATGTAGCCAGATCCTATAAACTAAGCCTTTTTAATGCAGTAGAAGATTCTGCCATTATTAATTACACAAATAATGGCAATAATATATTCTATGGACAGAATTGTGATTAAGGGGATTTTAATTGGCTTGACCTTGGTCAAGCCAACCCATATTCCTCTTAAGGAAACATCACACTCACATCAAATGGGTTGCCCATTACCTTTGATGTGAGTATAAATATAGTGGGCCCAAGAAGGGGAAGATCAATTATCGAATTATTGCAATTACCAAAGGTAAACTCTTTCCTTTCTTCCCTGTTTTTCTCCTTCCTCGTTTTTTCCTGCAAACAGTTTTCTTTCTACTCTAGATCTAGAACCTTGGTGGATTCCAAGCTTCTTTCTTTTTTCCCTAATCGAAGAAGGATAAACCCTATTCTTTTTCTCTGTTTTAATCACTCAGAATCTTGTCCTACATCATTTTTCCATCTCTGAATGAAGCATATTCCACTGTTGTGACAAAACAGAAGCAAGTTAGAAATATCAGTACACGATTGGGAGAAAATTCTAACATAAATGCTTTAGATTCTGCTATGTATTCTTCTGTACAGGTTAAAATTCAGAAAGGGAAGCTTAGATGGCCCATAGATTCTCATTCAGAAAGGGAAGTGGAAATACAACAGGAAAGGGAAGAAGCTCAATACCAACTAAAGCTCTCAATAGAATATTCTATATCTTTTAAGGAGATGCATAGAATGCAGTGTACCTGATTACAGGTCTTGGCACAATAGACTTGGCCATACCTCAATAAAAAAAATTAAACATTTAGTGAAATGTAATAAGATTTGTTAATAAATAAAAACAAATTTTTCTGATGTGTGATATTTGTCCATTGGCTAAATAACAAAAACTAGCTTCTAAGAAGAGTAATACCTCAAGAAAAATCTATTTGATCTCCTACATATAGATCTATGGGGCAAAATTTCCATTCCCACACATAGTAATAAAAACTATTTTATCACAACAGTGGGTGATAAGAGTAGAATGATTTGGATTCAATTAATAGAATCAAAATCAGAAATTTGGAAATTTTAACAAATTTCATAAAATTGATAAAAAAATCAATTTAAAAATGATATAAAAAGAATAAGAACTGATAATGCACTTGAGTACGTCAACTAAACTCGATAATATCTTAAAATTAAATGGAATATTTCATGAATATTCTTGTCCCTACTCACCTCAACAAAATAGAGGAGTTGAGAGAGCATAAAGATATTCTAAATATAGAAAGAGCCTTAAACTTACAGGCCTCTTTACCAATAAAGTTCTGAGGTTTTTGTGTCCTAGCAGCAAGTATCAACACATATCCAGAATAGAACACACCTCCAAAGTTTTAGAATACAAATTAAAACACCTTTTGAAATATTGAATCACGACAACAATATTGAACTTGATTACAATACAATTAAAACATTTGGATGTTTATGTTATTTAAATGAAATATCCAGAGAAAATAAATTCACACCAAGAACAAGAAGAGGTGTGTTTTTAGGATATATCAAAGGTGTGAAAGGATATTTAATACAGGACATGGAAACAGAAAGTTTCCTTATAAGTAGGAATGTAGTTTTCAAAGAAAACTTCTATCCCTACAAGATAATGAAAGAAAGCCTAAATAATCTTTCAAAGAAAGAAAAAAGCATTTTTGATGTTTTTATTACTAAGCTAGATAGATCTAATCATGATCTGGGAAACCTGGAAAATATAAAATCCAGCAAAGAAATTCAGAAAAGTCAAGAGAAATCCTCTGTCCAGAAAACAAATATTTCTGGAGAACAAACACAACCAAGTAACCAACTGATGAAGAAGAATCAGATAAATAGAAGGCAATTAAAATCTCCAACCTAATCAAATTCAGAATGAATTAAGGTATGAAAATCAAGGAAATATCACACATTCAGGAATGAAAACATAAACACAAATGACGGAGAAGATAACCTTCACGCTAATCAACCTCTGAATTCCACAGATGAAGCAGGAACACCAGTAAATGGTGACACAAATGAATAAAATAGTGAAAACATGATGAGTAATTCAGAAATGAATATCTCACCAAACTCAGATTTGTAAAAAACAAGATCAGAGAACAGAAGTTACATTGAAACATAAACTACTGAAATAAGAAATGAACAAGATAAATCATCAAAAAGAATTAAGAGCAAAAATCACAGAAGTGATGATTTCTACTACTATGATGATCCTGGACAATTTTAGCAAAATTAGAACTTCCCTTATCTATGGTTCAGCCAGAAGCTACTCATGAGCTACTTTTTTTTTTGCAAATACTCATAAGCTACTTGGGGAGCCACTCATGAGCCATAAATCGTTCTTTTTAGAAATTAGTACTCAGAACAACTACAAATATCTGGAACGACACACCGGTAGTTTGCTCATGAGCCATTGGGATAAAGAATTAGTTTTTCCACTATGACTATATCATAAACAATTTTTCTGATAAACAGTTGAAGATGAAAATGATGAAATTGGGGTCTAAAAACAAAGGTTTATGATATATTATGGAAAAAAAATATTGGGGTCTAATAATTTGTCTGTTGTGTTTTAAAAAACAGATCACTGAGCATTATGGTTTATGAAAAAAGTTAAAAAACAATAATATAAGATACTAATATTCTCGCTGGTCGCGAACATGAGGTAGACAGTACATAATTCAAGCTGTTTGTAGAATATCCTAACAATGAGTAAAGAGTAACTGAATATTCTATTTGAATGGATTAAATCAATTTAAAACTAAATGAATAGGTAAAATGAATGTATTTTCAGAAGATGTAAAAATTTGAAATGATATTCTGAAATCCAATGTTTTAATATTCGAAATGGGAGGGTGTAAACAATAAGTATTGTTCGCAATCTTTACACAATTTGATTAACATAGTTGGTCACAAACACTATTAAAATGACCAGAAGTTGAAAGTTCGAATCTCAATCAACGGCGAATTCAGGTAATTTTTCTCCGAGGGGCTAATTTTAAATCATTTAACTAAATTCAGAAATATTTTTTTTAATCCAATTGTTTTCGACAAGGTGTCATATTTTTCGTATCGATACATAATATCATCATTACTAACATTAGAAAATAATTTTTTTTCAACATATGTTACCAAAATATATATCATTCAATCAAGCATCATCCATATGATTGCGACAAGTCGACAACTTAATTTCACAAGATTCGTTGTTGAAAATAAAATTCACTGAAGCAGTCGCAACTGGTAATGTGAATGTTAATTTTAACAAACGAAACACCAAAGAAAATACGATATATTTTCTTTTCTCAATTAACTTTACGGTTAACTCTCCAATTTCATTCAAATTCGAAAGTTTTTTGTTATTACGTACATGAAAAATGTATTATGATAGTTAATCTTCAAAAACTTTAATGTCAACAGTAGAAAAATCTACATGATAAAATTTCGTTAAATTCAGTACCTTTGTTTTATCATAAAAACGAAATTCATTATCCGACGTCAAATAACTCATGCATTGAATTAGATCCATATTTGATGTTACAAAATGATCATTCAACTGTTTGTCGATAACTAGATAAAATAATTCAGCACGATGTCGATGAGTATTTGTTACCTTATGAAGCAAACGAACGTCTTGATCTACTAAAGAGAATGAATGAAGGTGTGGAGTTGTGGAGAGTGAAGTCAAAAAATAAAAATAAAATGAATGGAGACGGAGGAGGAGGAGAAAGAAAAATAACGAAATTCTTAAATCCCTAGATATAGATGAACAACTATAGGTGATTGAGATAAATATAGTAATAAATTAATTATTAATAAGATAATGATTTGTAAACAAAATATTTTAAAAATATTTAGTAATATTTTAAAATTTTAAAGTTTATAAAAATAAAATATTTAATATTTATATATTTTAAATGGTCGGTGGGCCTCCCAAGCCTCCTACATTCGCCATTTATCTCAATATATGTAATTTAATTTCTATTACCTTATCAAAAAAAAGTATTGTTCGCAATCTGGTTGAAAAGTATTGTTGAAAAGTCTTTTTGTGTGGTTGTTGATGGGAACCTCACCAATATCCGATTGATCGTTTCTACCTTAGACGTTTTGGGACTAGTCGATCGTCAAACTTTTAGACACAAGGGTTTACCAAGTAGATCGACCGGAGGTTCTGAATTTTTAATCGCACGTTCAAATTTTTATTCTGAAACTAGTCGATTGGTCTAAAAAAACGTATCAAATGATGAAATCCTTCCACTATTTATAAACTTTAAAAAGAGCAAATGAGTCTTTCCACATCATTGTGGTTTGACTTCTTTTCTTGATCCATATCCAAAGTTCGGTCAATCTGATTTGAGACCAACCTTAGCCCAAAGTACTACGAGCCTACAGAAACCTCAACCCAGTAACAGGTATCTTAGGATCCGATCCTAAGTCTCTAGTATCACTGGTCCATTTTTCCGATCCATGAGGTTTTGAAAGAGGAAGAAAGATTTTGATTTATAATTCAAAATTAGGTTTTATTAAGAATTTTGATAGAACATACGGTATTTTTTTTTTGGTTTCTAAATTCTACTTCAAGCAAAATAATTTCTCCAACCAACTACCTCATTTGACATTTATGCATTTGTTGTCTGGTTGGATAATTATCAAATAAACTAATTTTCCTACTAAATGTCAATAGAATATTAGATCATATTATAGATCATGATTGTTAACGTTATGTATTATTGAAAAAGAAATATTACCAGTTTCAATACTTATCTCGAAAATCTAGAATATATAAATTTCATTAACGATATAACAAACAATTTTAATTGATCAATGATAATTAACAAATTTTAATAAACAGAAGATTATTAAAGAACCGTAGAAACTAGAAAGTATTGGATTTCAAAGTGATGATATATGAAATAACTGCTATTAAGCTTAAATAGATTATATCAAAAATACTTTCTGTTTTCCCTAAATTCTGCTATTCAAATTGATTCTGAAATAACAGAAATCATCTTTAAAAACAATCTCTTGGAAAAAATAATCGAAAACGCAAACAAAAATCCTCAAAAGAATATATAAACGCAGACAATCAACACGGCATCACTTCAGACCGCCCGTCTGCTTGTTGTCATCATCGGAAAAATATGAAAATAGAAAAAGAAAAACATAACATCAGACAATAAGCGGAGATCAATAATCGACACAGAAGATTCGGTGTGTAGGATAAGATCAGATCATCACTTGCTAACAATAAAATCAAACTTTAGAAAAAAATGATTCAAACTAATATAGAAAAGATAAAAAAATATAGACACTGATCATACCTTCATTGCATATTTGGATACAGAGATTTAACAAAACAACGAACAAAGATTCAGATCTGAAAAGAAAAACCTAAAAAGAAGAAACGAGATCTACATCAAGCAACAAAAAAAAAATCAAATGCCTCAGAACGCAGATTCTTCTCACGGATAATATAATCAAACAATGTAGGCAATACATCTGCAACTCATCACTGGAGATAAAATTCTAAAACGAACAAAGAAAATCAAAGAACCAAAAAATCTATCGACGATAGAACAACGAAAGAAATTCGCTGCGAAGAAACAATGTCCCTAAATTAGGGTTCTACCGTCATATCATATTGAAAAAAAAGATAGGAACAGGTCTCTATTTATACCCGTGTTAGTTTCGTGTGGGAGGAGATGTACACTGTACACGTGTTGGATTGATTTTAAACCGTCAGATCTACTTCCACCATAATAAATAAGTCTTTAAAATTGTAAATAATTTTTTTCTATTCGGATAATCGGATCTAATCGATCCAAATAAATCCAGATATTATTATTATACCATTGCATTAATCTTGTAATATTATTCTAGTTGGTATTTTAATTATGTCAAATATATTACATTATTACATATCAAATTAAATTGTTAATTTCAATTTCTCTTTTTATCATTTAAAGTTTTAAAACATCTAAAAAATGACTGATTCACGCGAGATATTGATAGATCTACCATTTATAAAATAATGATATTTTAACTCAAAATATGAACAGATATCGAGTTATACTAATATCTCACAAGAAGTTCTATCAAATCTCTTCTATTACCTGAAAAAATATGAAGGTTCTTCACTATTTATACCATCATCAGAACTTTAATTTATTCATTAATATTTTGATAATCTGACCAACATAATGCACAACTAACTATAATTTGAAATGAGAAAACATGTCATGCCGTATCCTGCTAGCCAAGCTTTGATTTTGGATTTCACCTGTACGTTGCAAAAGAAATCACATACTCAAAACACATAGAATAGTAGGATACTATAATTAAGACTGATATAATCGTCAAATATAGTCGGTTTACCTGAGTGGTGGCGACATATTGCAACTGTCACGTCGGCTTTTGTGAACAATGATGGTGAATATAGGACTGATATCTTTCTTTTTAAGTTCGAAGCTGCAAACATCGCCAATTTCCAATTCATTGTCACGAATAAACTGCAACCAACCACCTGTGGACCGGAGAGATTTGTTACTGCTTAAATGATACTGACGGAGATTTATTTTCCATGAATGTTGTTTCAAATCAACCAATGTTACGCTAGTCTTCTCCATTAGGTAATCGAATAACTCAAATGTCGTGGGAATCCTCTGTGAGATCAATCACATCGATGGATTGAATTAAGAAAATGTAGGAAATGATTGAAGTAAATGGGATTTGAATATTGATTGATGTTCTTACCCAATAAGGTTGTGAGCTTGAAATGTTGTATTTTTTTATCGTAATCACAAAATATGGGTTTTTCAATTTCATCGGTGTCGGTGACAACACCATGTTGTTCCCATTGCCTTCTGTTGCGTCTAATTTCCCTGAAACGATTTAAGTCTCAGATTGAATAATTAAAGTTGCTCAAATTAAGCATTATAGATGTATACCTTCAAAATCTGGCAAAGAAACACTATCGTCTACATCATTTCGCACCTGAGACTATGACAAAAGTTATCATCAGCTACAAGTCACATTATAAATAAATAAATATACAATTAGATAACATGTTTTAAAACTAGTGGAACATACTGATAGTGTAAGTTCTTCGACAACTCTGAAGATGTGAACACGAAACTTATTTGGTTGAATGAGTTCAAACATACAAACATCATGAAGTTCCAAGTAGTTTGCCTGGGAGAAAGAACCCCAATTCGCACTAAACCCACCTCGACCCATGTAACAAACAAACTTTACCGTCCATTCAATATTCTTTGGGTCACATAATATGATATCGCAAGTTTTTGCTGGTAAGTGATCCCTAATGAATGCAACCGGAATATTCTATAAACACCAAATTAGAAGAAGAAAAATCAAATCACAACATAATTAAGGTAATCCATTTAAATAATAATAATAACATAAAAATGAAACTAAGTCGACTAACCATGTAAAATCCACGGTAGACATAACATTCTCGCATGACAACCATCATGGTGGGATTTTTCGAAGTAAATGATATAGCTTTATCGTATGCATTTTTTACCTCATCATCTGTTACTTCTCTCCTATTTGACACTACACTTAATTTTCGAACCTTGATCATAACTATTTTATCCATACACAATTACACATTAAAGAAATTGAAACATTAATTTCAGTCTGTTTATAAAAAATGTTGGGAAGTTTATTAAGGTTCTTACATTTCCCACGTGTCTTGTTCGAGCTATTCCAGTGTTGATTCCTTGATGCTTTCATTGAAATTTTAGGCAATTTCAAGATGGATTGGCCTTTCACGATTTGACTTGGTGTTTGTGGATGATCTGTATGTGATAATACTGATGGATAATCAACTTCTTCTTGTTTTACTACTATTTCTTCGTGTTGGTGTATTTCATCTGCAACAACAAATGAAATGAAGGAAATTTCTATAATTTAAAATCAAAAATCAAAAGCATTAATTAATTAATTGTATGTATTTCAAATTATATATTTCTGAAATCTATGATTTAAAAATGAAATCTTACTCGAAAAATCCAATGCAGATGCCAATCCGTTTCCTACTGCCAATCCTCCTTGATCTGCAAAAAAAATACATTACATCCCGATATGTTTCAGATTGCAGAACATGCGAAAACATAAAAATCAAACGTCTTTTTTTTAAAATATTACTTCACAAGGCAAAAAAAAAACTCAAACAGTGCTTACTATCATCCACAGCCATTCTCCTCGCAAGAGATGTGAAATCATACTTCTTTTCACATCCAGTCGTATCAAAAACCGACACAGCGAAACTCATGTTCCCTTCATATCTAAATAACAAAAAATCATGGATGGAAATGCAATTATCCTCGATGAAACTCTTCCAACCATTACTGGAACACATCCCATTAGCATCCCTCACTAAATCAACAGTCATGGTAACTCCACTCGGTCCTTTCAGAGAAGCTAAACTGTTGGATCTGACGCAGTCTATTTGCGTTATGAACGCCGGTGGGATAGTCTATAAAAGAAATGAATATGTATAATTCTAGTGAACTCAACCAGCATTCATTTTGATCGATTTTTTTTTTAAATGGAGCACAGATGTAAATCTTAAGTTAAGTAACAGTGATTTCTTCTATCGACACAAACTAAAATCATCGAAGAAGAAAACAAACTAACTAAAACTAAAACCCCCAAATCAGTAAAACTATAAGTAAGCTTTGAAAGAATTTTTTTAAAAAAAAGAGACGACGATTGAAGCATTGAATACCAGTTTATCGATGGTTTCTGGGAATATGATCTTGAAGAAGTGCTTGTTTTGTTCATCGGATGGCATTCTGTTTCCGATCGTCATCTCCAATTGATCTCCCCTTTCCCCCAGTTTTCTCTGATTTGGGGGGGTTTAAGCAAATATACAAGAGTGGATTTGGTCGGAATAACATCTGAGTCGTTGATTCGAATAGATCCAACGGCTGGCATATCATCTAAGATTGGAGATATTCATGTACGGAAGTACAGTAAAACTGCATGAGAAAATAGGACCACGTTAGTTGTGTTGTGGACTTGTCATTGCCTCATTCATGGTATTGGAGTGTAAGTGGTGGTTAGTTGAGTTTTTAAACTTTATCATTAAAGAAAGGGTAAAATGGTCCGTTTCTTTTAATTTTTTTTTTGATAATAGTACGAAACTTTAGGATTAAAAGTACAAATTGCATTTGAAATATTGGAATTTAGAAAAGGATGGGAAAATGCCAAAACTTATTAAGAGACACTAAAAAAACACCTCTCGACACGATTAACATAAAGTTCAGTTGAGTTTTTTTAGGCTCTTTTATTAGTTTTTTTTTGGAACCCGAACACCCTTACACTGAGCTTGTTGTACATCACCTACTAATAAATAATGCTTTGAAATGAATTACAGAATTGTTTCAAGAAAACATCAAAGGCCAATTGAAAGTTTAAAACAAGGAAAACTTTAAAAATTATACCTAAAGATCAGCTCATTATAAAATATTGGTCAGGGTTTAGAAAACTATAATGTCTAAACACACATCAGGATTGGGCAGCAGTGTCATTCTGAATTTCTCATAGAGAGATTAGGGTATTCTCAAATGTTCCAGACCATTTATGAATCGGCTTGTGTTGTAGTAGCAGGTGGTCCCATAGATGGTGGCACTTGATATGCATTGTAACCAGCACTGGTTGCTGTTGGAGCTTCTTGATACATTGGTGGATTCAATGTAGGAGGAGGCGCACCGCCAGAAGTCTGTGCAGTTGTTCCCATTATAGAAGACGGATTAACCATAGGCGGCGGTGGTGGTGGCGGCATAGGTAGACCATTCATGTGCTGCATGGCTGGGTTAAATGGTACAGTACCATAACCTAAAAAAAATCATTTAGAGGAAATTAATATTGATTTCAGAGTGTGAATGAGGAGAAAAAGCATTCTAAAGTATTTATCATTTCCGCAAAATATTCAAATTTAAGATAAGATTTTTTTAATGAAACTATGCATTCAGTTTTATAATATAATTTATTAATTTTATGTTTCAACATACTCAAAATTTTCACATTGTGTGAATGAGTGGCCAAGAATTCATTTTTGGATAGAGGGATGGCCTCCATTCCTGAAAAATGGCTAACCTCATCTTTGTATGGACAAGTCATTATCATTTATGACTTTATTCCTCTCTTTTTAAAAATAACATTTCACGAGATAGTTATCGGTGTATAAAAAGACTGTGATACAACACGAAAGAAAGCACAATGCCAAACTGCGACTGCTTTCAGGTGCACAAAGCAACAGAGCTCATATGGAAAATGCTTTGTGTACATTGAATCATTGATGTTTTCTAAACATTGGGTGTTACTTCAATTTTTAAGTTATCTCGTTTCCACTATGTGACTCAATTTAATGTGTTATATCAGGTAAATCATAAATCAAAAGGTCAATAAAGAAGCCATGACAATTGGCAAGTACATACCAGGGGCAGCACCAGGAGGCCGTGTAAATACAGGTGGTCTCATTCCTTGGAGAAAAGGAGGGGCACGTGGCTGAGATCCAGGAATTGGTAAAATTGGCGTCGGCAAGATAGGAATGTGAGGTCCTTGAGAAGGCAGAGAAGTAAGACGGTGGAAATTTGCACCAACTTGTTGGAAGGCAGCAGCCTGACCCAAGTGCTCCTTGATCCTTTGATCAATCAAACTCTGTGTCTGTTGTTCTTCAAATTGTTGATAGTAGGTACGCACATTTGACTGAATAGTGAGTATAAAAATCAATGATAAATATAATTTTGTTCAATATAAATCGTCTATTCATTTTGGGAGAAGAAAAATGCTAATATGAGATACATTGAATCATTGATAAAGATGATACCTTGTGTTTGTACCCAGCATTATGTTGTTTTCTTACAGAAGGCTGCAAAAGAATATTAATTAAATAGTTACTGAATGTTTGAAACTGGAAAGCTTGTAAATAAGGAGAAGTTGATCTATGATTCATTCCAATAGGATAGTAAGGCTTGAAAGGGTTTTATGGAAATGCTATGTGTGGTAACTAAACTGTTAAAGGCATGCTATGTTTCTAAATATATTTGATGTACTCTGGGAAAGACCCATTTCATTTGCTAATGGAGCTTCACCTTTATCAAAAAAGGGGAAAGTGTACAATTGATATCTATTTTGATCACAGTCCAAAGTAATATCTCTATGACTCTATTTCATGTTTCTCTTAGCCCTCATTAGGAAATTGAACTTGCTGCATTTCAATGGTTGAATCTAAGAATGCTCGCATCACCATTTTCCTAAATCTCAGAGAAGGATGTAACACATCTTTATCTATGCCTTGCACACTTTCCAACATCTAATGTAAAAAAAGAATCAACAAAACTGTAACCATCGATTTTATAGACAAACAGATACAGAATCAATTAACTTCGATCCCATCTTAAATATAAGAAAGACGCATCCATAAAAATAAATAAAATAAACTCACCGAGTCATGAGTCAAGTACGTATCACAGTAATCACAATAGTACCTAGCACAAACAAACAAACAAAAATCAAAACATTATACCCTCAACTGATTTGATTTCGAAAGAAAAATGGGAAAATACAAGATTAAATTGTACCGAGGCATCGATGTGTGAAAGAAGGAAATACGCCTCTGTATAACTCTGAGAACTATAATTAAAAATACGGTGTCAAAGACACAACGAACGCCGGAAACCTATAAGACGGTGGATCACAGTGGTGAGAAAATGACCGGCGGATATTTGAGAGGAGATGGTCGGCGGCTGCTTGGGGTTGATGTTAAAGAAGGAAATAGGAATTAAGCTAGGGATTTCGAAGATCTGGCTGATTGAACTATGTGTAATGGGTTATTTGTACTTTTATGTTTTAAGTTTTTAATAATTAGCATATATGCTTAAAAACTTTGTGGTATATAGGTCTATCGAACGAGTATATAGTATTTGGTTCGGTTCATTTAAATAAACAGGCCTGCTCTTTGGTTTGGGTTCGGTTCGTTTAATAACCGAACCCGAATCCGAACCGAATAGATCATCGAATATTAAACTTTTTTTATATCATCCTAAAAATAAACATTAAAAAAATAAACATGTAATCTGATCATCTTTAAAAAATAAACAATAAAAAAATATTGTTTATAGTCTATTTTCTTTTGTTAAGTCAATCCTCAACCAAGGTTTGGGTTCGGTTCGTTTAATTAAACGAATCTATTTTAAGGTTCGATTCGTTTAATAACCGAATCCGAAACGAACCGAAAAGTACGTCGAATATCGAACTTTTGTTGCAACGGTATGTATATTACCCGTTTCTTTCGAGTGACATCCTAATAGGATTGAGCATGGGTCGGGTTTCCCTAGGGTTTCCCTAAACCCGGATCCGGACCCGAGTTCTCAATTCGGGTTCGGGTCAAAAAATATTGAACCCGGACCCGAACCCAGTTTTGATGTCAGGTTTGGTCGGGTTCGGGTTTAATAAATTGATTGAATATTTTGCATAAAAAACCTTGTTGTTTAAATAATTTTTAAATTTTATAAAAATCAAATAAAATGGTTTGTGAAAATGGAGAGATCCAACGACGGTGAGGAGAGGACCGGTGACGGTGAAAAGAGAGCCGGTGACGGTGAGAAGAGGGTCGGCGACGGCGAATAGGGAAAATAAAAGTGGAAGATGAGAAGGAAATGAAATTAAGGTTTAAATTTTAAGATATGAAATTAACTAATTAAGGTTTATAAAAGATGAGAAATTTATAATTATATATATTAATTTTTTTATAATTTTTTTTATAATTATATTAATTATTTATATTTTAATGATTTTTTTATAAATTTTTTCGGGGTGAGTCGGGTTTGGTTCGGGTTTAACCCGAACCCGACCCAAAAAAATCGGGTAAAAATTACTCGGGTTCAGGTCGTTCGCATCGAGTTTCTTGGCCGAAAATATCAACACAAACCTGGACCCGTTCAGGTTCGGGTCGGGTTCGACCCACGCCCGCCCCTACATCCTAACCCTTTTTTTTATTTTTTTTTATTTCTGTTTATAATTATATCATCACCCTAATCTATACGAATATATTTTTTATAACCGAATCACTCCTAATTTTTTTCCGTTTTATTTTTAAAAAATCGAGTTAATTTATTAATTATAGTTTTTTTTTAAAGCAAAATTATAATTAATTGACAATTATTAATAAGTTATAATAATTTCAATTAAATTTCATTAAAAATAAGGTTATTGCCAAGTTTACAAAAATAGATTATATAAATAAAACAACAGTAAAAAGAAATGAACAAGAAGTTCATTGACTCGCTGCTTCAGGAGGTTGATCTCTCATACTTTTATTATAGATGTCTCTAAAAGGTGACAACAACTCTTCTTGTATCAAAGGAAAGACCTCTTTAATAACCTCCTTAAGACTTCTTGTATCAAGACTTCAAGAGGTTCTTTTGTTAAAATTTGATATCTCAAATAAATAAATAAATATGAAAATATTGATAAATGTATATAAAAATTGGTATTAATCTTGCAAAAATTTGATCAGAGAGTCAAAAAAATGCATGGTAGTATTCTAACTTGAACGTTGGTCACGTCTATTTCTCCTAGAAGCTATAATAGACCATCCATCTTCCTCAGCAGAATCTTGGTTTGTGTCATCAGTCATTATTTCCGATGCCACTTCAATCTGATGATCTGGAAATAACCCATATATAATTTAAATTTTGAAATGCTAAATAAAACAAATATTGATAAATGTATATGAAAATTGGTATTAATCTTGCAAAAATTTGATCAGAGTCAAAAAATGCATGGTAGTATTCTAACTTGAACGTTGGCCATGTCTATTTCTCCTAGAAGCTATAATAGACCATCCGTCTTCCTCAGCAGAATCTTGGTTTGTATCATCAGTCATCATTTCCGATGCCACTTCAATCTGATGATCATTGATTCCAAGCTGAAATGGCAATAAGAGGAACAACCATAAGTAGTCACATACATGTAATTGTTATCCTTATGAATTGAGTGTTTTTTATTTATTTTTTCTCTCTACAACACATTTCCTCTTTTTTTTTTGATGTATGAAGAAATATTTTAATTTACTTGTGTGCTTTGGGGAACTGCACTTGTCGCGGTTGCAGACAAGGAAATCGCACCAGTCGCAGGCAAAGAAATTGTATTCGTCGAAAGCAATTCTCCATAGTTTTCCATTAGCCTCTCTGCAACCTGCTTTAACAAAATAGGCAAAGAGGATTATATAGATGTAAGAAAGCACACATAGCAAAAGTATCATAGATTGCAGTAATTAACACATAACTTCTCTTATTGCAATAACATAAGTCATAACAATGACAGACCAGTAAACGACATTCAATTTTTCATTTTCTTATCTTTTTTGGTTGTTCTAGGGTTAAAAATGAATTGGGGTTTTCCCTTTTAGTATTAAAACCAACTAGAAGGGTTTTCAATTTTAAAGCTTTAAAATCATGATTGTGAGAATTTGATTTCATTATCTTAAAGAAAATGTCTATATTGATTCCATAATGATATATATAAATGACCTGACAGAATTTAATATCATTTTATTCAAATGTTTTTCATACAAAATTGCCAATACCTAGAAATTGTTATCAAATTAAAACTAATGTCAGAAATATTTCAGTGAAGTATGACTAAGAAATATGATATAACTGAAGCCATTATACTAACGTGACAATCCAAATTTGGGTAAAAAATGACTGTATGTACAATAAGCAAAAAAGCACAGTGCATTTTTCAATCTGCACTTTCCTGCTTTGTGTGCTTTAGCACACATGGAGCAAGCATATCAAAAGTGCACAGAATATTTTAGGTTTTTAGCTAGTAATTCAATTTACTACGTCGTTTCATATATACCTAATAATTGTATTTTCCCAAAAAACACGAATAAATAGAATCATATAAATTCAAGTCCCCTTAAAAATACAACTACAAATTAAAATAAAAAACTAGAATGCATAACAAACTGAATTGTACATGTTGATGCCCATGATTTCAAATTCTCAAGTAAAATCAAAGAAGACATGACTTTGTGAATGTACACATACCTCTTCGATGCTTCCATCTTCTATATACGTATTAAAAGAATCAACCATATTATCATCAATAAAATCTTCCAAATCATGAATGTCAGGCTCTTCTAAAATGGCAATAAAAAACAATTTTTACTTAGAAAACAAAATCAAGTAATACAAGAGAAAATTAAAGCTAAACTTAAAGTCACCTCTGCAGTTAGAGAACCATGAAAGTATTGATGTGCAAAACTCGTCGTACTTAAGGCGGGAGTCTCTACCTCCCCACTCATTTGTTACGGCCATCTGAATTGACGACCATCTAGAGAAAATTAGATCGATTCCTTCTTTCAAAAGCAGTAGCGAATCAGATGTTAAAGATAAATTTGTTAAAGGGAGTGGTGCCGCAATTGTATATCCTGGACCCATTGTTCTTCTCTCTGTCAGATTTCCATAACACAAACACCTCAAATAAGGTTTAAATAATCTACAAACACAAATCTTTTTTGCAAACATAATTTTTTCATATTTGATGTTCGTGGAGATCAAACTCCCAATCTTTATGAGTTAAGGAGACCCAGAACCGGAAATACAATTCTAGATCAAAACTTTCTAAAATTAAACAGAGATCACGTAGACAAAGACAACACTGAAATGAAGCAGGAGGGGGAGGGTTGAAACCTTCAAATGATATCGATTTTTATCACAGTTCAAATTAACATCTCTCTCTCATGTTTCTTTTAACCCTCACTAGGAAATTCAATTTGCTAGATTTCAATGGTTCAACTTATGAATGTTCGCATCACCATTTTCATACATCTAATGTAAACAAAGAATCAAAAAAATTGTAACTATTGATTTTATAGACTAACAGATACAAAATCAATTAACTTCAATCCAATCTTAAATATATAAAAAATCACATAATCAAATACGTACAATGGCGAGAAAATGACCGGTGTATCCTAGGAGAGGAGACGATCGGCGGATGCTGAGGGTGGATGTCGGAGAACGAAATAGGAATTTAGGGATTTGAAAGGTTGGTCGATTAAACTATTTATGTAATGGTTTATTTGCATTTTTATGTTTTAAATTTTTAATAATTAATCTATAGACTATAGCTTAGGAACTTATAGTATATATTTTATTAAATTATAATATAGGGATATATATAAAATTTAATAATAAATTATTAAATTATAAATAATTAGTCAGTTAGTAAATTAGTTCGTTAGTTACAGACTACAGTGTCGACTGGTCATCTTCTTCTTTTAATCCTCTCCGGCGAAGATCGGAAGATGGACGGTGTTTCGTACCATCGTTTCCCAACTGTTAAAATTAGGGACATGAACCATCTATATATGAAGTTCGAGTTACGCGACAACGATTCTTCTATCGCCAACGCACTTCGCAGTATGATGATCGCCGAGATTCCCACCATCGCCATTGACATTATCGAGATCAAGTTGAACACATCTGTTCTCCACGACGAAATCCTCTGCCACCGTATCGGCCTCATCCCTCTTGTAAGCATAGGTATAACCTCGCAGGCGTAGAGAGGGGAGAACTGGTGAGAGAGGATCTCGCATCCTGGAACATCACCAAAAACCCACACCCCAGCACGCAAAGAGGGGGAATACTGATAGTACAAGGTCCAACACACAGACCATAGTACTAAAAGACGTATCCCAAGATATCTAATACACAGAGGAGGGGGAGTACTGGTGATACAGTATCCCGAACCCGGTCACAACTTACCAGCAACTAGAAGTCCGGATAGCCTAAGATGAGTTGAGGTACCTATTCTAGGGTTGGGGAGGTCCCAAGTCGAATCCTTGGAAGATCGACTTTCCTGAGGATCGACTTCTGAGAAAAGTTGAGTCCCAGGAAAGTCGAATCCCGAGAAAGTCGATCTCTGGAAAGTCGACCTTGGGACCCGATCTGATCAGTTAGACAGTTAGGCGGTTACTGTCCAAATGACCAGATTACCCCCATAAGAATCCCTATAAATAAGAGGCACCTCCCACTCATTGGAGGCAAGCCATTTGGAGTAGAGAAATCGTAACGAAGCAGAGCTCTGCGCACTTGAGTTTCGGTCCGATTTCCCACGGAGTTCCCCGCATGGCGCTTGCTGAAGCGTCTTGGAGTACTGATCAGGTTTCACCCTCATCAGTTGACGCCGTCTGTGATTCAAAGATACTCATGACAAAAGCTCCTCGACTTTCGCGAAAAAAGGGTTCGACTTTTTTTCAAGTCGCCAGCCAGGGAGTCTTGTGAGGAAATCAGATCGACAAAGGATCGACTTTTCAGGAAAAAAGAAGATTGACTTTTTCTCTTTTCATAAAAAAAAGTCGATTCCTTAAAGAGCTACGCTTTCAGACTACGACTTTTAAGGAAGTCTCCAAGTGCACAAAAATCGACTTTTTCTTACCAAAAAGTCGAACTCTCCAGGATGGTAGCAACAAGAAGTACTTCTCAAGGAAGAAAAGCTAAAACAATATATAAACACAGTAGAAAAGGGGCGACAAGGTTGCAAAGACCCAAATAATAAGGATAAGTGACAACGCTCAAGGAGTCCTGACTCAGACACTGACCACAAGAGGAGGGTAATAAATTTAATCTTCGACGGAGGATCGGTAGGAGCCATTGATCTGCAGATATCCTTAGGGAAGAGATACGGGAGAGTCTCACGCACGGCACATTTCATTGTGGTCAACATCGATTCTCCGTTCAATGGGATCCTAGGCAGACCTAGCATTCACGGTTTCAAGGTAATACCGTCGTCTTACCACCAATGCTTCAGGTATCCGGGAAAGGATGGCAAAATGGCAACAGTTTTCGGAGCACAGAAAGACTCCAGAAACTTTTACAGGAAGGCAATTAAAATGGCCAAACCAGTAACCCTGTACATCTAGGAGAGAGGAAGAAGAAGACATAACCTCAACTAATAAAGTTGAGGAGGTCAAACTCTCAAAAGAAGGGATCTTGATAGGTACATCTATATCCTCCGAATTAAAAAATTCATTACTATGTTTATCGGAGACTCATGTACATACGTTTGTATGGGAGGGGGAAGCACCCTCACAGGTACAACGCACCATAACATGTCATGAGCTCAACATAGACAGCAACTTCACTCCTATCCGGCAAAAGCGAAGGATACTCGCAGCCGAAAGAAAGGAAGCAGCACAGGCTGAAATTGAGAAGTTAATCAAGGTTGGGCACATTCGGGAAGTAAAATACTTAAAATGGTTAGCTAATCCAGTCATGGTTAAGAAGTCTAACGGGAAGTGGAGGATGTGCGTAGACTTCACAGACCTCAACAAATTGAAGAACATACTGCTATAAAGTCATGCTCTTCGGACTACGAAACGCAGGAGCAACCTTTCAAAGGCTAATGAACAAGGTTTTCAAAGAGCAAGACGGAAGAAATGTCCTGGTGTACGTAGATGACATTCTGGTAAAATTCAAGAAAGCAGATGAACACTCAAATGATCTGAAAGAAACTCTGAAAACTCTACAAAACTATGGGATGAGGTTAAACCCCGCCAAATGCAGCTTTGGAGTACAAGAAGGAAAGTTTCTTGGATTCTATGTAAGGCAAAAGGGGATAAAACTGAACCCAAATAAAATATCAGTAATATTAGAAACAGCATCGCCTCGAACAATAAAGAAAGTACAAAAGCTAAATGGAAAGATCAATGCCTTAAGTCGATTCATTTCCAAAACAGCAGAAAAGTGCAAACCCTTTTTCCAATTATTAAAACTAGTCAAAAAGGGGCAATAACGTGGACTCCAGAGTGCGAGCAGGCATTTCAACAGCTCAAGACGCGCTTAGCTTCACTACCACATCTAACTTCATCAAAAGTAGGGGAGGAATTATATGTCTACGTAGCAAATTCAGAGGAAACCATTAGTGCAGTTTTAATATGTCAAAGGGACAACGAACAGATCCCAATATATTATCACTCCAAAAGGCTACAAGAGACAGAAACACGATACCCTCCAGTGGAAAAAATAGTCCTACCAGTAATACATGCAGCACGTAGATTCCGGGCATACTTCCTGGCTCACACAATCAAAGTTTTGACAGAACATCCGCTGCGCAGAATACTCCACATGCCAGATACTTCCGGAAGGCTGACGAAGTGGGCTCTGGAGTTATGCGAGTTTGATGTAGATTTTGTCCCCGCCACTGCCATCAAAGGGCAAGCCATAGCAAACTTCATTGTGGACATGACTCAGGAGAGTAAGGAGAAACCTTGGATAATAGAGGTTGATGGCTCAAGCTGCAGTACAGGTGCAGGAGTGAGAATAAAAATAATCACTCCAAACCAAAGAATATATGAACACTCTGTCAGATTACAATTCTCAGCTACAAACAATATAGTAGAATATGAGGCTATAATCTAAGGCATGAAAATATTCAAAAGATTGGGGGCTTGTTCAGTAATTATTAGAACATATTCTCAATTAGTAACTCGGCAATTTACAGGGGAGTTCACAGTTAAAGAACCTCTGATCATGCAGTACGCAGCTACGGTAGAAAAAATAAAATTACAGTTTACCAAGGTGGAGATGGAACAAATTCCAAGGAGTCAAAACAACTCAGTTGATGCCCTGGCTAAGCTAGCATCCGTTTTCGAAGGGGGCAGAGAGAGATACTGGTTGACTCAGCATCTACACCTTCATGCAATCTGGTCACAATACAGGCAGAAGACTGGAGAAAACCCTTGATATAATACTTTGAAGGGCAAAAACTCCCAGAGAACAAAAATGAAAGGCGTAAACTACAAACACGCATTCCAAAGTTCTGCCTAATCGGTGAATTCCTGTACAAGAAATCCTACGATGGGCCTCTTATGAAATGTGTCTCGACAGATGAAGGGCAATTCATTGTAAAGGAAATTCATCAGGGGTGTGCAGAATACATTAGGGGGGAAGGTCTCTAGCCCAAAGAATAATAAGGCAGGGATACTTCTGGCCCACACTAAAGAAAGATGCAGTCCTATTTGCAAGAAAGTGCAAGGTCTGCCAGATACATAAAAATATACAAATAAATTCCACAACTCAACTAACAGGGGTAGAAAGCCCCATTCTATTCGCAATGTGGGGACTAGACATTGTGGGACCATTTCCGATATCGATAGGCCAGGCTAAATTCATATTCATGGCTGTCGACTATTTTACAAAATGGGTCGAGGCTCTGAAAGTACCCAAGATAACACAAGGAGCTGCAACAAAATTTGTCTTTAAATGCATAATGTGCAGCTTCGGCGTTCCAATGCACATAGTGACAGATAACGGAACACAGTTTACCGGTGGGGAGTTTATGAGATTGTGCGAGAACATGGGCACTAAAATCCACTTTTCATCAGTATACAGACCACTGGGTAATGGGCAAGTAGAAGTCACAAACAGAGTCATTGTTCAGGGACTGAAGAAAAAGGTCGAACATGCCAAAGGTGCGTGGGCAGATCTACTACCAGAGATCCTGTGGGCATACAGAACTACTGAAAAGACACCCACCGGGGAGACTCCGTTCTCACTAACATACGTAATGGAAGCACTAATCCCAACAGAGCTAAGCATACCAACAGTCAGAGTCTTGTCCTATGACATGGAAGAAAACATGAGATCATGTGCAACGACTCTGGACTTAGTGGATGAGCTAAGGAATAATGCACAGGCAAAGAATGCGGCTTACAAACATAACATCACTAGATATCACGACAAGAACGTCAAGGATAAAGCGATAAGAAAAGGAAACCTAGTATTGAGAAGAGCAAGTATCAATCGAAGAGACTGTTCCAAAGGCAAACTAGGCGCGAATTGAGAGGGACCATACGTGGTGGGGGAAGAATTCCGACCAGGCACGTACAAGTTAAAACGGGAAGACGGAACATATATTCCCAACACCTGGCATGCAAATAACTTACAGTTATATTTTTAGCAATTAAGTAGTTATTTGTATCATTCACTGTAACTGTTTAAATTACTTAACTAGTACATGGTTCGGTTATTACATTCAATACAGTTAAATAGTTATAACTAAAAGTAAATAACAAATGTTCCATCTATTGATTTTAAAAGAAGAGTACAAAAAGAACATAAAAGAAAGGTGCATATTACAAAGTAGGAGGAGTAGATGGCTTATCGTTAACAGGCTCCTCAGAAGTAACACCTACGATAGGAGGGACTGGTTCTTCAGTTGCAGGCTCCTCAGGGGCAACATCTGTTGTGACAGGAGTGGAGTCCACTGCACCATTGTTGTCTTGATCAGCAATGGAAAAGTCTTCATCAGCAATGGCAGTGTCTTCACCCGAAATTTCCCCTTCCTCTTCAGATTCAGCAAGAGCCCGATCTCGAATCTCCGTAACTTCTTTCGGGTACTTGCGGGCCCAGCTATGGACATCCTCAGCTTCAAAACCAGGGCATACGTGAGGGCCCAGATCCACCAGATCATTATAGTCTTGCATATTAGCAAGAAACTAAGCCTAGATCTTGCCCAAAGTTTCCACTACCCTCTGGTTCTCTTCAGTCTTTTCGGTCAAGGCAGCTTTTGACTTTTCAATTTCGGCCTCCTTTTCACTCAGTTGTCGGCAAATATCATCATACTTCTTTTTCAGCGCTTCCCACTCTGCATGCTCTTCATTCAATCTCAGCGTGAAAAGGTTATTTTGATGCATCGCTGAATCAAGAGAGGCCCCAGTGTCCTTAAGCTCCTGAGTAAGTCCCCGAATTATACCCTCCTTAAGTTTAACCTTGGCCTGCTCAGTGTTTCGCTAGTACTCCATAGCTCCCAACTCTCCCCGAGCTTTGGAAAGTTCTTGTTATGCACTTTCTACGGCTTTACGCTGAACAGAATAGTCTTCGCTCAGCTTCTTATTAGTTTCAGAAAGAGTAGACATGCCCACGATTTTGCGGTGATAAGCGTCGTCTAACTCTTGATATTTACGCTTGAACTTTTTCAACTCGTCTTCCAGTAAATGATTATCGCGAAGACGAGACATGGAGGAAAGACGACCCATGAACAGATACGCAAGCTGCAAAAAATAAAACAAATAAGTGCGAACTTATTATACAAAGAACACGGAGATGATGAGAACACTCACGTTGCTAATGTTCTGACCCACTTCTTCAACAAAACGATCTATTGGATACCCAGAAATAATCCGCAGAGTGGTTCGAGCGGGATCCGTCTCAGCGACCATCAGAAACTTGGTCCCATAGTTCCGAGGATGAGGGCCTTGGTAGCCAGGAATTTGAGTTTCCTGGGTGGAGGCATAAGAGTATCGGCTTCGAGAGGACTCACCCTCATAATATCTCCGTCGAGGAGGAGATCGTCGTCGGGAGGGGGACCTCCTGGTCTTCTTCAAAGGAGGGGGAGCAGATTTGGAAGGAGGGGATTTCCTTTTCTCAGATCGGCTTTTGCCCTTGTCTCCCCCCTTCCCACCCCTCCTGCTGGTCTCCCCAACATCTTTCCCTTGCTCTTTTTCCGGTGTGCGGAAGAAAGAAGCAAGTTTGGCAGCAACAGATGGCACAGGATGTGCTTCTTCAGGCTGCACCTCTTCTTCAGTGAGCGGGTTATCTTCAGGAGGAGGAGAATCACCTCGGTAAGCATCTGCAGCAGCACAACGCCTCAAGTGTCGAGCGTCAGAAGGTTTGGCAGAAAGCGCGTAAACCTTCGTACCAGTCTCATTTTGTCCCACACGTTCAGGGACACCGCCAGGATTATGCAAATAAAAAACTGCGAAAAGAGAGAAGAAATTAATAAAGTAAAAATACACATACGAATATTAACTCTAAAAAAGAAAAACCTTTGCGATCAAAAAGGTCATCTATCGCGTGACCAACTGGCACCGCGATTTCGTGAAGGTGTATCAATCTTTATACAAAATTCCCTTCGTCCAAGGTCAAAATAGGATGGGTAGTAGCCCTATGGTCACTATTAGATGCAGGAAGAAGCCTGCTACCAGGACATAGCCTGCAATCTACAAAAATGAACTCACTCTTGTTCCGCCTAGTCGGAGGATCTTTCAGAAGAGCAAAGTGTTGAACAGTGGCAGTACAGCTAGCACAGACAATGAAAGAGCTACCCTTTTTTGCATTCTGAAAGGTGAAGAAGTGGAAGAATAGCCGAGCCGTAGGAACTATGCCAGCATCCTTGAGGACATTGATAAAACCTCTGACATAGAAGAAAAAGGCGGCACCCATTTGAGAGATGCACAACTCAGAATACAAAAGAATTTCACTAACCAAGGAAGGGATCGGAAGGATCGGAAAGTTAGTGAAATAAACTCTGTGAAGTGCCAGCATGAAATAGGGGGGCACGTCACCTGTAGTCTCAGTGGAGAAAGCCCAGAACACTCTCTCTCTAAGTTCTAGACCTTGCAGAATCCTCCGAGCAGCATCAAGGGAAAGAGTATTGGAACAACTACCCGAATTGGAGGGCAAAGGATAGCCCGGAATATCGATTAGAGAAACAGAACAGAAAGAACCGTACCCAGTCCCATACTCGTCCCGGTCAAGGATGGAGACAACGTGGAAACCGTGTCGGATCAGAACGGACCACTGACGCCAAGAACCTGCATCAATCTCCCGATAGAAAGATGGAACGGCACTCTCTTCGAGAGGAGATGGAAAGGGGTATTTCTCCTCCGTTTCAGGAGGATAACCTATGGGAGAATTCTCTAGAATATGGATATTTTCACGACAGACTTCAGGAGGAAGTCGAGAAGATTCATCTAAGGCTAGGGGAGGCACTTCCACAACGGGGACATCCTCCGGAACAGATGCCAAAACAATGGCAGAAGGAGGAGTCCCTCCGATTTCTACGTCTCGTTCGGGAGAGGAAGAGCTGTAAAAGTAGGACCCCGAACTCCCAGAATATGACGAGGAAAATCCTTAGCTAGAGGAGCTTGAACTGGAGGAGGAAGCAATAGAAGGGCCTACAACCAAAGAAAAGAAATCCAAACACTACAAAAAACCTGCGCAGTTCTGGCGGCTAAGCCGATGATATTCCATCGCCGGAATTGTGAAATACCGGCGGCCAAGCCGTCAGTAAAAAATTGTGGATTTCGATTTTAACAGAAATGGTCCCAGCGGCGTAGCCGCCCGGCATATTTTTTTGAAAATTATATCCTGGCGGCCTGGCCGCTGGCAGATATTTTTTGGAAATAATTTGTCGGCGACCTGGCTGCTGGTAGTTTAAATTATTAAAATAATTTTTGACGGCTAGGCCGCTGTTCAATATCTCCCGGCAGGAAAAGAAATTCCCCGGGAAAAAAGTTCTGGCGGCCAAGTCGTTTGAATTTTTTTTATTTTAAATATTGTTTTTTAATATATATTTTTTATGAAATTAATAAATTAAATTTGAAATTGAAGTTTAATATTGAATGTACGACAGAAATTAAATTCGGTAATTACTAATTTAATTTTTTTTTCGCTTTTTTTTTTTTAGTTTCGACCACCTTTCGTAACGCCTCTTTTATGAAGATAATCGGTCTTCCTCCGCGCGGTTGTGGAGTAGTGTGCTCCTCTTGTGGCGTAGTTTGTTGAAGAGACGTAGTTTCGTGCGTTTGTACTTGAGGTGCGGCTTTAGAAGTCCACACTCCAGAAGAATTTATGTTGAACCCTCCCGCGGGATGCGCTGCAGCGTTGTTGAAGATTGGCGGAAATTCCGATAAACGCAAGTTCGGATTTTGAGCGAGCATTGCGGTGTTGTACTGTTCGAAAAACGCCATTTGACGAGCCATCGTCTCATTCTGACGAGCCATCGCCCTCTCGACAGCCTCGTTGACCTTATCTTCAACCTCTGCTTCGGTCATAACAACTTTTTCTTTATCCATGCAGAAGTTCCCCACATTCATCCGATGCGTTGTCTTCTTACTCAATGAGAAACCAGTTGTTCCTAATGTTTTAGATTTCTTCGAGCTTCTACCGATAAATTCGGTTATAGCAAACTTGATTAGAGCCTAATTAAAAAGAAAAGATGTTAATAATTAATGTAAATTTAACTAATGAATTATATTGGAAAAAATATGAAATACGTACCGTGTCAGTCATATTTTCTTGTTGAGTCATATTTTTGGCTTCTTCACTGTCTATCCATTGAACCGCTTTATCCTTAAAAAATAAATGAAAGTAGTCAAACAAATAGTAATTGACTGTAATTAATTTAAAAGATTACGTACTACTCGTTCGTCTTTTGGATAAGCTGCTTTTATATTGAGTTTTCAAATTTCAATATCATGTAATCCCTTTTGTTCCTGTAATATTAAAATTAGGAAAAAAAGAAAAAAGAACTTGAAAGTATATATGAAATTAAATAATTTACTTACAGCTTCGTAATTTCGTTGTGTTAGACTTTTTGAACCTAAACTGTGTGATGTTTGTTTTGCCTGATTATCTTTGTTAATTTGAAAAATTTCCTGCATTAAGTTAAAATAAAGTAATTAAGTTAAATTTTTTAAATTTTATTGCATTAAAAAAAGAAGAAATTAATACGTACTAATCCCCTCGGTGATCTTCTCTCGTTCAGCTTTTTTAAAAATTATTCTTTGATGATGTAGTCGGGTAAACTTTTCATAACCTTTTCGACTGTTAGATCTTTATTATTATATTGATCTAATAAAGCGTTATAAGCGTTTCTCCATAATTTGTTTAACCTTTCATTGACACATCGATAACCAAGGGTTGACCTGCTGTAATCAAATTCTCTCTGATGAATAATTATAAAATTAACTATAAAATTTATAATAATAATTAACTATAAATTAATGAAGCTGTGTCGTTGCCATCGCTTCATCTATGTTTTTCTGGTCTTGTTCAATCTACTGTACGTCCATTGGTAGTAACTTGAAATCGTTCGCGACCATTGCACATTTCTTGTTTAGTTTTTTTGCTACGCCATCGTGAACAATTTGATCATTTTTGAATTTTATTACAAACCGTTGTCCTTGTGATAGATGATATTCTGAATGATCTTTGTTTTGTTCTCTTGTTTTTTTTTTCGTTTGACTACCGCCAGCCGTGTTCATGTCATGTAGATTAGGATGATCATAATCTTGTTCATCAGATTAATGATCATAGTCATCACTCTGATCTGGAGTTGTGACGACCATGAAAACCGATAGAATGAATGCGATTAGTAACCAATACATCTAAATAAAATAAGGATAATCTAATTAATTGAAACATAATATAAAATAAAAATAATATTCAAATTCATTATACATCGTTTACATCAAATATTTGTCTATAAGGTCTGTTTAATACAAAACTCCTATTAGATTCAATAGGATCTATTGAATAAAAACATTGTTTAGCTTGTTCGGCAAAAATAAACGGTTCTTTCCTGTATTTTGGCATAGACGTTTTCACACTAACTAGACCGAACTCGTCTTTTTTATATCCTTCGTACCATTTGTAGTGAAACATGGGATATTTCAAAATATCGTGTCTGTAACATACTTCGAAAACTTTGTGAAGAGTTCCATGGTACGAAAGATCATCAATTTTCGGATTGTCATTTAGATTCTTTAAGTATGTGGATGTAGTGGCGGAGACTAAGACACCGTGATTTTGTGTCTTTTTTAAATTTGACACTTCAAACGAAAGAAATTTCACACCGTTTAAGATGTAGCCGTTGTACGATTTTAGAAAGAAATTTGGACCTCTTGAAATATTCTCGTCCTTGCCCTTATTTTTCTGAACATATGTTTCAAACCAGTCTGTAAATTTTTTGAAATATAATTTTTGCAAACGTAAGGAAGTAATAGTCGGATACCTAATATGTCAAACGTAAATATTAAATAGATACGAAAAAGATATATCGATGATATGAAAATGATTAATCATGTCATATACGTACCTTTATTTTAAGTCGTCGATATGAAGATTTCGGAATATCTCAATAATATCCAAATTAAAAATGATATATCGATGAACTTGACCATGTTCGAGTTTAGTGAGCGAAGTGTGAGTTGATGCACCATAGTAACCATTGATATATCTTTCCGTTCTATTTGACTTAGTTTCAACGTTATGTCACTACAAAAAAAAGTAGGCAGTTCGGACGAAGCAGAGTTGACGAAATTTCCGTTACAAATACTTATTATCAAAGTTAACGGAATTTTCGTTAACTTTGTTGTTTCCATTACAAATATTAATGGACTTATATATTGTAACGGATTTTTAACTATTTTTAACGGATATTCCGTTAAAAATAGCAATTATTTAATAATTTTCATTTCCCCCCTTTAACTATTTCATTCCCCCTATTTCATTTCCCCCAATATCATTTCTCCAATCTCATTTCCACCAATTTCTTTCTCCCAATCTCCTTCTCAACCACCGGCGTTCTCGATCAACTCCAGTCCAGTGCGGTGCGGCAAGTCCAGGTAACACTCCAGTCCAGTGCGGTGCGGCAAGTCCAGGTAACACTCCAGTCCAGTGCGGCAAGTCCAGGTAAGTGCTAGCTAGTTTAGTCTTTTTTGTCGTCCGAGAGTTTCATCTGATTTTCTTTGGTGTGTGTGTTTTTTTTGTGTGATTTTCTTTTCTTTTACCGTATTGCAGACTTGCATCTTTTTTGTTTTTTAATGATTTTGGTACTTGTGGCTGGTTTAAGATGGTTTAATACTGTAATGGATGGTTTAATCCTAGTACCTCTCTGAGATTAGAAACAACAGTACAATAATTAGAGACCACATCTGTTCTCTGTCCCTTGGCGATTACTACATTCAACAAAAAACATACTAGCCTGCCTTTAACATCTTTAGGGACAAATTTAAAGATTTTAACACCTTTAAAAATCAAGTAAAGTCTTAAAAACTCTTTAATGGTGAGTATCATGCTTCTTAAATGTATATATATGTAACTCTATAAGCAATTAATTACTGTTTTGCTTCAAATGGCTTTTTATAAACAATATTCACTGTGTTATTTGGAGTTTTGAAGTGTACAATTTAATCCTATTAATTTGCAGGTTTGGCCAACCTATCAAAGTTAATTGGGCATATGCTAGTGTTTAGAGGGAGGATAAATCAGGTTCACATTGCTGTTTGTTTGAATAATATTTACCAGGTTAATTCATTGAAGTTAGATCTTTCTTAAGAACAGTTATAATTAGAGACCACTAAAGTCAATGCTTGTTTTGTTATTTTATTTTTTAAATCCTCATCTAAATATGAGATAGGGTGTTAGTAGTAGCATTATCTACACCACTCACTACCCAATCCTCAAAACTAGGGCATTCTGCATATTTGTTTGAATTATTTACAACATTCATTTTCTTGATCATTATCCAAGGTTTAGAGGTTCTAGATGAGCATGAACACTATGGTCAGAAATTTGATCCTTTGTTAATAGAGATGGATGATGATTATCGGGATATGATTTTAAATTAGTGTCGACGTACTCGTCTTGGTCTATTAGTATGCATATCTGTTTTTTCCCACTCGCCATCTTCCACTCTCCATCATTAATTAAATTAGCTCTTTTAGAGGAAGTTGGCGATGATGATTTATTTTTTGACCGGGCTGTTTTGGTTTAGTTTTTTTTTGAAGCTTTTAAATTTCTTTTTCAATTGATTTAGAGTTGATTAATATGCTTTGGTTTTGTTTTGGTTTAGAGTTGATTTATCTAAGTATCTTCCTCATTTTTCATTTCTTATTTTTATTTTTCTTTCTTAATCTTTGTAATCAGGACACTGCTCTTCATTTTTGTTACTGAAAAAAATTAATTGGTTCTTGATTACTGAAGAAAATCAGGACACTGCTCTCCAAGAACAAGGTAAAATTACTATTTATAATTTGAATGAAATAATTTGTAAAATTTATTTTAAATGTTATGATTAGATTTCTGAAATCGGTCAGTTTAATTCATGTCTGTTTTTTTAATATTTCTGATTTTGTTTCATAATTTAACATGTTGATGTTCACAAGTAGTTTCATGGTTTTAATTCATAATTTTTTTTATTACTCGTAATAGGATATTTTATTTTATTTTTATGGATGAGTTTTTTTTAGAGGATTTAAATTATATTAATTGTAGTACCATTGAGTTAAATTATTCAGAATAACCTGTTATATTATATTTAGGCCTTTTTACCTTTAGAATTAGAAATGTTGGTTTAAGAGGTATCTTGAAATGTTTGGACCTTTTTTTATATTTAAATATCGATTTTTAAGAAGTATCTTTTTTGTATGTTAGGAGATAGACTAAAATGGCTGATCAAATAGAAGGGTTTGACAAATCATGGCTGTTTGAAAGTTCAACCTCAATGAAATTTCAAAGTGGATTGAAAAGTTTTTTAGATTTTGCTGAAATCTATTCAAACCACAAGATGGAGCCTGGATTAAAACTACCATGTCCTTGTTCAAAGTGTCACAATGACAAATATTATAATCGTAAGACCATTAGTGAGCATGTCATACTCTTTAATTTTGACAATGCATATAGGTATAAGACATGGTATATGCATGGAGAATTAATTCCAGGTTCGAGAGCACATAAAAAAGCATTGAAACGCAAGAGACGTGAAATAGCAGTTTCTACTGCACCTCCTATGATAGTAAAACATGAGATGACCCTTTTAGTAAATGAAGCAATGGTTGATCCAATTATTTATCCAGTTGCTAATCTGATTGATGAAGCAATGACTGATATTGTGATAGACGATCTAATTATTTCTCCAATCAATCATCCGGATAATTTGAACAATGATCCCACAAATACTCCAATCGATGGTCCGATCAATGATCCAATAATGGCTTCTATCAATGATCTCGCAAACACTCCGATCATTGATTCGATAGCTACTCCGATCATTGATCCGATAGATTCTCCGATCAATGATCCGATAGCTACTCCGATCAATGATCCGATAGCTACTCCGATCATTGATCCGAAAGATACTCCGATCAATGATCCGATAGCTACTCCGATCATTGATCCGAAAGATACTCCGATCAATGCTCTGATAGATACTCCGATCAATGATCCGATAAATACTCCGATTGATGATCCAAAATTCAACCGCCGGTTAAGAGATGCTAATGAACATTTATATCCTGGTTGTACGAAATACACCAAATTATCTTCTATTCTCCATTTATACCATCTAAAATGCTTAAATGGGGTTTCTAACAAATTCTTTGAGATATTGTTGGAATTCTTACGAGATGTTATTCCTTCGGGTGATACTTCAATTCCTAAAACAATGCATGAAGCAAAATCATACCTTAGAGATCTTGGATTGAACTACGTGAAGATCGATGCATGTCCAAATAATTGCATTCTTTATCGAAAAGAATTTGAAAATTCAGAAACTTGTATACGATGCAATGAGCCAAGATGGAAGGTCGAAAGAAAAGCGAATGGGAAACGCATTCCTATTAAAGTTTTGAGACACTTCCCCTTGGTTCCAAGACTTAAGAGATTGTATATGTGTAGTAAGGTATGTACATGTTTTTGATTTCTTATGTGTCAAATACTCGTCAATCAATCACATTCTAAAATCTTTTAATTTATTCGAACTAGGTGTGTACTGATATGACATGGCATGAAAATCATCGTTTGAGAGATGGCGTACGTACTTCGTCATCCAGCAGATACGGAACAATGGAGAGTGTTAAATGGTGTCAATTCAGAATTTGCTATAGAACCTCGAAATGTTAGACTAGGGTTGGCATCAGATGGATTTAATCCCTATGGTTCAATGACATTATCACATAGCACATACAACATGCCACCATGGTTGTGGATGAAACAATCAAATACGATTCTATCATTAGTGATTCCAGGTCCAGAACAACCAGACAATGATATTGATGTGTATTTAGAACCACTAATAGACGAGTTAAAGTTATTATGGAATGATGGTGTTCAAACTTATGACTCAGTGAAGAAAGAAACTTTTATAATGCGAGTGGCTCTGCTATGGACAATCAATGACCATCCAACATATGGAAACTTATCTGGATGGAGTACAAAAGAAAAAGTGGCATGTGGTGTATGTTTGAACAATACGTGTAGTTTGTATTTGAAAGGGAGTCAAAAGACATGTTTTATGAGACATCGTCGTTTTCTGGATCTTTCACATCCATATAGAAAAGAAAAATCAAAGTTCAATAATAAAATCGAATTGGATACAACACCTCCAATTAGATCCGGTGAGGACATACTAAAAGAGGTAAAATTATATACTTTCAAAAATATAATTAGTTTTACTTTCAAAGTATATTCAAGAATTGATTTGTTGAAATATAATCAAATTTCAGTTGAACGAACTTCCAAAGAAAGCATTAGGAAAAGGAAACTTCGGTACACCAGTTACATTTGCAGAAGGATGGAAGAAGAAAAGTATATTCTTTTCTTTACCCTATTGGAAATCACTTTTGATTCGGCATAATCTTGATGTAATGCACATCGAGAAAAATATTTGTGACAACATAGTTAATACGATGCTTAATGTAGTGAACAAATCCAAGGATAATTGGAAAGCGAGAGAAGATCTTAAACATCAAGGAATTCGTAGAAATCTTCATGCATACAAAAAAGATAATGGAAAGTGGCACATCTCCTTTGCGCCGTTTTCTATGACCTTAGATCAAAGAAAATTATTTTGCACAATATTGAAGTCAATTAGGGTTCCAGATGGATATTCTTCAAATATTTCAAGAAATGTAAATTCAAAAGACAAGAAGCTTATGCAACTTAAAAGTCATGATTGTCATATGCTAATGCAACAATTATTGCCTATTGCATTGAGAAATTCATGTTCCAAAGATGTTTGTTCTTCGATAGTAGAATTATGCAACTACTTCTATGATTTGTGCTCCAATACTCTGAATATCGATCATTTAAATCAAATGGAAAAGAACATATCAATAACGTTATGCAAATTGGAAAAGATATTTCCGCCATCTTTTTTCACAGTAATGGTTCATTTGTCAGTTCACCTTGCAATTGAGGCAAAAGTGGCAGGACCAGTGCATTATCGGTGGATGTATCTTATTGAAAAGTACTTGAAAACATTAAAAGGTTATGTTAGGAATAAAAGCCAACCTGAGGGGAGTATTGCTGAACAATATATTGCCGAAGAATGTTTAACATTTTGCTCTCGCTATTTGTCAGAAAATGTTGAAACAAAATTCAATAGACCTGATCGTAATTGTAATGGGTATATTGGTAAAGCTACACACATTAATCTTGAGGATAAGATATTTGAGCAAGCACATCGATATATGTTATTCAATACAGATGAAATAACGAGTTTTAGAGAACTTTATGTGGATGTGATTCGTCGTAGTTATCTGGGAATGAATCCCAAACATATAGAAAGAAAGCATCATGAAAAATTTCCAAGATGGTTCAAAGATCATATAGATACATGTCCTAAAGTAAAATTTAGCATTTGGCGACTTTCATGTGGTCCAAATCTAGATATGAAAAAATTCAAAGGATATAGAATGAATGGTATATTAAGTTTCTTTCTACGTCGAGTTCGGTGAAACTAAAGACTCAAAATGATGGGATTTTAGTGTCGGCCGAGACATCATGTTATTTAAGTGTTAAAGATGTAAACCCAATAGTGAATAAGCAAAACTATTATGGATGATTAAATTATGTTATTGAACTACAATATGGACCAAATCATGTAGAAACACTCTTTCATTGCAATTGGTTTGATGGCCAATTTACAAATAGGATACAAGTTGATACGTTTGGTATTATATCTATAAACACTAAACGATTAAAGCACCAAAACGAACCATTTATTTTGGCAGCACAAGCACAACAATGTTTCTATGTGGATGATCCTAAAAAATTAGATTGGTGTGTTGTATTGAAAATGCCACCTAGAGATTTGTAATGCCTAATTATGGATTTCTTATATATTATTTGTGAGTAATTTTTTTATTTTATTTATTTTTCTGTTTTTATTGATTTTAAGTGCTGAATATTTTGTTGTATTCACAGATTATAAATGGCACCCAAAAAAACATTGGTTAATAAGAAACGACGACTTACACGAAGTTCTGTCGACCATGAAGAACCTACTTCAAGTACTCATGTTCCGACTGCAATTTCGACTCCAACTTCAACACCTCAAATTCCAACTTCAATTTCAAATCCAACTTCAACTCCAACTCAAATTCCAACTCCAACTCCTCAAGGTTCGAGTACTCCAACTACTCAAGTACCAACAACAATGGGTGAATCTAATTCCGACTCCGACTCGGACCTCGGAGATAATGATGGTAACTAACTAATTATAATCGATGTGTATATTATATAATTGATTGATTTATGTGTATTTATTGACTCATTATTTTATATTTCAGAATTGAGTCTACCAAATAGAAGAGGTAGAAACTTAGATCATCCGAAAGATCACCCCAAACAAGGTGAAAGATTTAAAGTAGAATGGGAGCCAACGCACATGCAACCAACTGGACATCTGCGTAAGAAATTTAATGCTATGATCAATAAAGTCACAAAAATGCATACAATTTTTCCATTGAATGTGAACTGGCCGAAATAAACATCTCAGAGTTTTCGACAAGCATTCGAGTACATTGAGGTATGTTTATTTTTATTTTCTGATTTAGATTTTTTTTTAGTCGAATAATTTTTCAATTTTTATTATATAGGTTGATTTTGATTTAGACGGTTACTCAAATGCTCATCAATACATCAAATTCAAATTCAACAATACTTGAAGGCGTTATCGAAACTATATAAAGGAAAAATACTTTGATCCATTTGTTGATGATGAATCAACTGAAAGGATGTATGCTAGTCTTCTTCCATACATTGATCGATTCACTTTTGAAAAGTGTGTGGAAGAATTATGGACTACAGAAGAATTTAAGGTATTGTTTTTTATACATCCATACTTTAATTATTTACTATTTTATATTGTAAGTTTTATAACATGGTATATGAATTCGCAGAGAAAATCCAAAATAAACAAAACAAACCGGACTAAGAAGATACTAAATCATAAAACATGATTGATTCCTTTCAGTGCAATAAGAGAAAATCTGCAACGCGAAGGCATTGAGGCATCACGAATCAATGTATTGATTCGTTCTTCTGGTACTGACAACGAAGTCGTTGTATGTCTTAGTTTATTTTATAATGTTCATAATTAGTAGTTTATCGATCTACTCATAGCTTATTACTAATTTTATAGAGAAACGAGTCTGAATATTACAAAAGTGATGAAATTCAAGAATTACGTCCAACAACGGATGAAGATGTATGTTTTAAATTATTTTACTATTTCAAATTATTCAAATGTTTTATTTTCTTATATATTATTTTTCGCTTTAATTTTAGGTGATTCAACAAAAATGCATTTCAAAATTTATTCAAAGCAAACAAGGGAGGCACATTGGACTTGGTGGAGGATCATTTGAAATGAATGCAAGATCTATTGAGAAAGAAAAAGAAAAAGAAAAAGAAAAAGGAAAAGAAAAAGGAAAAGGAAAAGGAAAAGAAAAAATGAACGATCAAATGGAGAAGTTAATAAAGGTATGTGTATGATAGTCAATAAAATTTTAAAATAATACATAAATATAAATGAATCTTAAATGTTTTACAGGATAATCGAGTTTTAAAAAGGAAATATGATAAAATGTTTGATATGTTTGAAGACCTGAAGAAAACAGTTTTATCCCAATCAAATACAACTCCACAACATTCAGATCGTGGATCGTTGCAAGATAAAAGTATTAATGCAGGTCAGAGCGATCAAAGATATCAAACTCCTCCATCCAAATAGGTCTTCCATGTTATTTTTGTTGAATGTTAGTTTTGTTAAATGTTAGTTTTCTTGAATGTTGAATGCTGTTTTTGTATTGAATATTTGTTGAATATTGAATGAATTTACAGGAATTAATATTAATTGAATAAATTTACAAGAATTTGCAATGATTTTACAGGATTTTGCATTCAATTTACTGGAAAAATGTATTTACTGGAATTCCAGATGCACTGGAATTTTGGAAATTTTTTTTTGTACCGTTATAAATACTTAAATTTTTTTTGGGAAAAATGATATTTTTCTCATTTGTAACGGAATTTCCGTTATAAATATTTAAAAAATTTGTAACGGATTTTTCGTTCCGTTAACTTTAACTTCGGAGTATTTGTAACGGATTTAAGTATTTTTAACGAAAATTTTGGATCGGACCAAAGTTAACGGAATTTCCGTTAAAAATAGTATTTGTAACAGAAATTCCGTTAACTTTGCTTGTCCTAACTGCCTACTTTTTTTTGTAGTGTGTAAAAAACGTGAACAGAATGTCATAGATTCGTCGGCCAAATATTTTTCTGCAATCGACCCTTCAGGATGACTACGGGTCCGAACGTATTTTTTCAAAATCAATAGATATCTTTCAATTGGATACATCCATCGATAATGAACTGGACTAGCCACTTTCGCTTCACTTGTAAAATGTACTACTAGATGCATCGTTATTGTAAAAAAACTCGTAGGAAATATTTTTTCCAAGTTGCACAATGTAATAACGATGCTTTTTTCCAATCTTTCCGTATGTTCAACTACAATCGCCTTAGAACAAATCGCGTTGAAATACTTGCGTATGTCAACTAAAACAGATATTACCTTCGGATGTGTTGATCGACGTAACGCAATTGGAAGTAATTGTTGCATTATCATATGACAATCATGATTTTTCAAGTCTGTAAACTTCCTTTCTTCATTATTGAGATTGAATATCGCCTTTGGAATCTTCCATTTAGAATCACTAATCTTTAGTGGATGTAACTCAGAACGAATTTTCATTTCTTGAAAATCCAAACGGACACTCAAATTGTCATTCGATTTGCCATCCATTCACAATAAAGTGTTTATAATATTGCCGCAAACTTTTTTTTCAGTATGCATAACGTCGATATTATGACGTATCAACAGAGTCTTCCAATACGGCAATTGAAAGAAAATACTAACTTTTTTCCATCCAGGAGGTAAGGACATGACTTTCATCTTCTTCTTTGATGGTCTCTCATCGTTTTTGCCGAAAATAATAGAATTTCTAAAAAAAATATAAATTCAGAAATACCTCCTCTCCCAAGGGTCGTTTAGACGCTTCTTCAATTTCGATTTTGTTATTGAAATCCTTCTTATTATGTTTATACGGATGGTCTTTTTTCCAAGAAACGACGGTGTCCCAAGAAAAAACTCTTTCTTTCCATATTTCAATCGAACACTACTCATTTTTTCAGAACAAACTGCACATGCCAATTTTTCTTTCGTGCTCCAATTAGAAAGATCACTATATCCAGGATAATCGTTAATTGTCCACACCACTGCATCATGCATTCAAAAGCTATTCTGAGTAATCACGTCATATGTAGTGACACCAGTGGTCCATAAATTTTTTAACTCATTACTTAAATAATTAATTATTCAACAATTACTTAAAAATTAACTAACAATCACACTTATAAAAATTCTGATTGTTACATTTTTAATTATTAATTCATTAAATAATTATTTAAATAAATGATTTTAATTTTTAGATAATTGTTTTCAAAATTGGATTTTAAATCAAGTTTTTAATATAAAAACTGATTATTGGAATTTCCAATATTTTTTTAATTAATTATTAATTATTTAAATAATTAATAATTAATAATTTAAATAATTAATAATTAATTATTCAACAATTATTTAAAAAACTAACTAACCCTAACCCTAACCCTAATTAATTAAAAAAATGAAAAATTATTTCAATTAATAAATAATTACTAAACATTTATTAAAAACTAATTAAAAAACTCATGCATTCATTTTAACACATGCATTCATTTTAAGTCATGCATTCATTTTAACTCGTGCATTTCAATTCATTTCATGACATTTCATTTCATAGCATTCATTTCAAAATATTTGTATTTATTTTAAATTTACACAATTTAAGAATATGCATTTCATTTTCCAATTAATTAATTAACATGCAAATTATATTAACTAATTAATAAATGAATAATTTAAAATGAATAAAAATTATTACATTGATCGATAAATATTAAAGCCCAAATTGAATTTCGACCGCAAATGTTAATTACAATTATCCGCAAAAACCTACAACAAAATATCAACACATAACATATCAAAAACATATATATCGATCAATCAACACAACAAAACACATAACATATATCATAAACTATACATCGCAACACATACGCAATATAAAAAAAACTTAATTAAATTGTACATTACAAACCTTCAAAACAAACACCAATTCAACACCAATGCAGGAAGATGTCTGGAGAAAATAGTTCGGTGCGGCGGGGATCGGAGATCGGATATCGAAGACAAAAATCCAATACCAATTCAACCTAAAAAAGTACATAAATAGTAACATAAATTAGTAACCTAAAATTAAACATTACACAAGCATAACTAAAAATTTAAAACATAAAATAAATATTTAAATCAACACAATAAAATAAAGATTAAAAACAGAAAATGATAACAAAAAAATTTAAATAAATAAATTGAATCAGTAAGTTAATAAAGATTTAAAATATTGTATAAATAAACACTCAATTAAAAACAGTAGTTCCATAAATTTTTAATTAAAAACACTAATTTAAAATGTAGATATGTACATCCATATAACACTAGATATATAACACTAGATATATAGGTTTTTAACACAAACAGTAGATCCACAAATAAAAAACACTAGATAAAGATGACAAAAATCAATGATAAAAACAGTACATATAAACACAAAATTTAATCAAATATAAAACCCCCTATCAAACCCTATATAAACTAAAGAAATAACATATAACCCTATAATAACCCTAAATATTATATAATCCTAAATAAATTTCAAACACTACATAAAAACATAAATTAATCAATAATAACTTCAAACAATAACTTAAACAACACATTAATCAATAATAACTAAAACTAAAAACCCTAAACTAAAACATCCAAAAATACATAAATCCTAAAATACACAAATCCCAAATACATAAACACTAAAATAGATAAAACCCCTAAATACAATAATCAAATAAACCCCAAATCAAAATAAATAAATGAAGATCAACAACAAAATCAATATTTAACATAAACAATCACTAAATCAATAAACCCCAAATCAAAAAAATGAAGATTACATGAAGAAGAAAATAAAAAGAATAGATGAAAAATAAGAAGAAGAAAAACGGGAATAAGAAGAAGAGAGAAAGAAATCAAGAAGAAGAGAGAAAGATGAAGAAGAAGATGAAAAGAAGATTTACCTTTGATGACCCCAAAAAAATGACCGGAGGAAGCCTAGGTCGTCGGAGGAGAGTTGGGGAAGATTAGGGAGGAGTGGGAACGATTTGAGGGGAAACGAAAGAATCTGAAAAAAAATTTCTTATATAAAAAAATACTTAAATTCGAGTTGACTAGGTTTGACTGTACGGGGGGACCACGTCGGCGCAAGTTATAATTTTAGGACTTCCAAAAGATCCTGACCGTTGAGAAAGTATCCAGCGGCCAAGCAGTCAGCAATTTTTCTTCCGACCGTTGAGAGTTTTAGGATGCCGGCAGCCAGACCGCCGACTCACTTCTTCCCGACCGTTGGGGAAATTAGAGCTTGCGGTCAGGCCGTTGGCATATTTTAAAAAAAAAGATACCGTCGGCCTGGCCACCAACTCATTTCTTTCATTTACGAGGGAAAATTATGCCGGCGGAGAAGTGTAACATTCCGACGGCCTGGCCGCTGGTCGTATCTACCGGCGGCTTGGCCGTCGAGAGATGGGCGTCAGAATTGCGCTGGTTTTTGTAGTGAAAGTAAGTGTCAGAACAAAACTTACTACACGGAACAGACTTTCGCTTACGGCGAGCGGTAGGATCTTTTCGCTTGTTCGCTTTACCGGCAACCTGAAGAGTAGGTTGCTCAACCTCTGGCTCAGCCTCAGTCTCAGGAACAACAACTTGTTCCTCCTCTTGGGGAATTTCTTCTTGAATGTTCTTGTCAGTAGACATGATCATAACCTACACAAAACACAAACACTGTGGTTAATTTAGCTGTTTTTGTAAAAAGGTTGCAAAATGTCGATTCCAAGAGAAAGTCGATCCAGACTTCAGAAAATCGCACCATAATTCAAGGAGAAGCAACTTTGGAAAACTAACTTCAAAAGTTAGAATACCAAGAAGTCGATCCTTGTAATAATACTACTTTAGGAAGTCGACGACAAGAAGTCAGACTTCATAAAGTCGAATCATAGGGAAGACAACTTCAGGAGACCCAACTTGCATTAGAGTCTCATGAAGTCGATCCCAACAGATCTGATCCAAGAAAGTCGATGACAAAAATCGGACTTCAGGAAGTCGGACTGCAATCCAAGGGAGGCCACTTCGGGAAAACAACTTCAAGAGTTGAATCCCAGGAAGTCGATCCCAGTCATATTGGGCCCAACTGTGAAAAGTCGATGACAGGAAGTCAGACTTCGCAAAGTCGAACCACACTCCAAAGGGGACACAACTTCAAGGAAGACCGACCCTAAGAAAAGTCGGACCTCAAGGAAGTCGGTCCTAGTGCCACTTCAGCAGAACCCGACCATGGAAGTCGGACCCCAAGAAGTCGCACCTCCAAGGCTGAAGTCGAAGCCTTACACGCGCTGGAAGTCGAAGCGGAAAGAATTGGAAAGTCGATGCCTCAGAGCGATTGAAGTTGGTAAGAAGCAAATGACCCCCCCCTCCACTATTTATAGGGGGAAGTCGAAGACGGACCGTCACGGGCACTGTTCACCCCATGGGCCGAGAAGTCCACGGGTCCGGCAGGCCCAAGACGTCCGAGTACGATAAAACCGAAAATCCGACTAAATGACATCGACATTTCAAAACATTCGCACCGACATTTAATGTTTGGGCATCGACATCCCTCAAAAGGATAGGATCGACATCCCATCAGGATTCAGATCGACATCCTCAGAGGAGGATAGACGTCGATATTTACCTTAGAATCGACATCCCATCGGCATTCAGATCAACATCCTCAGAAGAGGATAGACGTCGACATTGGAGCACCATTCACAGTTGACATCGACATCCTCAGAAAAGGGTGAGATCGACTTTTATACGACATCGATATCTTCAGAGAAAGATAAGATCGACTTTTAATATAATCATCGACATTCTCAGAAAAGGAAAGAGTCAACCATCGCACATCATAGACATCCTCAGAAAAAGGTGAGATCGACTTTTATAAGATGTCGACATCCTCAGAGAAGGATGTAATCGACTTTCTGTATAAACTTCGACATCTTCAGAAAAGGATGGAATCGACCAACAGACAACATCGACTTTAAGGAATCGACATCCTAGAAAAATGTCGATCTCCATGAATGAAATCCTTAGAAAAAGGACGAAGTATACCCGTAAATTACACCGACGTGCTTCAGAGCAAAGGTGTAAAACAAATGTAAAGAAGGGAAAATATCTTTATTCAGAGTTACAAGTAAAAAGAATGAAAAGATTACAAGTCCTTAGTTAAAATTAATACGGCGACGCAGGCGACGAGGGACCTGATTGGGGGAAGAACCACCACGTCGAGGACGCCTCCGGCGCCGACCATGAGAAGGGGCAGCAGGGGAAGCCACAATCAGTAGGTCACCAACAGACCATTCTTCAAAGATTGATTTCCAAGCTGCAACAACAACATTCTGCCACTCAACAATAATTTGGCGCAGAGCAGGAAGATCCAAGGCCGAAGACCGAGAATAAAATCAGCGAAGAGACTCATAAGAAAAATCATGGATGAAGGGAAAGAAGGACTTAAAAGGTCTATTTATAGACCCCGGGTCCGCACAAAAGGACAAAAATAGAGTAAAACTGACCAGGAGGACGACCCTTCCAAGGCCAGCATGACAACTCGACTTTTTTGGCCAACACCAGGAATCGACTTTTGCAAAAGAGTCAACACGAGGACCCAAGGGATCGACTTTTTTGTAAAAGTCGAAGGGCAACATTCGGATCGACTTTTCCATAAAAGTCGATTAACATTACGGGGGATCGACTTTTTCTCCCCATTCACCAACACAAGGGGGGTATAGAAAAAAGAACCCTGACGTGTTGAAATTTACCAAGGCAGGGGGTGTAGGAAAAATACCCCGGAAATCCGTATAACAACAGAAAGGACCCGAAAGATACAGAAGCTTTACGGTCACACCACCAAGGAAGAATAACACTACCTACGGAAGAACGTAGGTGGAGAAAGTCTTAGTGGTAACAGGGTCAGGACGCGTACCCCATCCAGATACACTCACCACATCTACACAAAAAACGTAGACAGAAGGGCGAGTATCCAAAAGTAAACCCCACCCACGGAAGAACGTGGGTAGATGGGGAACACGAAAGCAAGACACACGCCCACCTACAAAAGAACGTAGGCTAAAAGGGGAAGTGGTCAAAGTAAAACTCACTTACGGAAGAACGTAGGTAGACGAGGGACACACCGACAAAGCATTAACCCCATCTACAAAGAACGTATATAGAAAGGTATATGCTAAAAAGTAAACCTCGCCTACGGAAGAACGTAGGTAATCGAGGAACGCACCCGCAAAAAAACTTAACCCAATCCACGAAAGAACGTGGATAAAGGGGTAAGTATTCAGAAGTAAACCTCACCTATGGAAAAACATACGTAGATGAGGGTTACAACAACATAACACACATCTCACCTAACAAAGGGATAAGTATTCAAAAATAAACCCCACCTACGGAAGAGCGTAGGTAGACGGGGGACACACCGGCAAAGCACTGACCCCATCTACAGAAAAACGTAGACAGAGGGGTACGTGTTCAAAAATAAACCTCACCTATGGAAGAACATAGGTAGACGAGGAACAAGTCAACCCCAGCAACGGAAGCAGAGGGCAGAAGGAGGGGACAAGAGTTCAAAAGATAACTTCACCTATAAAACAAAATAGGTAGAAGGGACAACACTTAACCCCATCCGCAGAAGCAGCGGGCAGAAGGAGAGGGCAAAAGTTCAAAAAGAGAACTTCACCTATAAAACAAAATAGGTAGAAGGGACAACGCTCAACTCCAGCCACAGAAAAGGGGAGAGGTACTCGTACATTGCTCGGAGACAGCTCAACAAGGCGTCAAGGTGGGCAAGCAGGGTTCTGCTCGGAAATCAGGCTAGGCAAGCTACGCAAGGAGTATGCTTCGGTTAGGACAAACCGGACAATAGTTAGCAAAAGTATGTGACAACCTCCATGGAAGCATAGGTATAACCTCGTGGTCGTAGAAGGGGGGAGTACTGGTGAGAGAGGATTTCGTATCCCAGGACATCACCAATAATCCACACCACCCCAGCACGCAAAGAGGGGGAGGGGAATACTGATAGTACGAGGTCCGACACGTAGACCATAGTACTAAAAGACGTATACCAAGATATCCAATACGCAGAGGAAGGGGGAGTACTGGTGATACAGTATCCCGAACCCGGTCACAACTTACCAGCAACTAGAAGTCCGGATAGCCTAAGATGAGTTGAGGTACCTATTTTAGGATTTGGGGGGTCCCAAGTCAACTCCTAGGAAGATCGACTTTCTCAAGGATCGACTTCCCTGGGATCGACTTCTGAGAAAAGTCAAGTCACAGGAAAGTTGGATCCCGAGAAAGTCGATCTCTGGAAAGTCGACCTTGGGACCCGATCTGATTAGTTAGGCAGTTAGGCGGTTACTGCCCAAATGATCAGATTACCCCTATAAGAATCTCTATAAATAGGAGGCACCCCCCACTCATTGGAGGCAAGTCATTTGGAGTAGAGAAGTCCTAGCGAAGCAGAGATCTGCGCACTTGAGTTCCGGTTCGATTTCCCGCGGAGTTCCCCGCCTGGCGCTTGCTGAAGCGTCTTGGAGTACTGATCGGGTTTCACCCTCATCAAATAGCAAACTAAAAAAATATATAACTATATACACGAACGGAAATAAAAAACAAAGAAAATGGAGGAAGAAAATGAGCATCGGATATCGAAAAAAAACAAGCAGATCAAAAATTTACAGAACTTGCAACGGTAGCGATATAAAGGGATAGAGAGTAAAAAAATGAAAAACTATAAAAGCACAAGAAAAACATACAAAGATACCTACGAATAAATGATGACAGTGACACAACAAACGAAACAGTACCTAGAGAAAGGTTTCCGTTGGAAGAAGTCGAGGGAGGAGGAAGACGGAGACGAGGGAAGAACGGAGGAAGAAGGGAAGTCGACTGCAGAGTACGTTGATATGTTAGAAGGCAGTGGAGTAGCGCAGATATGTAGTTAGGGAAGAGGGTAAATGACAGAAGTCAGAACAGGGGAGAATGTAGAACAGGGAAAAAGTATAAGGAGGAAGACGGTAAGAGAAAGAAGACGGAAAAAGAAGGAATGTGGTGTCTTGGTTTGAATATTGTTGGAAAAATGGTAAATGAGGTTGAGTTAAATAGAAAGTTCTGGTAGGTGCATTGAGGTGGTGCTTTTTAGTATAGTTAGGTGTGCAGTATAGTTGTAGGTTATTTAGCATTTAGGGATGTAATATATTATAGGTTAATTATGGGATTAATATGGTGCGCTATGATGCACATGCACACCTGATCTTCACCCATTTGGAAGTTTGGTCGATTAAACTGTTTATTTAATGGTTTTTTTTTGCATTTTTATGTTTTAAGTTTATATTAATTAGTATAATTAAAGTTGTGGTATATATTTTATTAAATTATAACATAAGGATATATGTATAATTTTTTTTAAGGGTTTATAAAACCCAACGGTCCGTCCCTAAACCTTACGTTTTTTTTTCATTTTTCTCATGCATTTTTTTTCTTGACAAGCGCGACACACGATCCCTTCTTCCTCAGGTCCTCATTCTCTAGTTTACCTTTCCGATTCCGCCGGAAGCTTTGGCCGTCCATTCTATTCCTGTAAGCTTCATCCTCCCTCGGCTCCCTGCGATTTGATTCCCGATTCCCGATTTTCGATTTTTTTTATTGTTCTTATTTTTTCAGATTTTCAAAGAGCGATTCTTCTTCTTTAAATTGTGGAGATCCATCTTCTTAAATCGGCGATTTAATTTAGGATTTTACGGAATTCTTAAATCGGTGAGATTTTCTCATGTGTTTTGATTTCTTTTCATTTACTTAAATCCGTTCTTTTAATTCCAGATTGTCAAACGTCGACCCATCTCCGACCAGCTACATCCCTCAATATTTTTGTTTATTTGTTTGTAATACCTTTTCCTGATAGTTATCTTATTCCAAAATCAAATGATGCTTCAATGTTGATGTTTAATGTTTCAATTGAGATTTAGTTTTTTTTCTTCCATGATTATGTTTCGATGTTTAGTTTTTCCGCATGTCGATTCATTGTTATTTTTATGTTGATCTTTCAAGTCCATGTTGAATGTGTGATTTACAGGTGCGATTGTCTTCTTCTTTTGATCCTTTCCGGCGAAAATGGTTGGTGTTTCTTACCAGCGTTTCCCAACTGTTAAAATTCGAGAGATGAAAGATGAATACATGAAGTTCGAATTGCGCGACACCGATGCTTCCATCGCTAACGCACTTCGCCGTGTGATGATCGCTGAGGTCCCCACCATCGCCATCGACCTTGTCGAGATCATGTCCAACTCATCAGTTCTCAATGACGAATTCATCTCCCACCGCCTTGGCCTCATCCCTCTTGTAAGCAAGAAGGCCATGGAGATGCGTTTCTCGAGGGATTGTGATGCATGTGATGGAGACGGTCAGTGTCAATACTGTTCTGTGGAGTTTTGTTTGAACGTCAGGTGCGAAGGGGATCAAACGCTGGATGTCACCAGTGGGGATTTAAGGAGCTTTGATCCTATGGTAATGCCGGTCGATGCCAACATTGGAAAGGATTTTGATGAGGACAGTGTCGATCCATCAATTCAAAAGAAGTGAGCAACGAACTTTCACTCTATGCTACAATTTAGAGCGTTTAATGATTTAGTTATTTTTTGCAGGAGTGGTATAATCATTGTTAAATTGCGGCGCGGGCAGGAATTGAATCTAAGAGCTATAGCGAGGAAGGGCATTGGAAAAGATCATGCTAAGTGGTCACCTGCTGCAACTGTTACTTTTATGTATCAACCAGAAATCCATATAAACGAACAACTGATGGAAACCTTGACATTGGATGAAAAAGAGGATTGGGTTGAAAGCAGCCCAACAAAAGTATTCGATATCGATCCGAAAACCCACCAGGTTGGCAGTTTGAGCATTGTCCTTTAAAACGTACAAGACCGTTGTATGTTCTTCATTGTTTGGAAATATCTATGTAGGTGGTGGTAGTCGATCCGGAGGCGTATACTTATGATGATGAAGTGATCAAGAAATCCGAAGCTATAGGGAAACCGGGACTTGTAGAGATCTATCCATTAGAAGATAGCTTCATCTTCACTGTTGAATCTACTGGGGTGATTTCCGCGTACCAATTGGTGATCAATGCATTGGAAATTCTGAAGCAAAAGCTCGATGCTGTTCGACTTTCAGATGATGCTCAGGAGAATGATGAACAATTTGGTGAACTAAGGCAACATTTGGGCGGTGTTTTGTAATTTATGTGTCTATTACTTTTACTCTGTTTTTCGTTCAGAGAGTGCTCTGTTTTAAATGAAGGTATTCTTTTTCTTCTTTTTCTGGTCATTTTGGTCTTCCTTTTCTTTTCATTATCTTCATTGTTTTTTATTTGATAAATGAAGGTATTTTTCTATCACTCTATTAGAGTGAAGTAATAGAGCTAAATAATCTATCACCAGTTAAATCGAGAAAATTAAATAAAAGATTATGTACGAAAATAGAATATTGAACTTTCAATAATCTTAATAATAAATTTATATTAAAAAAATTTATGAGATAAATACATTAAAATATTATATATTATCTAAAAATCGATAATATATTTTTAAAGATAAATAATTATTTTAGAGATAATATATTTGTTAAATAATTATTATTATATTTATAAATTAATTAAATTTTATAAAAATTAATTTTAAACAATTAATTTAAAAAAATTTAAACAATAAAATATTTGTAAAATTAATTTTCACACTTTTTAATAATTAATTTAAAAATTAAATTTCAATATTTCCACTTTCCCATTTCTTTCCTTTTTTTTTTTTTACTTTTCCCACTTCTTTTACTTCTAATTTTCACTTCTAACTACTCTTCAAAAAAAAAAAAAAAAAAAAAAAAAAGTGGGTGCTGGGCGAGATCGATTCGACCTCGTCGGTGGGTGCTGGGCGAGTTCCCAGCACCCATGCGTCGTCCTATGGACGACTCAAGTCTCCATCGGTGTGGCTGACCCAGCTTTGCCATCGACGGTGCCAGCTCCGGCATGGTGATGAACCCATTCCCGTCACGGTTGAATCTCGAATGACTGGAAAATCTGCATCTCCTGTTCCTGGTCGATCAGCTCACGTTCGTTCATCACCGGTGCAATTGCCTCGGGAGTCCATGTCGTGCAGGATTTAGTGGATCCGATCCCCCATTGGCTTTATTCCAAGAGACCGGAGGAGAGCAGCAAGCTCTAGCTTCGTAAGGCTTCCATCTGAATCCATGTTAATTGAATCTCGCGAAGATCTCTTTTAGTTGGAAGTATCGGGTGCTGTTCATCCGGCTCATCGACTTGACCACGCACAAGGAGTCAAGGACCCACCGCCCGCCATAACAAGCTGACGATGGCCGCAGAAGCACAAGGAACAAGGAAGAGGGAGGTTTGTCTGGTAAAGTGATTCAATTCATTGTAGCTGGGTTTTCTATTTTTGGTCTTTTATGGCTGGATCGGTGTTGGTTTTGTACGAGGGAAGGGTAAAGGTCAACAAGGAATCAACCAACATTAACGGTGAGTCGGAATCTAAATTTGACTTTTTTAACTTCTAAAATCCAAAACCTTCAATTCATTATGCGAATAATTTTTTTCAATAGCATAGTTTCTCATAAAACAAATCAAATATATCTATTTAGGCAAACATTTTGTTCTCTTTTTTAATCAAATATAACCAAATTGGTCCATCTTATGTTAGCGTCAATTTTTTTTAATGTTGGTGTCAAATTTTTACGACCAACCTTCCTAATGTTGGCGTTAAGTTTTTGCGACCACCTAAGTTGGTCGTTCTAATGTTGACGTCAAAAATTTGGTTAGATTTAGATTTATTGTTAATTGTATTAATTAAGTTGATTTATGATCATATACTATTAATGATCGATGGTTATGTAAGTTAATTGTTTTTCTTGTAGTTTATTATAGATATGGTGTCATTATCCAAATCATGTTGTCTCACCGTCGTCCATCGACAATTCCAAATATAATCGATGATCATTTAAGTTTATTTTTATCTTTCATATTTTTTTCCAAATTAAATTAAATCTCTGTTTATTTCTCAACTTAATTGTTTTTCTTGCGGTTCATAATGAATGGTGCCATTGCCCACACCATGCTGCCTCGACCTCGTCTATCGACAATTCCAAACATATCAATGGTCATGTAAGTTTATTTCTATCTTTCATCTTTGATGATTGATAAATTAAAAATAAAAAGTTGTTTTTTTCAAATTAAATTAAACCTCTGTTTATTTTTCAACTTATTTTTTCTTGTAGTTTATAATAGATGATGTCAATGTGAATCGTATTTCGGATCATGCCCAAACCATGCCTCGTGCGAACCGTGTTCGACTAAGTGTTCATCAATCATCATCCTCGCCATGATCGAAGGAAGAACCTAGTTAATGCTCTTGATCATCGTCATATGTTATCCGAAGAAATCATCTCAAAGTATCTTCGAAAATCCCAAGCTAGCTCAAGCCAAGAAAATAGCTCATGCTCGATTTGCCAAGAACAAATTCTACAAAATGAGACGATTGTTGTGTTGGATTGCGGCCATGATTATCACTTTGATTGAATAAAATAATGGTTGTTGATTCAAAACAAATGCCCCAACTGCAGAACAATGACTATAGTCATGCCATTTTGATTATTTTCATGTAATTTTGCTGTAAACAAACATCATATTCACTCTTTTTCATATTTCTTTCTAAATCTGATTTTTTTCTCAATGATGAGAGAGAGTCCTCAGTTCTGTAAGAATTATTCACTCATTAATTTCCAACCCCTCTATAAAACCCCTGGTTTCCCTTATATAGACTAGGTTTTAGGGATACCGGACTTGTGCCCCGTCTAGGTTAGGACCCTCCAAGTTTACCATACTTAGACTTGTATATCGGTCGAATTCGGCTCGAATATCAGGATATCTGAATTTATCCGCATAATATCCAAATAAGAAAATCCAAATCCAGATAAAAGTTTTAAAAAAAATTATAAAAATATAAAATCACTCTTAATAAAGTTAATTAATAGTCAATTATCAATCGAATTCGAATTTTAACGACAGATATTGCAGATATCCAAATCTGTTCGGATAATTTTCAGATATCATTTTTGGTATCCGAAAATCCGAATTCGTTCGAATAGACATTCTATTCGAATTCGAAAATGGATACGAAAACAGATTTCGATATACCATTTACGTGTTTAACCATACTGCAACTATCTCTGGGTCGGACGCCCATGATCGTTACTTGTGCTCCGTCAGCCCACTGCGACATAGGTCTGCGAGTATGCGACGCTGGTCCTTTGGGCCCAATGATAGAAGGTCGGATATGACCCAGGCTTAATACATGGGGCATCATTACTAAAAAAAGATGATGATCAAGCTTTCTCTCCTCCTCATTCACCGAATCCTAATTAATTTTTCCACTCCCGTTCCGGCAATCTTTGAACTTAATTATATTCTTCATCGCCTCCCCCAATCCGATCAATTAGTACTTTATCATCCATTTTCATTTCTCTTCTTATCTTAGACCCCCCCTTTTTGTAGGTCATATTGACATTGTTGGTTTTTGTTAGATCGTGATTCTAAGCTATAAGATGGAAAATAATTTCTTTTTGCGATTTTCGGATTACTACGAAATTATCTAAAAACCATTCGTTAATGAATTTTAAGGTGAGCCCATTGCATGGTGAGTCCAAAAACGTCGGTTTATCTGGACCGTCCATTCCTACATTTTTAATAGTACACTGAAAAAATTTATTTTTAAAATGAATGGATCAGATTGGATGAGCGTTTTTTAGCTCATTTGACATGGTTTCCTAGAACTTTTTTCTATAAATTTAAACAATGTTTCTTATGAGATATTCAAAATAAGATATCTGGTGAGATATTAATAAATTTATCATTTATAAGATATCTTACGGTTTACAACCATTATCCATTTTGCAACTCTAAAATTTAATTTTGACCCGAGACCTGAGATCTCGCGACTCAACCATATTTAGGGTCGGATCTAAGTCGCGACCTAAAGCCTGGCTAGATCTGACTTGATTTTAATAGACTTTATTATTGTTATTGTTTTATAATTTTATAAGGTTAGTTTCAAATGAGAACCCATTATTCGATAACTTTAGAGAAACTCGATTTTAACAATTTATTTATTTTCGATTTTAATAATTTATTTATTTTCAATTTTAACCCACAGGTTAAAGTAATTACTCGATATTATTGTCAAAATATTATTATCCATGATTAAATCAAGTAAATATATGATTAGAAATCTCATTTAGTTCTCAAATAATGAATTTTCACCTAATTTCACCGTAATTTTAGATATGAATTAACCCAATAAACCAACCAATAATTTTTCTTGACAAACCCCACACCCACACCCATCCGTTAAGGGGAGGGCATACCAGGATGAATTTCATACCTGCAAAAATAAAATTCTTCGCCACCCGATTTTCTATTTTATTTCTTTTTATTTTTCGAAACAAGCGATTTTCCATTTACCCATATGATATGAGTATAAGACAACATATCTGCTCTTCAATATTCATGAAATTAACCAATATATAATTTAAAATTTGAAATGCTAAATAAAACAAATATTGATAAATGGACATGAAAATTGAAGAGTAACTAATGAAAATAATTGGTATTAGTTTTGGAAAAATTTGATCAAAGAGTCAAAAAATGGATGGTAGTATTCTAACTTGAACGTTGACCATGTCTATTTCTCCTAGAAGCCACAACAGACCATCCCTCTTCCTCAGCAGATTCTTGGTTTGTGTCATCAGTCATCATTGCCGATGCCTCTTCATTCTGAAGATCATGAGGCTGAAACAACAATCAGAGGAACAGACCAAAAGTCACATAGATGTAATTGATATCCTTATGGATTGAGTGTTTTTGATTTTCTGTCTCTGCAACACATTTTCTATTTTTTTGATGTATGAAGAAATATTTTAATTTACCTGTGTGCTTTGGGGAACAGCACTAGTGGCAGGTAAAGAAATTGCATTAGTCGCAGTCATAGGCAAGGAAATTGCACTTGTCGAAAGCAATTCTCCATAGATCTCCATCAGCCTCTCTGCAACCTACATTCAAAAAATGAGCAAAGAAAATCATATTGGATAAGGAAAGCATGCCTAACAAAAGTATCATAAATGAAATATGGAAAATAAGAGATCCACATTGGATGCAAAAATTTAAAATATTAGATGTTATCTGCAGTTGTTATTACATATCAAATTGTTTCATTACTTCCCCTATCATCGCTCTAAATAACCATAACATAATATAGCATGGCTATAGAAAACTCATTCAATTTTCTTTTTCTAGTATTAAAATGAATAATTCGCAAAGATGAACTAGCAGGGTTTTCAATTTTAAAGCTTTAAAATCACGTTTGTGAGAATCTTATTTCATTTTCAGAAAGAAAATGCTTATAACGTTTTATTATGAATTTATGATACAATATATAGACTATTTTAGGAATCCCATGACCTGTCAGAATTTAATGTCAATTCATTCAAATATTTTTCATACAAAATTACCAACAATTAAATATTATTATCAAATCCGAAACTGATGCCTGCCAAGCCCACAAATAATTCAGTACAGATGAACCTGGTGATATCATTGATGAAGGTCTAGAATATAAATGAAGGCTTGAACTAGGGGTGAGAACGGGGCGGATCGCGGGCGGGCGGGTCAGTAACCCCTACCTTCCTGCTCCGAGACCCGGTGACCGGGGCGCGGAACGGGGCGGATCCAGGGCGACCCGTCTGAATTATAAAAATATAAATATATAAAAAAAAATATAAATTAAAAAAATTAAATCTAAAATGGGTAAACTTTTTACCTTGATTTTTTAAAAAATTAATTAAAAAAATTATATATCTAATATAATATAATTTAAATTAATAAAAATTAATTTTTAAAAAAACCGGGGCGACCTGCCCGGGGTTCGCCTTGCCCCGAGACTTGCCACCGGGGCGCGGAACAGGGTGGGACCGGGGCGACCCGCCCTGTTCTCACCCTTAGCTTGAACCATAAAATTAACAATATGATAATACAAATTTGGGTAAAAAATGACTGCATGCTGCATGTATGAAAAGCATAGTTTTGAATGCGGCGTTTTAAACATGTCTAGGAGAGACGTTTTTTCCAGCACTTTTCCTAGAGCGAGTAAATCAGCCAGGTCCAGGTAAAGACCTGCCTGATTACCTAATTATACCTATTATTTAATAATATTTTTCACTTAATGTATGTTTTTCCCATTCTACCACTCTATTTTAACATAAATTAAAAAACCTTGCCCCACTTTCTAAACACCTTAAAAGTCTTCATTTCTCTCCATCCCCCTCACCTCGTCGAAGTAGCCACCGCCGTCGCCAGAGTTGGCCACCATTCTGACTGGAGAAGATCATTTTCTTGAAGATAGTTCCTGTTGTCGCCGCCCTTTACACGTCTCTTGATTTTGGTAAGGTTTTATCTCCCTCCAAGCACCCAACATCGCCAAACGAGGTTTTCTGGATTCCTACCAACCTTTTTTTTTAATTTTATATGTATTTAAATTTTTTTATAGGTTTTATATGTATAAGATAATATGAATTTTTACTTTTTTTTACAAAAAAAACCTGCCACTTTAAGTGCCAAAAGCAAAAAAAATGTCTCCTAAAAAGTGGAGGCGCTTTTCGATTGTTTAAACTATGATGAAAAGCAAGAAAGCACAGTGCATTTTTCAATCTGCACTTTCCAGCTTTGTGGACTTTAGTGCACCTGCAGCATGCCAAAAGTCCAGTGTATTTTAGGCAGTAAATTCATTTACTATGGCATGTCGTAATATGAATCTTTGCAATTGTATTTTAAAAAACAAGCACGGATCATATGAATTCAAGTTCCTCTGAAAATAACTTTAAATTTAAAATGTCGATTTTAAAAAACCAGAATGCATAACAAACTGAATTATACATGTTGATGGCAATGATTTCAAATTCTCAAGTAAAATCAAAGAAGACATGACTTTGTGAATGTACATCACATCATACCTCCTCGATGCTTCCATCTTCTATATACGTATTGAAAGAATTAACCATATTATCATCAATCAAATCTTCCAAGTCATGAATGTCAGGTTCTTCTAAAATTGCAATAAAAACAATTTTTACTTGCAAAATAAAAACAAGTAATATAAGAGAAAATCGAAGCTAAACTTAATGTCACCTCTGCAGTTAGAGAACCATGAAATGATTGACGTGCAAAACTCATCGTACTTGAGGCGGGAGTCTCTGCCTCCCCACTCATTTGTCACTGCCATCTGAATTGACGACCATCTAGAGAAAACTAGATGAATTCCCTCTTTCAAAAGCAGCAGTGAATCTGGTGTGAATAAAAAATGTGCTGGAGTCAGTGGTACCGCGATTGTGTATTCTGGATCCATTGTTCTTGTCTCTGTTAGATTTCCACAACACAACACCTAAAATAAGGTTAAAAAAAATCAACAAATACAATTCTATTGTTTTGCAAACGTTTTTTTTTTATAATTGATGTTCGTGGAGATCAAACCCTTGATCTTTTGTATCCGTTAAGAAGTTATAAAGCACTGTAACAAAGTTTTGAACAAAGTTCATTTCAAATTCAACCAAAGTTTTGAACAAAGTTATGAAATGCAGTCCAAGTAGGATCTTACAATTCGATTAATATCAAATATAAACGATCGATTAAATCACCAACGACGATGATCAACAAGGGAAATCAAGACGAAATAAGAACAAAAAAAGACAATCTATAAGAACAAAATCAAGGACAGTGAGAGAGATAATAGAGAAGAACAAATGTCGGATGGTTAGAGAAAGCAGGGAAGTGAGAATAACTTCTGGAATGCAACGCAAGATCAATGATTAGGAAGAGAACGGCTGAAAATTTGGAACGCTAGGGTTGCCGACAAAATGAAACTCTGTAAATGGTTTCTATTTAGGGTTTTAAATAAACAGTGGAAAGAAACCCAACCCGCAACTTGATTTGAATGACCAAACAAGCTAAATAAATGGAACTCACCGGAGGTGGAGGAGCGATGATCAAAGCCTGAAGCCGTATGACGCCGACGAGAGCCTGACGAAGGACAAGGAGGTGAACGGAGGCTGGTTTGATTTAGTAATAGGTTTTTTTTATAATTAACCCTCTTACTCTTCCAAATTTAAATATAATCCTTTTTTCATAAAATTCTTAAAGGAACTTCCACTGAAATCTAAAAGAGGATTTGTTTCGAAACACGGCGGCAAATGGCGGTGATTCCGATGCCATCGATCACGTCGGCGGCTGAAGCAATGCACCGACACGTTCTCCTAATCAAATCCGGCATGGCCACCTCCGATGACAATATCTACTCACTTATCGGTATTCTGACATTCATCGCTCTCCATCCATCCGGCGACCTCTCCTACGCTCGTTCAATTTTCGACTCTCTGCATTTCCCAAATTCCTACACAGCAAACACAATGATCCGTGCCTACGCCAAAAACCCTAACACATCTTCCAGCGCCGACGCCGCTCTCAACTTCTTCATCAACCTCCAGAAGCACCACCCATCTCCACCTCCGCCAGACCATTTCACCTTCACATTCCTCCTCCACGCCTGCGGCCGACTCCGGGACGGTCAGATCGGGCGCCAAATCCACGGCCTCGGATTGAAAAGCGGGGCTTGCGAGAACCACCGCTACGTGGAGAACTCATTGATTCACATGTATGGAAAATGCGGTTTACTAGAGGATGGGATGAAGGCGTTCGACAGAATGTCTGACAGAAGAGACGTCGTGAGTTGGACATCGGCGATCGACGGCGCAGCGGAGGGAGGAAGAGCTTTGGAAGCTCTTCAGTTGTTTGACACGATGACTACGGAGGAAGGAATCCAACCCAACGAAATCACTCTGATTTCAGCCATATGTGCTTGCTCCGAGGTGGGTTCGTTGAGTTTGGGCAAAACCCTACACGACATCGCCAGAGCAAACGGGTTCGACCTGAGTCCCAACATCAAGACGAGTTTAGTCGACATGTACTCCAAGTGCGGCTGTCTGATCACGGCGAAGGAGATTTTCGAATCAATCACCACCAAAGACGTGTTTGCATGGACAGCCATGATCTCAGCCTACGCGGCGCATGGATTTTGCGGAGAAGCCGTCAAACTCTTCGACGAAGCTTCGTCGGAGGTGGATGCCGACGACAGAATGTACATGGCTGTTTTATCTGCTTGTCGGAATGCAGGGTGGGTTAAGGAATGTTACCGTTATTTGAACAGCATGAAGAAGAAGAGAAGCTTGAGAGGTGGACCAAAAGCAGAGCATTATGGATGCATGGTCGATTTGCTATCCCAAATCGGACGGTTGGATGAGGCCGAGATATTCATCAAAGGGATCTCACCGAACCCATTGCAGAACATTAATGAATCTGACGGTGGATGTTACGTGGAAGTGAATGGACAAGTGTATGAGTTTGATAATCGGAGTATGCAGCAGCAATCGACGGCGGCATGGTATTGTTGGGAGGAGGTGAAGGAACGATTGAGAGTGGAACAGGGGTATAGTTGTGATTTCGTAGAAGAAGAAGGTGAAATAGTTCAAAGTGAAAAATTAGCAGTGGGGTATGGAGTGATGAATGCTGTTGCTGGAGAGAGGGTTATGGTTGTCATGAAAAATAAAGTTGGAGGTTGTCTGTGCAAAAAATGTCATGAGGTGATGAAGTTAGTTTCTAAGGTTTATGGGAGGGAAATTATTGTTAGAGACCCTGTTAGATTCCATTTTTTCAACTATGGTCTTTGTTCATGTCAGGATTTTTGGTGAATTTACATTTTCTTGCCAAACTTTCCAACTCTAAAAAATAATAATAGAAATAACCCATCACTCATCGAGTCACCACGCACTACAACTACTACACGACTGAAGTTGTCATCTTGATTCTTGACAGATCAAAAATATCCCAAAATCACCGAGAATGGGGGGTTTGGATCGAACGGACGACGACGTCGAATCGGTTGTTGTTGATTCCGGCCACACTTCTACTTCCAACGTAGACGGCGAATTGAATTCGGTCACCGACGTCTTCACGGCGTCGTATTATGGCGATCTGGCGAAATTACGGGACTTCGTCGAGGATCAAGGATTATCTGTAATGTCTCCTGATATGAACGGGAACTACCCCTTGCAGTGGGCGTCACTTAACGAGTTCCCCTCTATTGTGCAGTTTCTTATTGATGTAAGTCGATTTCCCGCCGGAATGTTTTTTTTAGATTTTAATTTTGAATTGGTAGTATTTCTTCCTTTCTTAGAAAGGGGCGGATGTGAACACTGAGGATAATATGAAGCAGACTGCACTTCATTGGGCTGCAGTTCGTGGATCAATTTCTGCCGCTGATGTGTTATTGCGGAATGGGGCTAGAATTAATGCATCGGATATTCATGGATTTAAGGTTTGTTAATTTAATCTTTGAGTGCATTTTAATTTCTTTCTTTGATGTGGTTAAATTGGATGCATGATTTGCACTAGGCAGTTCATACCGCGGCTCAGTTTGGAAAAACGACTTTTCTGAACCACATAATTAAAAATTACGGAGCTGATTTTGATGTTTTGGATAATCGTGGGAGGACTCCCTTGCATTGGTAAATTTAAACCTTTAATTTTGAAATCAAGAATTATAACAATAAATTGTATCTGTATGTATATCAATCAAAAAGATGTTTCTTAAGTGTGTGTTGTGGCACTTGGCAAACTTTTTGACTGATATTTAAATGATACTACGATAGAATTATGAAAAATGTTTATGGCTCTTTATTTTAGGTTTTAAATTGAATTATATTACCACCATATTCCCAGTTTTCTTTAATAACACGTCATCTTGGATGCATCACATATCACAGGGCTGCTTATAAAGGATGTGCAGACACTGTGAGGTTGCTTTTATTCAGAGGTGCGAACCAAGGAAAACAAGATATAGAAGGTATATCTAAATTTAAATAGTGATTAACAGTGTGTGTTTGGACTTGAGGGATTCGTGTCCATTTACAGATTCACTAAATTTGTTGTTTAACTGGTTTCAATTGACTATTTCTTCTTACTATAGATTTCAATAATCCTAAAAAACAATATATTATAAATATAAAACCCACAAGGCTACAAACATGTAGAGACTCAGATATACTGTAAGAAGGACTAAGAGGAATTTATGTGACGTCTTCCAACCATCCAACATCAATACCATCTCTAACAACCCATTATTTCTGACTTTCTGGCCCATACATGTTCTACCTCTTTCAGAAACCAGTATATTACTTGTCGTTTTTCCAATTTAAAATTTCTGATTAACTTATACGGTATTTTTTTCGGATTTGGTGCACTAATAACACACCTACATTTCTTGAATTTTCTTGCTTTAGGTTTCACACCTTTACATTGGATTGTTCTAAAAGATAATACCGAGGCAGGCGCTATACTTGCATATGCTGGAACAATTGAAGAACTACTGATCAAAGATCATTCTGGTTTCACTCCTTATCAGCTTGCTTCAAGCAGAGGCCATCGTCGCCTTTCTTTTCTTATTGTAAGTATTAAACATTAAAGTCTTGTTTGGCTTGAATCGTTTTTTTAATTGATGATCGAAAAGTGAGTTCAATTTTACCAACATTTTTCAAAATCCATACATACCCGAGTTTCCCTAGAAGGTAAAATAATCCTAATACATTTTAGGAGATTGCTCCTCTATGGTGTGTTGGTACACTGCACTCCTGTTTGATAGGAAATATTTAGAAAGCAAATGGCAAGATGCAAAAAATTCTCTACCACAATGTGCATGTAAAATCTTTTTTTTTTGCGGAAACTGAGATAAGAACTGTCAATATTTGCCACTTGTCATGTGTATAAATTAATTACATTGTTAAGTGTTAATAACTTAGTCGGCTACATACTTTCTTTCTTTTAACAACCATAATTTATGTGGAACTAACTTATGTGCTAATTCAGTCAGGTGCGATCATGAGAAAGGGAAACCAATGGCATCACAAGATTTGGAGGATGGGTTTTGCACCTGTTCTTTTGTTTGTGATAATAAGCTATTCCATTCTATTTATTAAATTCGTCATTGCTGGTAAGCACTGTTAACATCGAAATTAGAATAGGCAAAACAATGTGAATAAGTCAGATTCAAACCATTTATAGGCGTATAGCCATAACTTTAAGACTAATTGGTGTATTAAACCAATGGCAGAGTGCCCATACTGGCATGACTCTGCCTTGCTTATATAGAAAGGAGTACTATGAAAAATGGATTAATCATTTGATCAAATATCTACCAAACATTCTTCATTTCTTACAGGCACGATCTTGTTATCTGGGACATTGAATGATCGTATAAAATATCATTAATCATTTGCATGATCTTCCATTCTTCTGTGCAGGTTCTAATTTTCCAAAAATCACTGCTGTTGTTGGACTCTGGGGGTGGATTGCCGTATCTTTTGCATTTGGTTCTGTGTTTATGTTATATAGATGTAGCAGGTGGAAAATTTCTTCTTATTTCACATTTAATTCAATGAGTCCCATTGATTTATGCAAAAATTTACTTCCTATTTTGTTTACGGAGTTTGTTATTTACAAAATGGTAACCCAAATAGCATCTGCAATTTATTAAAATGATACTCAAGCTTTCTTAACAAAATAAAAATTAATGTTGCTCCTCACATGGTTCACACTTAAGAAATACAAGTGCTATTTTTGTATATTCAACAGATTAAGTAATTAGATTGAATATTTCTTCTTCTTTTTTTAAATTAAGATTGAATATTTCTATTGCAGCAAAGATCCAGGTTTTGTCAAATCACACAGCAGCTATAATTTAACAGATGTAGAAGTACGTGACATCTCATTCTCTCTCTTTTGTATTGTTTTTGAAACACTTTTTTAGATTTCTCCATATTCTATTGTTTTTCATTTCATCATCTTTGACTTAATAAGACGTCATCATTCATTTATTAAAACCTGACCATTTTTTTGTAATGATACTAGAGGACGGGTGTTAAAACCCATGGATTCTAATATTAACATACCCACAAGGCCACCACCATCTCACATGCGCCAAAATTTCAAATGTGATATATATGGGACAAAAGGTTTATTTGAGAACTATTCATACTGAATAAAAAATATTAAAACTCACAAAATTAACTTACTGTTTAAATTAAAATTTATTACCATTTCAATTTTGTTCGGTTAAATATCAATTGGGTTGTAAATTTATAATATATCAGCCGTGGGGTTTATATTTTTATGCTTCATTCTTTGCACTATTTGTTTGTCAACTTTGGTGGAAAACAAAGAAATTTATGCTATATTACCAAATCAGTTAGAATTTAGAACAACTGGATTGGACAATGACTATTAAGTTATCTTTACAGGACATGCCGTTAACTATTGATTTAAATTCATCTATATATACGGGGAATTGGTCTCAGCTTTGTCCCACATGCAAGGTATTATTTTAAATCTTAATTTTATAATACATCGTATCTGGTTAATTTATTTTATTCAAGTTTTTTACTGGTATGACTAAAAAATGTTAACATTTATTTTCATAGATAATCAGGCCTCTGCGTTCCAAACATTGCCCTAGTTGTAACCATTGTGTCGAGCAGTTTGACCATCACTGCCCTTGGATATCTAATTGTGTAGGAAAGGTGAGTTAGATAATATTGTTCTTTTAAAGTACTTGTTGATTGTTGAGTTAGACACTTCTCTTCTTTGAAACCAATTATTTGGAGATAAAATTATGAATCATAGAATCTTTTCATTGTTGATTTTGACGATTTTTTTCTTCTATGTATATGTTTTCTCCAGAGGAATAAATGGGACTTCTTCCTCCTCATTTGGATGGGGACACTGACATCAAGTATTAGTGCTATAGTGACATTACACAGTAAGTTCATTCAATTTACAGTAAGTTTACATTATCTCTCACATTATCTGACCACTGCAATTTATGTATTTTAGGATTATGGACAATAAATTCACAACCATCTGATGAATCTTGGATTTATCATCTGATAACGGAATATTCCGGTGCTGTGTTTTTTCTGTTAATTGACTCCTTTTTAGTTTTTGGTATGATAATTTTGACAAGATCACAATCATATCAGGTAAAAAAAACTCCATATTATTGATAATTAATCTCTTAGATCAAGTTTACTGTTACGATGAACAGACAATTTGCATTCATTTCATTTACAGATATCACAGAACATTACAACGAATGAATCATCAAATGCACATCGATATAACTATTTGCAAGGTCAAGGCGGACAGTTTCGGAATCCATATAACCATGGCATAAAAAAGAACTGTTCAAATTTTTTCATATATGGGTACACTTCAGATGAAGAAGTGAGAGCCTTCTCTTAAACTGATTGCAAAATAAAGTCCGTAATGCTATTCTGAAGATTAAAGGTTGGTTTTTCCTTTTCCTATTCAAAAGTCGTGTATTTTGAGATTTGGATTTTGAGACATAAGCTATTAATATATATCCATTCATGATTGTTAATTTTAAATCCAATGATTGCAAAAAAATAGACTCCGTAATGTCATTCTGAAGACTAAACTATCAAAAATCGTTGTTTAAGATTTGGATTTTGAGATATCATAATTCCATACGGTTATTTTTAAACCCAATTGGTTATTTTGAAAATGATGAAATATAAACATAAATCCAAAGATTCATCAATCATCTTCTTATCTTGTAATTAGTTTCATTCATTACGAACCAACATAAAAAATAAGAAAATACAATCCGAACGTTCAATTTAATCAGAAATAAAAAAGTATTGAAACTTGAAAATAATAATTTGAAATTCTGAAATCTGCACTCTAAATAATATTTAAGAAATATAAATATGAATTGAACCCCACTTAAACAATAAAAATATAAAATTTTAAAATTAACTGTTTATAATTAAAATAGAGTATATAAACAAAATGATCCATCTAGTCGTAGACCAACATAGTGTGAGCTTATCAATATACTGATTTACGAACAATACATTACATTGAAATTTTAACGTAGTGTCATCCATAATTAACACATTGACCACATACGACTACATTGAATACATTGAACACATTGAACTCATTGAACACATATTCACTAAATATTGATAAAATAAGCATAGCCTACATTACAAGATTAGAATTTAGAATAAATACTAATATAGAATAAGTAAATCGAAAATTGCAAATTTATATTAACTAATACTCTATTTAATAATTTAACAATAGATTAAAAAATAATACAAACACATTATACGTGATTACAAAAATACATAAAATAATATATATACATTTTGAACTGAATATGTCAAAATAAAACATACAAAATACAACTATGCAAGAATCAACATGATATTTAAATCCAGAAAACAAGATCACAAAAGAACTTATAATCGATGATTCTTCATATCTTAATAACACTCGAATGATAATTTAAAAAAACCGTAATGAATATTTCAATATTTATGCTTTTAAACTAAATTGAACCCGAAATAAATCTATTCGTTGAATGGCTATCTTTCCCTAATTCTGATTTCAAAATCGACACGAGAAAGACAGTAATAAAACATTTGCCTAATCGGTTAGTAAAAATTCGTCTATTATAAGAAGCCCAGTTACACTCCATCATGTAATTCAACCTAGCAACGTAATCTAGCATTTTTTTGCATCCCCTATAACTGTTCTCACAACCCAATTCTATCAAACTGGAAGAACAGTTATAGTATAGGCAAAAAAATGCACATTGATGGGCTACATCAGAAGACAACTGAACACCAAATACATCCTAAAACTATAACTGTTTTCTCCCTCCTTTTAATTTACTCGCTTCTTCTTCGACATGAGAAAAACAGTAAAAAAACAATTAAATAATCAATAAGTAAAAACACTATTTTAGCAATTCTTGCAAAAAAAAATTATAAGTTGCCTCAGACCGTCCTAGCTCATGAAAAAATAACAGCATCTTCACAAGTATAACCATAGTACCTATGATCAGCCATGAAGCTCATCATCCCAGGCAAAAGACAAAGAAAACAAACTAAATCAAAAACAAATTGGAGATTCGATGCGTCAGAGATAAGAATATCAGCAAATATAACTCAGACAGGGATAACTGTTTTTTTCTAATCTCTCATCATCCACACCTAAAAAATCAAAATAAAAAGATCGCGCAGAGCAAAGCGAATTAACACGACGGCGAAGAGATCGTTCGATCGAAAAAACCAAACCCTAGTTTCAAACAAGAAATGAGATTAGAAGGTTACGAAGGGAGGAGTATAAATAGAGAAAGAGAGAGAAAAATTAGGGTTTTATTTTAAAGATGGAGTGGACTGGACTGGACCGGACTGACTGGGCCTGCCCTTGAATTAAATATTGCCTTTGAGAAAAACAACTGGACTACTGAAACTGACTTAAAACAGTCGATAAAAAAAAAAGATTCATTATTTGATATTCCAGACAAGTGCCATGCTCTTCTTCCCTGCTTTAACCTTCAGATTGAAGTCTATATGATAATGGAAATGGATTTCGATTAGCTCCGGCCACCACTCCAGCACTTGGAAAACCGATGATGTACGCCATTTTTTTTTATTCCCCTTTACGATATGATATCCCATTGCCATTGCCAATGCCGTGATCAACACACTTCATCACCGATCTGAAACTAGCTTCCCCTCGCCGGCCCCATGAGAACCGACCCATACCGCTGAAACCTTTCATGAAGATCGATCGAACTTCTCGGTGATGTGACCGTGCACTTATGAGAAATGGTTAATTAAGTTGCCAACACGACCAGAGTGATCATTCCTACATTCTCAATCAGAATCGTAGACCGGTCGACGGTGATGGTTCTTAAGAGTGTTGTATCTGTCTCCAACAGAATAGAACTTGCATTGCTCTTGTCATCGAACCACCCGATATTAATCAATAAATTCGCTCCGAACATCATCTCGCGCACACCAAGAGTGAGTCTTTCTTTCGCCCATGATGCCGAAATTGAAATGGGCCAAGACGTACGTGGAAGAACACGCTTGCAATAAGATAACTCCATCTCTTTTATAATCATTCTACCTTCATCATCAACATTCAAGATTCAAGATTCAAAATTGAAGATTGGAGATTGAAGATTTCATTATGTTTTCCTAAACTAGTGGTTAATTGGTTTCCTTTTAATTTCTTCTCCTTAATCAATTTGCATTTGTAATTGTTTACTTAATTAGCGGTTGTAATTAAAAATTAAACTCTTTCAAATCACATGGCGTTAAAATCAAACATGCATATATGGTAAGTCAGTTCTTTATAAAAAGACTGTTTCGTATTGTTAGAAAGTAGAAATTCAACTCATTCTCTAGCTATCTTCTGCAATTCAAGGTTTCGGAGGAAAAAAACTCAGAGTTCTTGGCATGGATTGTTACTTTTACCTTCGAGGTATCGTCTTCAGAGCTCTCTCTTTCCACACATTCATCTCTTCTTCATTTTGTTTCCTGTCTGTATTAACTTTGGATTTCTATTTATCAGCACAGATGAAAGTTCCAATGTCTATAACCGGAATCATGGATATTTCTGTGAAAACAGAGTTTAATGTGAAGACAGATTTATCCAAAAATCTGAAAAATCAGTTACACAACTTATTTTAAAGAGAAGAAGGGTCGATGATCAAACTTTACTTCAATTTTTTAGTTGTGAGTACTTTTTTTTTGATCTCCTTTTTCTCATTCTCGTGTCCGAGCCTTCTGATTACTCAGGTGTTGTTGTTCTGTTTGCAGGTATCATCTTCAGTCGGAAGGTGAAGTCCAAATTTATATTTTTCTGTCTTCAAATTCAATTTCTTAGTTTTCTGTTGTTTCGTTCCTCAATTTGATGTACTCTACTAAATCTTCGTCTGAAAATTCAATGTGTATTTCCTTTGATTGATTAGTCTATTTCAATTCTTAAACTTAATTTTATTTCAATTCTATTACAGTCAGTTTCTGTAATTCATTCCAGTTTATCCAGTTCTAGTTCATTGGCTTAGTTTAGTTTTCTATACTTAGATTAAATACCCTTCTTAGTTAATACTAAATACAGAATAGAAATTTCACATGGTATCAGATAAAAGCCTATAGATTCTGGGAAAACTATATTGGTTCCAACTTCATTAAATCTATTTTTTTTGTTTTCTCTCTGATTTGTTTTTCCTTTTCTTAAAATCTATTCTAGGAAAACTCTATTTTTTTTAACCTTCTTAAACTTTCTACTGTTATAATCCAGCAAGTAGTAGTCAAATAACAGTTACAAGGGAAAGATGACAGAACCCACTGTAGAGCAACCAACTCATCTGGGGTCATGGTGCATACAATATATTTAGCATGGTTCCTGATAAGTTGGAGAGGGGAAATTACCTAACTTGAAGAAATCAATTCGAATGTGCCCTAAGAGTACACAAGTTTATGAAATTTGTGAATGGAAAAGAATCATGTCATGTGCCTAGATTTGCTAATGATATACCCAATCCAGCCTATGACAATTGGATGAGTAATGATGATCTAGTGTTGGGATAGATCAAGGCTACTATATCAAATCAGTATCAACTTATCTTGATGAAATGCAAGTCATCATATGAAGGATGGAGCAATCTAGAGAAACTTTTGTCACCCACAAGCACTACTCAAGTATCTGTGATCAAGGAGAGTTTAAGAACCTTAAAGAAACTTGAAACAGAGGATATGCAAAAGTATCTTGTAAGAGTGAAAGGTTTAGTGGAGTCATTAAACTCAACAGGAGAAATAATTAATGATAGCACACTGATTGACTACATCATAGGTGGATTAGAGTCTGAATATCTTTGTCTATTGACAACCATAAGAGGAAGAACCTCAACTACATTTGAGGAATTAACCGATCTCTGCCTAGGAGAAGAACAATTATTAAAGAGGATAAATAATAAAAATCAGGTGGCATTAGCAACTCATACTCAGTATAGGAGTAATTATGGGAGAGGCAGAGGCAGAGGCTATCAGAATAATTTTCAGAGACCACAATATCAGCAAAATCCTCAATACTATCCACACCAAAATCAACAGCAAAATCCACAATATTACCAACAAAATCTACAATATTTTCAACAAAATTCATACCAACAGAACAGACCATATTTTAACAACTCTGGCCCATATAATAATCCTAATCAACAATTCAGACCATATCCACAACCTAATCCTCAGAATGTTCAACAATTTTATCCACCTGTCCAATACCCACAACCTACACCTTACTATCAACCAAGAATGCCTACATCCAACATTCAGAAACAGAATCGACCAACACTACCTTCAATCATCAATACACCACCATCTATAGACCAAAACCAAGGCTATCATATATGCGACAAGAAAGGTCATTTGTCAAAACAATGTCCACATATCTCAAACTATGCAGCATATACAACCTCTCTAGCCCAGAACAATCTTCTCAAGCTGCTGAAATGTATCAGATTCAAGCTGCACAACCTGAAATGGCAATATCTGTTGCCTCAAGTATCACTGAGTCTGCCTGGTGTCTAGACTCAGGAGCATTCAGCCATATGACTCCTGATTTAGGAGCTTTCACAGCCTTTGAAGCAATCCAAGGTACTCAATATGTTATTGTAGGGAGTGGGGAGAAATTAAAAATAACACATAAAGGGAGTTTAGCTATACAATCAAGTGGAAGAAAATTTATATTATATGATGTATTATGTGTTCCAGGATTGAAGAAGAATTTATTATCGATTCAAAAATTATCAAAAGATTTGAATTGTATAATTGAGTTTAACCATGGTAATTTCGTGGTGAAGGACCTCAATACTATGGAGATGTTGTTTTCTGGACATAGCCAAGGAGGGCTCTATCATCTATTTCCAGATGATCAAGCATGCTTTGGGAGAAAAGCAACTGAAGAAATATGGCATAGTAGGCTGGGCCACTCATCAGAAGTAATTCAGAATAAAGTTGTATCTGATTCACTAATAAAGAAAAAAGGAAAGCATAAGAAATTTTGCTCCATATGCCCACAAGGGAAGGCTCATCAACTTCCTTATACAAGAGTAGTTAATCACCACAAGCATCTACTAGAGCTTATTCACATTGATCTATGGGGTCCCTCTCCTACCACTTCTGTCCACAATTTCAAGTACTATGTATCAATAGTAGATGATTTTAATAGATTCAGTTGGATATTTCCTATTACAAATAAATCAGATTTTTTGAATGTATTTTCTAAATTTCAAGTTCAAATTGAAAGGCCTACACTACAGGAAGTTGAATGTATTTCCATGGCTAAATCGAAGCTATGTACATTTTTAGGATATACCTCTAGTCAGAAGGGATATACACTACAAGAAAACAGGGAAACAACCACGGCCAAGTTCACTAGCTAAATGGCAAAATCCGTGGCTAAATTGAGCCACGGGAGGTGCCGTGGCTGTAGGTCTGGTGGCTAATATTTAGCCACGGCCATTTATTTTAGTCACGGCTATATTCCGTGGCTAATGTTAAAAAATTAGCCACGGCATAATTCCGTGGCTAATGTTAAAAAATTAGCCACGGCATAATTCCGTGGCTAATGTTAAAAAATTAGCCACGACATAATTCCGTGGCTAATGTTAAAAAATTAGCCACGGCATAATTCCGTGGCTAATTTTATGTTGCCGTGGCTAAATTTTTTGAGTGATGAAGGGTCACGGCTGTAATCCGTGGCTAATTCTTTATTAGCCGTGGCTAAATCCTTGAAACAGAGTGGAAAGTGAAGGGCCACGGCCAAAATCCGTGGCTAATCCTTAATTGGTCGTGGCTAAATCCTTGAAACAGAGTGGAAAGTGAAGGGCCACGACCAAAATCCGTGGCTAAATGCCAAAAGGCCGTGGCTAATTTCTAAAATAATTATAGGAAATATTTACATTTTAGAAGACGCCTATTGAAGGTCTTATACATTCATATAACCTGAAAAAATCAATCAAACATATATTTACATTCATATTCCATTTATACACATTCCATTCATATACAAATATCCCTCAAAATTATCCAAAACATTCATTACATTCATATTCCATACCTATTGTCATAACAAAACATACCGTTCCAAAACATATCATTCAATAACCAATAAAACATATCATTCCATTCCAAAACATACCATTCAATTAATAAGCAACAAAACATATCATTCATACAATTCATGTTATTCAAAACTAAACCAAAAGATAAAAGAAGAGGAACATATTTGTTGGTGTTTGTCACGTTATTCGTCGCACTTTTAGTCGGACTTTTAGTCGCACTTTTGCCAATATTTTCGACATTTGAATCTCTTGTAATAGGCGTGCTTATGTTGTTGTGTCCTTGGCTCGACTGACCCTAATGTAAAAAAAAATTGAAATTACAAAGAAAATATGAATATTGATTTATATATAAATGCTAATTACCTCAATCGTCTCTCGACGTAAGTCTTCCCTTAGTTCCTTTAGTATATCCGGCATCTGTTTTCTAATGGCCTCTTGAACTGCCCGATCAAAGTCTTCTTTACTTTTTTGTTGTTGAATTTCTATAAAATTCGTCGTTGTGTTCTGTGAAGTCACCATATTATCAGGAATTGGTAATGGCATTGGATCACTTGCTCTGGTTCCAAGCACACGACCTTTCTTTTTTCCGTCAGTAGCTTTGACCCATAATTCTAAATTATCAGGGAGTGTATGTGATCCATTTGATGAGTCGATCTCAAAATTTTCTGCTTCCATAACATTTCTTTGAAGCTCATTATAGTCAGCCTATAAAAATGAAAATCAATAATAAATAAAAAATATGACTTAAATATCTTAAAACGAAGCATTTCTAACGAATTTTCTTACAATGAAGCATCTCCCTTTGGATGAGCCCAGTCGTTTGTCTTAGCCAAACTATGTGTTTTCTTATAAACCTCACAGTGACCGATTTCATGGCCAGCTTCTTCATTCTGATTTTCATACACAAAAAAATTAGAATGATAAATGTAAAATATATGAAAGAAATGTTTTTTTACCATTCTTTCATGAGTGGCCGCAACTGAACAAGATCCACCCGTGTATGGCATGTAATCTGAATTGTTTGTCCTATTTTCTGATGCTTTTTCGGATCTTTTTTGCCAATCTTCTTTTAACCAAATTTCTATCATTTCACTCCATACTTCCGCAGAAAGGTATATCGGTGGAAATCTAGCGCAAGATCTGGTTAGTTTGCCAACTTTGGTCAATTTCTTTGCCTCTTGTCTCGCTTTATACAACCAACATGTATAATTTAGTTGTACATAATTATCAAAACATTCACGAGCCAATTGAATGCCCTCAAATGAGAAATAGCACTACATAAAGACAAAAACATTACATATGGAAAAAAATGACATATGGAAAAAATGACAAATAAATAAACAAGTCATACCAGAAATTTGACGAAAATATTTTCCTTTTCCTCTTCTTTCCAAAAAGTCCATTTAGTTAAAGGTAACGTTATATTACCTTTTACTAATATTCCTATTTGACTTCTTACATTGTTTGTAAAAGTCCTATAAAAAACAATCAAATTAAATAGTATAATATAATGCATTAAATAATGAATTATAATGAAAACACTCACCCGCTCTTAACAATAGTGGCGGCAGTTGGTGCATTTGGTTGCCTTAGTCCCTTTGTCTATTTTCTTCGATGTTCTTCATTGAAGCGGTCCTCTTCGATTTCTTGATCTATTCTTGCAGGTTGTGATCGTCCGTCGTTTGTTCGTTTACGACTCCGTCCGCGTGCCATTTTCTAATGGAATATTTTCTAAAGAAATAAATAAAATGAAATTATTCTGCTTGAAAAAAAATGAAAGTATAAAACATATAACTCACTCAGGCGACTCATATAGAACATTCATCTTCATAATTGAAATTTTCTGTTTCATCTTCGACATAACTCTCACTCTCTTCATGTAAAGTGGGTTCAGGTTCGAATGAAACAACATCAAACGAGTCATCCACATTTAGAGATACATTATCAATGTTATTATCATCAAAAAGATTTAAAGGGAACTCATTAAAGTCATCTTGATATGTATCTCCCTCTTCCTCTGGAATGTCAAAACGATCTCTAGCTTTTGTTCGGATGACAGTTTGCCAATCTTATTCTTTTGGGAGACATTTGGTGCGTAGAAAACTTGCTCTGCTTGTTGAGATAGAACAAAGGGTTCATATGCTCTAAGTTTAGTATGTATGTTAATCGATACATTTTTCGAACGGTCAATTTTCATTCCTTTGTAGATGTTGTACCAATCACATTTGAACATAACTACTCGAGTCATATCTCCAAGGAAATCCAATTCGATAATATCAAGAAGAACTCCATAGTAGTTATTTTCCTCTAGACCTTCGTATGCACTTCCCTTTATCATCACTCCAGAGTTTTGAGTTTTTTTTTAAATATCCTCATTCTTTATGTGAAATCTAAATCCATTGATAATGTAACTCTTGTAGCATGTCACTTCTCGATTTGAGCCTTTTGAGAGAACACGCAAACGCTCATCTTCTTCTATCGGTTTCAAGCGGTTTTTGAACCAACTATAGAATAAACAATCTGTTTTTTGATGAAGTTCCTCATCGCTAAGGTTCACATATTGTTCCTCAAACTCCCTTAAATATGGTACGACTTCATCACAATTAAGTAGTAGATATGTAATTGAAGCAAGGTACTCTTTGTCATCTAAGTATCGTTTTTTACTACCACCAAGAGCACAACCAGGTTGTGTAAATATGGATAAACGACCAACCGGTTCAACTATATATACCTCCATCAAAGTTTCGAAATTTTTTATTATATTTTGTTTGAAAGTTATCATCGAAATACATTGAAGCAAAGTTCCCTATTTCTTCAGCAATATATGCTTCAGCAATGGACCCTTCAACGAAAGCCTTGTTTCGTACTTTTTTCTTTAAAAAATACATAAACCAGAAGATAGATAATCTCATTTAAAATTTTATAATAAACATTATTTAGAAAATTTATTTTGTATAATTTACCTCTCATACGGGTACATCCATCTGTATTGTACGGGTCCATCGATTTGTGCCTCATACGGAAGATGTATCAACATATGCTCCATTGAATCAAAAAAAGGAGGAAAAATCTTCTCTAATCTACACATAGTCTCGACAATGGATTTTCCAAGTGCTCTCATTTCAAATTCTTTCAAAGTAGGGGAACAAATTTTACTAAAGAAATGACTAACTTCTGTTAATACTTCATTAATTTCTTTAGGTAACAAATCGATGAAAGCAATTGGTAATAATCTTTGCATGAACACATGACAGTCATGAGACTTCATACCTGAGAATTTGCAATCTTCGACGCTTGCACATCTAGATATATTTGAAACATAACCATCAGGGAAACGCAATGTCTTCACCCATTCACAAACTTTCTTGATTTGGTCCTTCTCAAGAGCATAAGAGGCCTTAGGAATAAATATTTTGTCGTCACAAATTTGTGGGTGCAAGCTATGTCTAATACGCATATCCTGAAGGTCTTTCCGAGCATTTAAATGATCTTTGGTCTTGCCTTTGACATTCATAACTGTATTGAAGATGTTATCAAAAACATTTTTCTCAACATGCATGACATCCACATTATGACGTATTAATAATGAACTCCAATAAGGTAATTCAAAAAAAATACTTCTCTTTGTCCAATTATGTGTTTTTCCGAAATTGGATTCTTTTACCTTGTGCGACAATCCAAAAATCACTTCATCCGGAGAAAGGATGTGAGATTCTAATTCATATCTGTAAGGCATTCAATCGTAACATCTTTTTTAATCCTTCTACTAAATTTATCCTTCTGTCGCCGATATTGATGATTTGCCGAAAGAAATTGACGATGACAATCAAAGAAACATATATATCTTTCTACTATTTTTGAGATAAAATGCTTTGTTGTTTCCCATACAATATGGACATGCTAATTTTCCATGAGTACTCCAACCGGACAACATTGGACTGTGAGGACTGGGGATCAAAATAGTCAAGAACATGAATGGTTGTGTGTTGCATATCCACGGTGGAAGGTTGTATGGGGTAACGATAACTGGCCAACATGAGTACGGCACGCTCGAATGACCAAATGGATTAAATCCATCAGTGGACAAACCAAGTCTCGCATTTCGAATATCTGCGGCAAAACTTTCGTGAGTACGATCAAAATATTTCCAAGCTTCACCATCGGCTGGATGTCTAACTTCATTGTCGATATCTTTCCGACATTGACTGTGCCAAATCATTTCCTTTGCAGTATTTGAACAGTGGTATAACCGTTGAAGTCGGGGTATCAAAGGAAAGTATTTTAAAATTTTAAATGGTATTTTCCGACCAGTAGAAGTTATT